>JAYRBT010000001.1:95679336-95699639 GCA_036023395.1 Myiotriccus ornatus
TTTTTTTTTACAAGGTTTATTGGGACCCAAACCCACAGGAGCTCAGTTTTGCTCATCTTAGCTCACTTGAATGCCCTTTTTTTTTTTTAAGTCAGACTCTGTAAACACTGAGATCCAGTTGCTCTTGCAGAGCAGATAATGAGCTGTTAACGACACTCTATCACCTCCTTCCCAGCAAGGCTTTTTGCAAAGTCAGGGTCTTTGAGACAAAGATTCCTTCTTCTCTAGTTTTTCTGGCTATGACTGCGGCAATTTCTACGCCTGCAGCCTGGTTTCACGGAAAAGCACATCGAGCTCTTCTCTCCAGGACATTGCCCCTGTGCCCACACTCTCACCCAGTAGCTCAGCTGCTACAAAAATTAGGACTAATGGAAAATAAAGTGGTGTTGGGATGCAGAAAATGAGGACTTGGGGTCACTACCTGCGTGACATCTGGTCTAAGGCTTCGATCACCCCCCACCCCCAAAGGACAGGGAGCACCTTGTTGGGAAAGGGGGTTGAAACAGAGTACTTGGAATTTTCAATGAGAAAGAAAAACAAACCAAGCTGTACTAGTGATTTCTTTTCCTCCAAACCTTCAGCATTTTTTTGTTTGTTTGTTTTTGTTTACCTCCCACTCTTACGAACTACTTCAATTTCAAATTAAGTTCCTATCCAGCTGACGGCCCAGGCAGCCTCTCCAGACTCCTGGGTTTGTGTGGGACAAAGGGCAGGGGAGGTGCAGCTACAGGACACTTAGAGTTGGCTGCTTAGAAGTTACCAGAAACTCCCCCCCCATAATTATCAAAGTCTTTGTGTCTAATTGTCATACAAAAGATAACTGTGTGGATGGGGAAGCAGTATTCGGGGAGGAGAGTTTCTGTACAGCAGCAGGGGAGGAAGGAGTCCTGCCCCGCGGCAGAGGGGGCAGAGGGGGTGGGATAAAACCGCAGCTCCTGCACGGCGATGGGGGAACGGGACAGGACGGCAACGGGGCCGATCCTGCCAGAACTGAGGGGCCACTACGGGAGCAGGTGGGATGACCATCCACACAAATGTTTAGAGTTTGGCAAATTTAGTTCTCAAATGCACCTTAGACTGGCCAATATAAACGGTCTCGCCTTATCTGCTTTCCTCCCCAGACTTCCGTACAATAATGTATCATTTTCTCCCTTGACTTCTCTCCTTCAGGGGGGGCAATCATTCCAGTCTCTTATTATTATTGCCAAGGGACTATACGGGTATCTTGGGCAACTCTATTTCAGAATTACACATGGAATAAAAAATTCTACTCATCATGTGTCCCATCTTCCGGAGTGTCTTCAAACACGCACACACATGCTTCACTCGCTTTCCCTTTTTTGTGATCCAGTCCCTCGCGGGATATGGAAAACACATTACCAAAGGGTTCACATTCGCCTCGTCCTGAGGGACATCTCAATTAGTCACATTCCGGGACCCCCTCCCAACCGAAAGGGGTTCCGCAAACTTACCTCTGCCTGGGCAAGCTTCTGTTCAGCTTCTTGCTGTAAGTAGCGCCTCCCCAAAGGACTGCACTCACACCCACTTCTCCTGAGTAGGTCCTTTGCCTGGTTTGAATCCGGGCGATCCCCCTTACTGCAACCGAAAGGGGTTCCGCAAACTTACCTCTGCCTGGGCAAGCTTCTGTTCAGCTTCTCACTGTAAATGGTGCCTCCCCAAAGGACAGCAACCGAAAGGGGTTTCGCAAACTTACCTCTGCCAGGGCAAGCCTTTGTCCGGAATTCGTGCATGAAAATTATGGGGAACTGCAGTATTTTATTTGCTGATTTGCCTTCAATCTCGGTCAGATATACAGAGTCTGTACTGCAGGAGGCCTTCCCCAGGACCGTCTAAACGGAGACGGGGGAACCCTCCTGGAGTTGGAGTCCCACTGCACAGAGGATCTGTATCCGAGTCACGGCACCAAATTGTTATAGTCAAAAGACCAGAAATCTTTTGAAAATATAAAATAGAAATTTATTGAAGGCAAAGAAGCAAATCAGCACGCTGGGAGGCCGGGGGAAGCTCCTGTTCCACCAACGGTCTGCACCGAGGCAAGCTCACATTCCCCTTTTTATACCCCCTCTTCTTCAACCCTTGAGTCGCTTTCGGTTTCTTTTTCTTTTCACGGGTCTCCATCTTGGCGCCTGAGCTCAGCCAATGTTTTGGTTAGCCCATAGTCTTTAGTAACTGCCGTTTGGAAGTTTTCAGAGGGCTAAGTCTTCTTCTTTCAGACAGACCCATAGAGCTATAGCAGCTACAACACTGTCTCTGACCGTCCAGTCTACAACCCGAGCAAAACTTTTGCCAGACTTATTGCAACTTATTTTACTAAACTCAACTACTTATTTAATTAAATATAATTTTGATTTAGCAAATTATTCACCTTTGCTTTTATTAACTATTACAGAGGTTTTCAGTAAAAATGAAAAACATACAAGGAGGGGGAAAAGAATTTGCCAGTCAGTTAAATTAGTGTTTGATTTCTTATCTGTTACAGCCTTTTGCTGGATCCATACTGAGTTACTCTTCTTGGATTAAACTTCTTGATCCTAAATGTTGAGTGAAAAAGCTAAGCAAAACAAAACCCCAATATTGATTCTGAACAGAATCCAGCTACTACATTCAGAGTCTTTATTTGGTACTACTTCTAGTAACCTGAGGTTTCCAGTCCAAACACGAGGATAACTTCCAGCGTTTAGGTATTTGTGATTACAATATGCCTCCTGCAGGTGTAAGAGAGTTTATTCAAGTAACAAACTGGAAGATGTCTATCCTAAGACTAGGACCCCAGTCAAAATATTCTTTATTCTTGATATGACTATATACAGACCAAACCCGAGGAGAATAAAACTGCACAGAAAAAAAAAAAAAGTCTTACTTTCTTCCAGTCCCTTACATTTTTTTTTCCCTTTATTGAATTGGTTTTTTTTCATGAAGCTGAAGTGTTAACCTGACATTTTCCTCAGTTCAAGACTAGAATTTGCTTTGAGAGTTATAAAGTCACTCTGTGTCTGGTGATCCTGTCTCTTTTCTTCCCTCCTTTTCTCACATCATTGTCCTCTGTTTTTCCTGGTATGCTTCTTATTGAAAGCAAACGCTGCTTCTTTTTTAAATTCCTGTCCTTTTTTAAGTAGCCATGTGGTCAGGTTTGAAGCCTCTAGAAGATGAAAATCCCACAGCTGGAGATCATCAACTTAGTTGAACAATTCTGAATCCAGGAGACACCAAAAAAAGGCCCCCCAGAAAAACCAAACCAAAAAAACCTCCACCCCAAAACCAACCAGCCAACCAGGAAAAACAAGAGCAGTCCAGTAAATTCTTTACCCTATTTTTTTGGGGGGGGAAAACACATCAAATCACAATGCCTCATGCTCAATATTTACTTTCTCTATGTATTTCTGTTATCAATACTAAGTAGCATATTTGGCTGTACCTCAAAAGTATGATATTATAATAAAATAAGCAAAATAAAAGGACATATAGGAAAGCTTATTAAAATGCACATCAGGAGGTGCTTCAGGTTTTTGTGGGTGGATAAATCCACCAACATTTCAGCCTTCTAATGCGTATTCTTTACTTTATTGCTAGAATGGAAGATTAGCAGCCTACAGAGTGCTCCATGAAAATTAAATCAGTGTTTCTTTCTCTGACAGATTGTTTTGAGTGAGATTTTATTAACATTTTAATTACATTAACGGAATGAAGTGTAAATGTATTTTAAACCTTACATGCCTCTAGGTTCATAAGAAGTGAAATAGTTATACTGAGGTTATTTTTAAGACTGGAAAGTAGAGGACCAATTTATTCCTTGAGTTGGTGGATGAACAAATGTTATTTAAAGAAGTCTACTGAAGGAAAGTCTTACTAAAAATAGCATTTAATACATATTTTATACTAAGTATTTTTCAAAGAGTAAAAATTAGATGCTTTGGCTACTAAAGTTAAGGTTTTTGAGTAAGAGAACCATTAAAAAAGTTATGGAGTTCATGTCAATAAAGAATGCGAACACTAGAGAGTACAGAAATGGTAATGAATAGTTTAAGATAATATACTAAAGGTTCAAATGCCTATAAATTCCTTTGAAAATGTACTCCTAACCTGGGAGGCTAAACATGCTGTGTATACATTAATCATCATATAGACTCCCTTGATATTTATTAGAAAGAAATTACTGTTTCCAAGAAGCCATTCTTCTCATCATAAAACTTGTGCATATAATCTTAGAGAGTATTCCCTTTAACAATTTTTTAGTTCCTCATGTTGACTTTAAAGGGAATATAAGGTGACTATCTAATTTTTCAGGAATCTAGAGACAGTGGTTAAATAACCCAGTTCTCACAGTCCCTCAGTACAACACTATTTCAGATGTGTTTAATAATTTTATTGACATAGATATAAGCCTTTAAAACAAGCTGGTTTATCTGTTCCAGATTCAAGATATCTATGTATTCATCTTGCTTCATTTCTGAGATAAATACAGAAGACAGAGACAAATCATTCAATTCTGAATCCAGCTACAAGAGAGAAACCTACTTAGTCAAAAATATTCAGTAACAATCTTGACTGTATCTCAGATCCCATGAACCTCTGGATCAAAAACCTGCATTCCATTTTTTCCCCAAAACAGTAAGTACATTGTATAAACAACCATAGGTGAGGACAAGATCTCTGTTTATACTAATATGCTTGCAGTATGCATGTTGTGGGAATCAAAACATCATTGAACCTTTGCAAGAAGAATAGATAGAGGAGAAATAAGAGCTGGATAAAAAGCACCCAGGTCTGTTAGATCTAATAAAAAAAAAAAAATAGTTAATGCAGGAATATATGCATGTTCTGGTTTCCTGTTATGGTTCTTTGTAGAAAGAAATGTCAGAAAAGGAACTGTTAGAAGGAATTATGTCTGTGGAGTTTTGGTCTTGGAATTTGTGCCAGGATGAAAGCAGATATGGCTTTGGATGTGCTGCTTTGATGAAATGGGAAGACTTCAGAAAGAATTAGTTCATCAGATCACTCAAAGTATTATTTAGTGTTACTTAATATGAGGAGACCTCTAAGAATCTACTAAGCTATAATTCTCAGTCCCTCAGGTATTGAACAGATTCATGTGAGCAAAGGCTCAGTCAGAGAATTCAAGGGATTTACTCAAACAATGCAAGATTAGGATGTAATTGCTGCCAGATCACTTGGCAAATGGGACATATTTCTAATAGTTGTTCTAGGAGAAACTTGAATGGTCTATGGGCTCCTGCTTCCATTCTTTTATGGCTAGAAATTTAAATTAATTCCTCTGTAAAAAGGTAGTATATAAGTAAAATAATGTTAGAAAAATATTCCGTGTGGCAAGACTTTGGAAATAAATTAAACTGGTTACTGACTTTGAAATATCTAAAATTACCGGAGGAAATGGAAAACTAAAATTAGTCATGCATTTGAGCTTTTGAAATCCACCAGTGTTCAAAATATTTGGAATGTAAACTAATAAATCATATAAAGATAACTTCAAAAAACACAAAAGTATGAATGACTTCCCCTAAAGTGCTCAAATAAAAGGGCTTAACATTAATGTTTTACATAGACTGTTTTTTACTCCCACTCATCCAAATGATAATTTTCAAAGGTAATAATAATAGATACAACTAATAATAAAGAGACAACTACAGTCACATTTTCTGCTGAGGGATTTTGTAAGTGGCTGGATCTCTGCCTGCCTGGTGCCCCTGCCCAGACCTGGGACCTCCTGCTTACCAGCAGATCTAGTGTGGAGTTTGCTGCAATTGACACATACAGACTCTCTCCACCATCTGATTTCAGGATGATACAGATAGTCATACCACAGCACAGAGAGCACCAGTCAGTCAGGCTGTGTCTGCTGCCCTGCTCCAGCTGTCAGATGTGGAGACCCTCACTCCCCTTGCTCACCACAGGCTGTTGACACCACTGGCCCAGAGTACTTGCACCCTTGTCTGTTGCTGGTCCCCGACCCCAAATCCACTCACACTGTCTCCAGAAGCTGCCATCTCATCCCTACAGCACTCACACTTGCAAGGGACATTGAGTGAGAAGGGGCATGGAGAGGTAACAATGGATTTGAGGAGAAGACAGACCAGGCTATGGACAAAAGGCTCAGGGCTGGGTCAGACAAACCTACAGGTTCATCACAGTATGCACAAGCCAGATTCTCTTAAACATAGCCCTGTCTGCCCCTTACCCCTTTGTTTCTTCCCATCCCCCTCCCCAACATGCTCCCTCCTAAGTTTTGGGTAGTCTCACTTACACTCCCTTTGAATATCACAAATCCCAATGTTATTGTTTTCTCTTTCTTATCGCAGAATCATAGAGTGGCTTGGTATGGATGAGAGTTTAAAGCTCATCTAGTTCCAGTCACCCTGCTGTGGGCAGGGACATCTTCGACTAGACCAGAGTGCTCAGAGCCTCATCCTACCTGGCCTTGAACACTGCCATGGATGGGGCATCCACATTCGCTATTATAGGAATTCTTATTCTCCCAGGCAATTAGCAGTAGGACAAGAGGGCATGGGCTTAAGCTCTGCCAGGGGAGGTTTAGGTTGGATATTAGAAAGAAGTTCTTTACAGAGAGAGTGATCAGGCATTGGAATGGCCTGCCCAGAGAGGTGGTGGATTCATTGTCCCTGGAGGTTTTTAAGATGAGGTTGGATGTGGCACTGAGTGCCATGCTCTAGTAATCACAGTGGGGTTGGATCAAGGGTTGGACTTGATGATCTTGGAGGTCTCCTCCAACCCAGTTGATTCTATGATTCTATGATACTTCAGAAAATAAAAATATTTCCCATAATTTTTATGTCTTATGCATACTGTAAACCCCTTACACATATTTGTACAGACTGGGGCATGAGATATTGGAAAGCAGTGCCATGGAGAGGGACCTGGGGGTCCTGGTTGATAGCAAGTTGAATATGAGTCAGCAGTGCCCTGGCAGACAGCAGGGCCAACCACGTCCTGGGTGCCATCAGGCAAAGCATCACCAGCTGGTCAAGGGAGGGGATTGTCCCACTCTGCTCTGCACTGGTGTGACCTCACCTTGAATATTGTGCAGGTTTGGGCACCACAGTATCAGAAAGATATTAAGTTATTGGAGAATGCCTAAAGAAGGACAATGAAGATGGTGAAGGCCTTGAGGGGAAGCTGCATGGGGAGCATCTGAGGTGACTTGGTCTGTTCAACCTGGAGAAGAGGAGACTGAAGGGAGACATCACTGCAGTTTTCAACTTCCTCGTGAGGGAAAGAGGAGGGGCAGACACTGATCTCTTTTATGTCTTGACCAGTGACAGGAGCAGAGGGAATAGCCAGTAGTTGTTAGGAGAGGTTTAGGTTGGATATTAGAAAAGATTCTTCACCCTGAGAATGGTTGGGTACTGGAAAAGGCTGCCCAAGAAGTGGTCACAGCACCAAGCCTGCCAGAGTTCAACAAGCTTTTGGACTATGCTCTCAGGCACACGGTGTGAAACTGGGGATGGTGCAAGCCCCCTGTGCAGGCCTAAGAGTTGGACTTGATGACCCTTGTGGGTCCCTTGCAACTCAGCATAGCAATCATATTAGCAGAAAATATATCTGGTGTTTTTGTATCAGAATAATTTAGAAATACAATGAGACAAGAAAACTACCTCTTTATGTCTAGAATGACCTATAACCAAAACAATATATTTTGAAATCAAAACTATTTAACCTTAATATTCCCTTTATTTCCTAATGTGTGATGACAACATTTTCTTGTGAATAGCAAGGTATATGGGAAATAGATATTAGACAATAATCACGGGAAAAAAATTGTTCTGAATAAGAGATAATGGAAAGATCATATACAGCTAATATCATAAATGTCTTTTTGTTTCCAAGTTCCTGCCCCCTGAATTTTATTCAATTTCTTTTAAGTGTTTTGTATATTGAGCTGCCCCATCTTGTACATTACGTGTTTTGCTCACTACAGAGAGGAATCTCTTTTTTTGTGGTGCTTCAACTGTTCTGTGATTCCTCATTTGCAACCCTAAGTTCCATGGGCTTTTTTTGGCTGATGCCTTATACTCTGCTGCAGCTGCTAGAATATGTATGCTATACTGTTTTTCACTATTGCAGATAATTTTCTAGACTCCCTTGCCTTTTACATATCTCTCTTTTTGTTATCTCTCTCCTACTGTTTTGCATTTCCCTGGCTAACTCTCATTTTGTTATCTCCTTCATATACTCTTCCAATCTCCACAGGTAATCAAGTTGTTAGCGTAACCTTTTACCTCTATTTTATCAATTTGTACAAAATAATACTAAAACAGTAGAGGGAATTGAAAATATTTTGTGATTTTTAGTATTTCTTCCTCTTCTTTTTTTTTTTTTTTTAGATGTTTAAATGAAAGAACGCACAAGGCTGTTGTATTACACCCCAATATTGTAGTGGATCATTATTTGAACAATAAGCCTGGAGTTTCTGGCACACAACAATATATAGGACCAGTTGTTTTATTTATTGAACAAGGAATACTAAACAAATTTTACCAAAAGGAAATTGTGGCTTATATTTTCTTCACGCATGAATAAAACAAATATTTTCCCCTCTTTCTTCAGTAAAGAAATATCCTGACAACATTTTAAATGCTTGAGTTTACTTCAGTTTCTTCAGAGTGTGAGGACTTGGACGCTCTCAACAATGACAGGAAAACTGGAGTAGAGGACAGAAATTTGTATACCCACTTTTTTTTTTTCACCAATAACATGTTGAATAATTTCAATCTTTCTCCATATTTTTTCTTTTATTTTTACATGAGCTTTCAATCACAAGTTAAAAGTAACATTGATTGCTTTCTAAAGCTTCCTTTCATCTCTCTTAATTGTGCTACCAATGTTCTCTGTGGTGCTAAATCAGCCTATGCTATTTCTACTTTTAACTGCCCATTGTGCTTCCACTGTTGCAGATAAAGTGCAGTGATAAACTTGGACCTGTGATGATCAGGGACTGAACAGTCAAACCCATCAAGTTCAAAATTTGAGGATAATACATAAACAAAACAAATACGTAAACCATAAGGGAAGATGGAGGTAGGGTACAAAGAAAAAGAAAGAAAATTAAATATTTAATTTTATTACCTGCCTGACAAATCTTCCCCTTCAATGGTTGAGTGACAGGAGCACGCTCTCCACTGAGTTACAGGAGCATGGATTTTACAAAGAGTTTCTTCTACTTAAAACTTAGAAATTTACATGTCTATATCTGAAAGATGATATCTTTTTCCAAAATCAGAAATGGTTTGTGGGTAAAATATACACCAGCGACACACTATTTTAAAAAGGGGGAAAAAATTTCCCATGTGTAAACAATCAAATTGTAACCAACAAAATATAAACAAGTATTAGCAATCTAATAGTAAACATGGCTCTTGTTTTACTGTTGATTTTCTCCACAAATCTGACCTGTAGTTGTTGCTATAGCCCAAACATATCATCTACCAGGAGTTCTTATCACCTGTTGTGGTTTAACCACAGCCAGGAACTAAACCCCACACAGCTGCATGTTCACTCCCCACTGGTGTAATGGGGGAGAGACTCGTAAGAGTGAAAGTGAGAAAACTCATAGATTGAGGTATAGTTTGACAGGTGAAGCAAAAGCCACCTACGGGAACAAAACACAACACTTAATTCATTCACTGCTTCCCATCAGCAGGCAGGTGTTCAGCCATCTCCAGGAAAGCCAGGCTCCATCGTGCACAACAGTGATTTGGGAAGACAAATGCCATTACTCTGAATGGCCATCCTTCCTCCCTCTTCCCCCTGCTCTCTATGCTTAGTATGATGCCATATGATGTGGTATATCCCTGTGGTCAGTTTGTATCAGCTGTTCCAGCCGTGTCCTCTCCCAGATCTTATGCACTTCCAGCCCTTTCACTAGGGGTTGAGCGACAGAAAAGGCTCTGACCACTCAGAAGTAATAAAGACATCCCTGTGTTATTAACACTGTTTCCAACACAAACACACACTCATAATAGGTACTGTGAAGAAAATTAACTCTGTCCCAGCCAAAACCAGCACATCACCTTAATCTAAAGGCAGTAGAATGTTTTTGAAATCAGTAGCAATGTATTTCTATGCTTAGATCTGACAGGGAAATGGTACCGGGGATGGAAAGGCTCAAAATCTGGAGTACATATACTATTATCCTTCAAGTTGCAAGGAGTGATGAGGAAAGAAACAGAAAGAGGCAGCAGATCAATACCTGTCTCTGAGCCTGATGTCACCAGAAGAATTTTGAGTTTTCTGATCATGAATTGGTTTATACAACACCAGGCTGCTGGTAACAGACAGGGTACATCTGTCTCAAAGGGATACCACCCAACCCATATGAAGAGGCAGACAAAATATTCGGTGAGCAGCTGGAAGCAGTTTCTTGATCATTGCCCCTTGTTCTCGTGGTGAACCAGTTGTCTACTGGAAAGACACTAGATCAGAGTGGAAACAGCCTACCAGGTTCCTGGAGTATGTGGAAGATAACTTCCTGACACTGTTTTTGAGGAAGCCAACTAGGGCGGGTGCCCCACTGGACCTGCTGCTTGTGAAGAGAGAAGGACTGGTGCGTGATGAGATGGTTGGGGACCATTTTTGGAACACAATCACAGAAATGCAGTTTTTGATTCTCAGAGGAGTAAGGAAGGAGGAATTCAGAACTGTTACATAAGACTTCTGGAAGGCAGATTTTGTCCCATTTCTCCTGTTTAGAAGACTGCTTGACAGAATCCCTTTGGAGGCAGTCCTGAAGGGCAAAGGAGTCCAGGAAAGCTGGATATTAGGTCATGTACACCTGATGCTTAGGAAAGTGACTTAGTGGTGAACTTGGCAGTGTTAGGTTAATGATTGGACTTGGTTGTCTTTGACTTCTTCTCCAACCTAAATTATTCTATGAAAATATATACATGATTTAATAGCTTGGGTTCAAGTACTTTTGTTGTTCTTTTTCCCACAGAGGTGGAAAAAAGTACCACCTCTTTCTTGCAATTGACAAAGATAAGCTGACTATATAATCTGATATGTTAAGAAGAGTTAAGGAGATGCTGATGTCTTGAGGTCTGAAATGGGCAATAGCACAGTGATATCAGGATGTTCAATATTGATTAGTTGCTTTGAAAAATTCTTTTTCATTTTCTGGAGATTCACCTCTTTGCACAAATAGTATCAATAATGGGACATGACCTGCCTTCAAAAGTTAGATTCCTTATTGCAGAAAACTCACCCAAATCATTGTTAGGAAGAGATTGTGGAGAAGCTGTGGACATCACTTATCACTAAATTTTAATGTCTTCTTACCCCTTTTTCCTATTCCTTGACTGTCTATTTTTCCACTCTTCTACTTGCCTTTCTCACCTCCTGTTCAGCTACTTTGCCTTCGAGCCCAGTCAGTAGCCTGATCATTCACCTGTAATTAACAGCTCATGATTTCTAAATACACTATTACCTAATATTGTAAAAGTATGAAATTAAACAGAAATATGAAGTGTCCGTAAGATCCACTTTTCTCAGTATTCCAGTGAACAGGGATTAATGTCACAACGCAGAAAAATATTTAAAACCATGTTGATAAACTGGGTGGTAGTGGATTGACAGGAGCAGGAATACGCAGAACAAGAAGCTCCAAAAGAAGGTCACTCAATATTCCCTAAACAATTACGTGGGGTAACCCAGGTCTCAACACAGTGCTGGTCCCAGAAGAATAAATGATGAGAAATGAGATATCTATCTTTAAGATGTGTCACAGAATAACTCTTAAGAGTTATATCTGTTATTCTCACCAAGAAAATTAATGGAAAATGTGATAAACATAATTATTAAACAGATGGTCAAATATTACACACAAAAATTTTTCTACAAACTGACCAGACAGAAGAGTATTTGGAGTGGCCAAGATTGTTGTGGGAGAAGATAACATACTTGGTATGACATATTTGAGTTGACAAGCCTTTATTTATTTGTTACCAGAACTATTAAAGCAACAATGAACCCTTGCAGTAAGAGATACAGTTTTCTTTTGGAATAGCAGCTGATTAAAACAGGAAAAAAAGCTTTAGAAATGATCTGTTACCAACAGTGGAAGGCAGGTACTACAGGGATCACCCAAATATTAGGACTGAAACTTATGTAGTTCATGATAGTGCTACATGGAAAAGAAGGCTAAAAGTTAAACAATAGAGCAAATGCCAAGAACTTTTTTAGGATAGCCATATCTAAAGATGATTTGTAGGTAAAAACAGTGTTAGCTAAGTACAAAATAATGCATCTCTGGCTATTTACACAGTGTCAGACTAATTTAGCTTTTATTACTCAGGACAGAGATTCACAGGCCAGTGCAGGCAGAGCATTGACTACAACAGCTGCATGATCAGTAATGGGGGAGGGAGGGGTTAGGGAGAGGGCAGGGAATGGGCATGGGGAAATAAAAACCAACTATAAGACCAGAATATAGAATGAAAAGAAAATATAGACTTCCCAATTACAGTCCACCATGTATTTGTGCTTTAAGCTAGGATTTCTGTGTCCCAGGAGGACGCAGGGTGGAACTGACAGTCTTATAAAGGTAGAAAAGATAGTAATAGGTTTAATGCTCGGAAATGAGGAGTTGGTGAGTGTTTCTAAAGTCATGTGTGTAAAAACTTTACAGGAAATGCTCATTTGCTAGTTATAAAACACATGAAGGAGGAAAAATAAATGATCAGACAGATTTTGAATTTTTTTAGGGAACAAAGGCACTGCTTCATTGAGAGCATATCTAACTCATGACAATTTTTATTGGGCACTCTGAAGGTGAAAAACAGGGAGAGATTCTTAGAAGGACTATGAATTTTAGCAGAAGGTTTATGGTTCCAAAAGCTTCTAGCAGTGGGGATACTGATATAAGCATTAAATTTGTCTTTTTAGACTCTAAAGAAGAGAAATTTTCTATTAAAAATCTTGTCATTCCCTAAAAAAATGTTTGATTCCAATATGCCACATATACACACAAAGATATTTCAGGGAATGCACTATTCTTCATTACCATGCACACACACAGGAACTGTATCGAGTACTACTCCCAGGTTGGAATTGTATGTTAATTGATAGATTGGAAGATATTCTACCGAATTAAAAAGAATTTTAACTTAATTAAGGAGGACAAGCACCGAAATGTACAATTGCAGTTGATGGACTGATGACATAATCAGAAATGTATCCTTGATACAAATTAGATATAAATGTATTTAAGAGATTGGCATCAGTAGTACATTTGCCACCTTGCTCCTGGTTCAGAGATGAATGTCCTGTGGAAAAAAAAAGTTCATCATGCAGTCAAATGTGTAATTAGACTGTTATTTTATTCCCATAGAGGTGTGCGACTGTTAGCAGTCACGTAGACTGCTAAAATTCTGCCCTTGGCAAATAGAAGGTTGCTTTTGTTCTCCATTTCTGGTCCAACCTTACTTGAAGAGAGATCAGACTAAAAATGACATATTTTCCTCTCAGAAACCTGTAATGCAGACATCACAGGTTAGTAAAAGAAATGATGTCTGACTCATTAGCATCATCACAGACAGAGTAAACCCTGTTAAACAAAAAATTACTGAAATATTTATGTCACCTAAAATTTCTTGCCCTGGAGTATAAGTCTATCCAGTCATGGGTTTATCAGAGGAAAATGAGAAAGGTTGTCAGTTTCATGGGCACTATAGATATTTTCTGGTTTTAAACTCTAGTAGCTCTCACACTAACAAGTGTGTGACATAGTTATTTTCTATATGCTGAAAAATGCCATTACTCCTACATTACCTTTTCCACAACTTTTGTCTGCTAAAATCCTTCTCAAATCCTCAGAATCTTCCTGAATGTCCTTATGCCTTCATCGAAATTTCTCAGGAGAAGATAACTTTATCAAGTCTACATGAGCTTATCTAGATAGTTAATTCATATTGCCTGTAATTCAAAAAATTAGTTGGCAAAGCAAAGGTCGGGAGGACAATTAATAGACTACCTGATGTACCTGGAAAACAGGTTAACTTTTTGGCTGCAAGAACCTCATTAGGTCTATCTATCTATTTTTCTATCTATCTATATATTTGTGGTGAGAGAGAGAGAGAGAGAGAGAGATCTATACACATTTTTTTATTTTGGACATTACAATGTTTTGGAGGCAACTAAAATAGAACCCTTACTAATAATTTATTACTATAAATAAATTACTAGTAATTTATTTCAATCAATATCTGGTCTATAAATTTTCAAACCATCAAGTTTAAAGCTTAGAGTGAAAAATCTTTGAAAGAAAGCACCTTTGAAAGAATTGAAAGAATCTTCGAGATAGAAGTCTTCATAATTACACATTGACTATCAGTAATCAAAGAGCGTTTTCTTCATATATCTTGCTTCCTGTGATTTTCAACATAATAAAAGATAGTGACGTTCTTTAGAATAGAAATAATAAAACTGACAAAGGTTTCCTTTGCTCTCTTGAATTATCCTAGAGAATTTACCAGATTTGGTTGGAAGTGATCCACTGGTTAAAAACTTACCAGCCCTCTCCTCCAAAATGATTGAAACTTGTTTCACTCTAAATTGAGGGGCATATCTTTAGTTTATCATGTGTAAAATCAGTGTAAGTAATCTGTGTTTGGTTTACTACACGTAGTAACCTGTAATTAAACAGAAACAGCTTATGGGAACATTTCACAACAATGCTTTATTCATTTCCTTATGATTTTCTTGATTGTGGTGCTACTAATGATTTTGATATTAATCTTCAAAAATATTGATGAACTTCAGTGCTAGTTACACAAGACTATTTCTCTTATCTTCTGTATATGGCCCATAACTGGCAAGAGACACTGTGGTAATGGGATTCAGACTGAAATTCAATCAAAGTCTCACTAACTAATCCTTCCTTCAGAAGAAAAGCTTGAGACAGAATATCATCAGATTAAAATGGAAAACATCCTTTTCTGTATAGTAAATTAAGTAGATCTTCAATTCTAAGTGGTGAATGCTGCTTACATTTCAGCAGAGCTGTGTCCATGTTTTATTAACAATTACTTTAGAAACACATGAAGTGGAAAAAAGTGAAACAAGTTGAGTGAATAATACCTAAACAGAACTGGAGTTTATAACTCCTAAAATTGTAAAATCATTGTGAATTATGAAAACCGAGAGCAACAAAGCAACAAAAGAACACCTTTCATTTTCTTCTGTAATGTTATCATAACAATTATTGAAAGACTGGAAAAAGATCTAAGAATTATATAGTACATTAATGGTCTATGTGGAGGCCAAATAGAGGTAAAGATATTATTATTTCTAGTCCAGGAGTTGGAGAAAATTTGGAAAATTATGAACATACCTAAACTCTTCCTTTGTCTTGAATTGAAAACTTCTGACAGAATTTTTTTTTTTTTAAGAGTTTGCCTTCCCATCTTGCAGCTTTTGTGAGTAAGAGAAAATAATGAACTGTATCATGGAATCATAGAGTAGTTTGGGTTGGAAAGGACCTTCAAAGATCGTCTAGTCCAACCGCCATTCCATGTTGTGGAATAGCTTTCACTAAACCAGGTTGCTCAAAGCCCCATCCAACCTGGCCTTGAACACTTCAAGGGGCAGGGCATCCTCCATTTCTCTAGGCAACTTGATTCAGTGTCTCACCATCCTTATCATAAAAAAAGTCTTCCCTATACCTGATAAAAACCTACCCTCTTTTAATTTAAAACCTTTGCCCCTGCTCTAACAGGCCCACATCTATCCTGCACTGGGAACCCCAGAGTTCTATGCAGTACTCCAGGTGGGGTCTCGTGAAAGCAGAATCACCGTCCTTGACATTCTGGCCACAATTCTTCTATGTTATGGCCCAAATTAAGAACAAAAGACCAGATCTTTATGTAAAGAATATCAATGAGAGATAGACAGAGTAGCTTTCAGTTCAGAATGGCTTAATATTGATGTTACTGGCCTCATCATAAAGTGAAAGAAGCTTATGTCATACAAAAGGAAACATCGATTAGAAATCTCTAACAGGATTAAGATATTAAATAAAGTAAAAGCACAATATGAGCAATTGAATCAATTGTAGTCAAATTATATTTGCTATATCATTTTAGAATCTTTATTCAACATGAAAGAAGGAATCCTCTGCTTAATAAGTAAGTTGCACCATTAAATGAGAGTCAGAAATCAATTAGAGGTCTAAGAGAATCATAAACAATTTAACAAAGTTTTGGATATTTTAATTGCTTGTGCTTCTCTTTTATAATCAATTTAAAACATAATTTCTCTTTTTCCAAGTGTCTGAACACTGTGTACATTCTCTTGGGAAATCTGAAGACAAATTAAATTTTCAATTATAAACACAAACATCTGTGTCAGAAGCACTTAAATTACATGATAATAAAAGACGGGATTTATTGTTCATGTCTTTTTGTACCTAAAAAAACAAAGCAGATATTCTTTACAAGCTTTCCCCCATCATATCCAACAAATAACTTTGCATATTAATTGATTCTTGTATTCCAAAAATAAAATGGCAAGTAAAAGTGATTTTTGTAAATACAAACATGAATAGCTGTAAATATTCCAAGCACAATAAAATACCAACTAATTTCATTCCTCCTAGATCCTATACCTACCATTAATAACCTGAATCATCAAAAAATCCCAAAAGCTCCATTTTTAAATAAAATAAAGCAAAACAGCTTTTGCTTCTTCCAGACAATTTACAAGAGAAAAGAAAATTTTAATTTTGTAATTTAAAAGACAAAATGTTGGGGAAGGGGGCAGTCAGAATAAAAGCCATTCGATGGCTGGTCACAGTAACAGCTGGGAATTAGCATCTTTCTAGTTCCTGATTTATCTGTAGCTTTCCAGTTTTTATATACCATTCAGATATGATTTGCTTTTTTTTTTTTTTTTTTTTTTTTTTTTGAGGAGAATAACCTGGGAAAAAACGGCTAGGGGTTGGAAAACAAGAGTTCTCTGGAGCTGACAGTTATCCTTTACCTTTTCCTTTCTTGGATAGTTCCAAGTTGGGATGCAACATTGTATGGATGAATAAGTTCCTTGAACACTGCTTTGTTGTGCTATTTGAGATTTAGCAAAAGAAATCGTAGTCTGTTATTGACCTGCTAGAATTCAATAGATAACATCAAAAAATGGGGGTGATGGGAATTAAAAAAAATAATTACAGATTAAAGATAGAAAATTCACACAGATGCAGTTTCCTAAAAGTGGACACCTTGTGAATAGTACTGCATCTGATCACATTACTGTACAAAGTACATATTGTATAGCCCAGGGCAGCAAGAAGTTTGAAATTTTGTATTGAGGTACAAATAACCTATTTTCTGTGAATCACTGGAGTCTGTGTACCACACTTCCCTCCATACTGTAACAGAACCTGACCATTCTAGGTTTTTATTGTTCCTTAGTTTATGATTATAGATAGATGACATTTATGGTCTGAGGTTTATTCATCAAGTACTGTGGCATTACATTAACCATATTATGAGTTCCTGAATTATACCTAAATCTAATGAAAATGCCGGAGAGAAAGGAAATATGAAAAAAGTAAAAATAAATGATGAGACATTCAACTTTTTTCCAAAATAAATGGAATAAATAGCATTCTGAAACTTACTTAAAACTTAAGGAAACCTAAAAAACCCCCATAACATTGCAAGAATTAATTAAACCCCTCTGTGTATAAAGTAATATTTTTTTCAGAGTGAAACAATTCCTAGATAGTTTCTTTCATTCTACCAATGAAAAAAACAAGTAATTTAAACAACTACTTGGGTTATAGCATTGCATCTGCACAGCAATTTGTCCAAGACATTTCTCTGTTTTTTAGTTTTGCTTAGTGGTTTTGGTTTTGGTTTATTTTTGTATACATCTAAGCCCCACAATTTGCAGTAGGTAACTTGCATTAAAAAAAAAGAAAAAAAAACTTATTAAAATTTTTTTTGCGAAGTTGTAACAGAAGGACTTTTTCCAGGACCCACTGGGCAATGCCATGAGGGCCCAAAAATAATTCTGGCTTCCACAGACAGCTTCAACTTCTCAGCACCCCTGATGAGGGACCAAGTCATTAAGCTCTCATTTAGCCTGCCAGTTCACTGGCTATGCTGAGACAGAGGTTTCACCATAATACATATGAAAAATACGGAACAGTATCATGACCAATACCACAATTTAATGCTGAGTGAGAAGGGTCATTGGAACTGGTATAGAAGAATGCTTGCACAGATACTGGGGTTATCAGGCAGCAAGGAAAATACTGGCTGAGGAGCTCTGCAGAATAGATCTGACATGTACAGAAAGTCTACTTAACCACATCTTTCATTCAAGTGTAAAACATACATAAATCCTTTTCCATGGTATTTTTTTTCCAGGACAAGAAGGTACCTTGAAATACAGATGACAGTCACAGCCCCTGCTAGAACTTCTTATGATCATGGGTGAGAAGGTATCTCATGGGACAGATGTTACCACAGCATGTTGTTAACACAATGGGCATCAGCTCCAGCTCTCTTCCCATGAGATTTGAAGGCCTGTGCAGTCATAGAGGTTGGATTACTTCCAGATTCCTGTCTTAAAGTGCTTCCTAGTTGCCACACAGAGTATGTAGAGTTATACAAGGTCCTGTGAATCTGAAAGCATATGCTCCAGGTAGTCCTGCTCCTGTGATTATGGGCTTTAATTCTGCATAATTAACATGCTCTTGAATATGATCTTGTGCTATGTTTATGAGACAGAAAGCTATAGCCATAATTGCCTTGTATTATCCTTTAGCAATATCTATACACCGAGTTCAGAGCCTTAGCCATGCCTGAATAATGGAAGATAATACTAAAATAATTAGACCCCTGATCTTGCATTAAACAGCACAACTTGTAAGATGTGCCTGACCTGCTCCTTTCCTCACATGTCTTCTAGTAACTGAAAAATCAAACAATGTCATTGTGAACAAAGTTTAGACATCATCTTTCTGCTCATGATACCTTTGTAAAGGTGGTAGGTAAAGAGGAGTAGCAAAGGAGAATGACATCTCTGCAGGGTAATAACTCTCCTCCTTACTTAAAAAGTGCTCTGTTTTCAAGTCATTATCATTATTTCCTGCATTACCTACAGCAGTTGCAATGGTTTTACTCTTTCACTGTGGGTTTTTTTTCATTTTTTTATTTGTTGCCAGATCCTATCAGAATGTTAATAAGGACTATAATGTGCAAGTAGCTATTTACTCATGTTGTGCCAAAATGACCCAGGCATTACTTTTCCTTTTTAATCTATTACCACTATTGGTTAAAAAATGTAATTTCATGTGCACCTCAAGAGATCTTTACCTGATTAATTTCTTCCTTCTGTAATGTTCTAATTGTGCTGTAATTAATAGATTGACTTCAGTCTGAGTTTTGTTTTGAATGTACTGTGCTAGGGGGACAAGTCTTTCTGTGATATACATTCATTTCTCCAGGAAGCAAACTGTGATCACAAAGCATCTCTGGAGTTAGGTTGCAACCAGACTGAGACATAGACAGGCACTACATTAAGTGATGACGATGAGCATTTTACAGTTCTGAGACCAAAAACATTGTCCTCCTTTGATCTTGGTAAGCATTATGACCAAACCTTTGAACAGGCAATCAGTAAGGCCTGAAAAGTTATTGGTGGAGGATGTAGATTTCTTTAATTTCCTACCCCTCAACTGATTTAATATTACTACAAATTTTCCTCTCTGGAAGAAGATGCTATGCAATGTGAAAATTAAGAATTATGATTGTATTCTGGGATAGTATTGCTCTAAGTCTCAACACCCTTTGCTTCTGGTGACCATCTTACCTGAACTCCTTCCAGTCAACTCCTCCAGTTCCTCACTGGAGTTCTCAATCAGACTGTCTCTTCCTTTTGGCACCTTGCTGGAGAAGATATCTAGTCCAAGATCTTATTGTTGTTGTTGTTCTATCAGTTTGGTTATTCATCAGACTATGCGATACTTCTTATTCTCAACATTGCAGGAGAACCCAATCTCATTTTTATTTTGCTGTTAAATATTCTTGGTAAGACAGAGCATCTGTCTTGGAAAGATGACCTACCTAAGCACAGTTAATATCTTTCTAGTTTTATTGAGAACTTGCAGTAACAACTCTACAATCTCTCACTTACTTTATTTTGAAAATCTGTAATAGCTTTTAGGAAGGTAAGATGTCGTGGTTTTGCCCACCAGCCCGTCCCTGGGGCTGTGAATGGTTTTGCCCAAGTAGATTTCCGGACAAAACCCA
>JAYRBT010000001.1:95700249-95743309 GCA_036023395.1 Myiotriccus ornatus
TATTTTCCTAAATCCAGTCTCTTTTGTCTGCATAAACCTTCTCTCAACTAATAGTAATTGTGTGGGGGGTGTGAAAGTAAATTAACCCAAGGCAAAACCACGACATAAGATCATAGGAAATGGATAATGCCACAGTTTGGGTGTATGCCTGTAAGGAACCTCAGGTGAGCTACAGATTTCTCCAATTTGTCTCAGATTTAACTTCAGCTTTTTAAGGCTGGAAAACAACAGCTCTTCCTTCAGCTATGGAAACCTTTTCAAAAAAACTTTTTTTTTTTTAAATCTTTTTATGAATCCCTGCAATTAAATATTCATTGTATCACTGCAACATTAAGTAGGAAATTAATTGGCAATTAAATTACATATCAGCTAGCATACACTATAATTCAAAGATACACTGAACTGCAAAATAAAAGCAAAAATAAAACTCCACAGAGCCCCCCAAAAAATGAAATAAAAAGTGAAAAGAAAACTAAACCAAAATCAGTATGCAGTTTGCTAATGACTTTCTACATACAGATGAGTTGGATTCTGAAACACATTTTTTAAGAGAAGATATGTAAATGTTCTAAAAAATGTTATAACGGCAACTAGTTACATTACTTTTAACAAAAAATAAATCAACCAAAAATTGTTTCACAAAAAGTCCTTGACATGATGAATGACAGATTGTGATAGGAATTAAGTCAAAAGGAGATTTTTATTCATTCAAACTACTGAAGTATTAAAAAAATAATATTGTTCAGTAATATAGTTTAGTTATACATTTCAAACTTTCACATGCATACTGATCCCATTAGATTATAATTAAATAAAAATATGGAAACTCTTTAAATTCCTATAATTAATTACAAAGAAATTACTCCTTCTTTACACTGAGGCAAGAACTATGCAGTAATTTTACATGCACTAACCTTAGGCCTGTAAGTTAGAAACATTCTCTGCAGCATAGAAGAACCAATCTATTATGCTCAATTTAAGCAAAAAACCTCATGACACATGCATAAACTACAAACTCACTGTGACTTGAGAAGAAATGTTGTTAAGGGACTGAAGAGTACAAGAAGTCCTGAAAGACTGCAACTGTCTAGTTTACACTGGCTTATGAAATGCATAAATATTTGACTGACAGGGAATGGGAAGAATGTACAAGAGGAGAACCACAGTGTGCTTGTTTTGTATTCCTCTGCCTAGGCAATAGCTATTGACTGCTTCTGTAGATAGAGCTTTACACTGGAGAAACTTTGGGTCCCCTTCTAGAGTTAACATTTTCAACATGAAGTCCACAACCACTTGAGACACAACCAACTATTAGGCAAAAACTGATTAAAAGTCAAAAACAATAGTCATGCAGTCATCCCCCATGAATGGCTATCCCCAGAGGCATTCTTTCCTTCTTCAGCTCTCTAATTCTGTGTGAAATTTCCCATAAGGATGATATTCACCTCTCCTTCCCAGGTAGGCAGGTAGCCATTTATATTCCCCTAAGATTTTTCTCATGTCCCCTGAAAAAAAACCTATTTAAAAAATGTAAAAAATTACGCTGTCAAGGTAAGTATTCATCACCACAGAAACAACAATAATAAGTCAGAAAAAAAATCACATTAAGTATTACACATACCTTTTATTGTGGACAATTTTAATATCAAACATCTGCTTACTTAAATAAATTTATTATTTTGAAATATCTATGTCTCTTCCCAGCTTATTCCTAATGTTCACGCCTGCCCTTGAAATGCACCACAAAATTGCCAATTAGCTTAGAAATTATGTTGCTGTTCAGGCATGTGTAAACACAATAGCTGATTTCCCTATATGTCGTACTCTTTGTTTACGTCTGTTTCATACACACGAGCACATCTCTATATTCAAGAATTCTAAATACTAGATATTGACAAAAAATTCTATTTATTCTATTTTATATGGTCTTAAATAATATAATTAATTTTATGGGTTTATAATGAGGAATGATTAATTCAATCCATAAGACACAGATCATTAATAGACAGGATTATTTTTTAATATGGAGAAATTGATATAATATAATACAGAAAAAATATCATATGACTATTATTAATTCTTGTTTAGATAATTTATTTATACAGTGATTTGCAGAGAAAAAACATGCAAAGTTATATTGGGAAGCTATGTGGAATGTACCATGAATCATGCCCCCCTACAGCCAGTTGAACCACATTACACTGACTCCCTTATACTGAGAACCCATCTGACCTACTTAAACCTCATTTACCACGATGCAAAGGACTGCAAACTACTTTTTTCAAGTATTCTGACTTGAAAACTGACAACCAGCATAGAACAGTTTATAGTCCTGTAGCATCCTGTTTTAGCTTGTGAACTTTGGTCGGCCCTTAAAGCAGAGCTGCATTAATGGATACATATTGCTACATTAAATAATAAAATGTAAATTTAACATATAAGAACCATTAAGATGAAAGGTTAGGGGTAACAAGTATTGCTAAGTGAATATGAATATGACATTGTAGTGGAAATCCACTGAACGTTTTTCAACTGGGGACAATAAGAGCCAGATTGTGCTTCTAAATGCTGGAAGCTAACACACAACAGGAGCAAACATACATTTGAGACATGAAGTAATAGAGTATGGGAGCTTTTATATCAAATATTGATTTTCAAATTATAAATTCATGCATTTTGAGATATTTTTTAGGGATAAACATTAAGAATATTTCTTTATTTCCAAGTTATGACATCATTATATAAGTATGCTTTGAAAGCATAAATTAAAATTTCTTCAATCAAGATGTTTATCCCTCTTTACTACTTCGAAATGTCACTTAAAATGAGTAGACATTTCACTAAGAAACTCAAATCTAAATGGAGTACTTTTTTTTTTAACCTTATGACTTTCAGCAGTATGAGACATTGAAAATTTCACTTATGCCATTAGTTTTTAATTTTGGTAGATCTCCATCATAACTCTGCTATGTATGCATCACAGTGTTTCCTCTTTAAAATGGATATTATACCTCTTGAAAAAAGGTTAAATCAATCTGAATAGTAACAAAAGTAATTCAGATTCAGACATACAAAATGGAAACAGAGACATGCAAGAGCAGCTTGTAAAATATTAGGGATTTATGTCCCAGCTGGCACAAGAAGTTACATTTGTGTGACTTACAAAGATTGTAAATTTTCTTTTGTACATAAATGTTGTAACACTAATAACTGCCTGGAACATACATCCTGGAAAAGATATTTCCAGTTTGTCTGGCTCTTTTAAGGGTTGATCTTACAGCTGTGATTAGCTGACAGTAGCAGTACAAGCAGCATTTAAATCAACAGGAAGGACATGGGAGGAGGAATAAAGACTACAGAAGAATGCATTTGCTAGAAATCACAAATTCTATCTGCTCAACTATTACTGAAACAAACCATTCTTCCAGACATCCACAGTCTTTAAAACATGTAATTTTATCAATATTTACCATTCTTGTTTGCCTATTTGCATTTAGCGTGCTTTTTGTGATTCCATTTTGGCAGAATGAGTGACTGTCAGCTTTCATTTTGAATTTCTGGCCCCTGCAATCAGTATAATACATATGAATAACCAAAATTGCTCTCTCATTCATTCATTCTTACTGAAGCTGTTCTACTTTGTTTATATAAATGAATATTCATGAGGTCAGAGAAAGATACTATCTTTATAGTTTTCTGGTAATAGCACTCACCTTGAATATAAAAGACACAGATTCAAAGTTAATGTTTGAAATCAGACGAAGAAGAAAGACAAAGTAAGTCTTCCAGTGTTACAGGTGAGTCATATTTTCACCCTTGGGTTAGTGATGGGTTAGGTTAATTCCTGTTGCCCACCTCTTTCTATCTAAAATTTTGAACTGGAAAATGTTTCAGACAGAGAAAAATTGTGTTGCAATTTGAGGATATTTTGTGGAGCTCTAGGTTTTAATGTGATTTTCCTTCTTATCTTATCTTTTCTTACAAAATCCCATAATGTTAAAAAGATATGTGACCACGCAAAGAGTGTGAGCGTATCTTTTAGGTTATTGCTGCAGTAGCTTTTTAATTGTTAATCAATAAAAGGAAAATACCATATGGAAAACCATTTGGTATTACATGTTAACTAATCTTCTGCAGAGAAATAGAACTACCTGAAGAAACACTTGTGTGGTAGCCCAACTCTTTCATTTATTTAGCCCTTAATGGTGTATCAGCCACTTAACTGTCTATGTAGTGACTTTTTCTGGTGCTCAACTGACAAATCTGCTGCTGTTTGTTCAAAACCACCTATGAAACATTCCCCTGTCATGCACATCCAGTATATACTTTAGGAACTGGAAAACTTTGCTGAGATTAACTTTTATGGAAAGATAATTTTACATTTGTGCATGAGAAGAGAAAGGATGAAGACCTATTTGTACAGAGTTCTCCGTATGTCATTGTGAGCATTCTCGAAATTAGGAAGGGAGTTTGTTGTCATCCTTCTCCTATTCCCCAGCTGTATTCACTCCCTGAGCTTCTCAGAGTAACACAGAGTGGCACACGCTCATTTCTTGGAGATGCAATTTTCTTTTCTCCTACTCTTGGTAATGTTCTTCAGAGTATACAATTTTATTTAAGCTGAGACAGTAAACTACTTTTATGTCCCTCCAGTAAAGTTGTTTTAAATTAAATTTCTCTTGAGCACTGTATGCATTTTAATCTTGGGAGTATTTTTCTTTGTTTGTTTAGTTAGAAAGAACAGAAAAGCTACTGAAGCATTATTCTATCAACTTCTGAAAATTAGAAAAACAGTCAGGATTGTTTGCAGAATCTGATTTGTTGATATTGAAGACTCATGAGCCAGCTCTGTAATATTTAAAATACTTGATAATTTTCTCTACTTTCTTCTGAAATGCATTTTCAGTTCTACTGTGTAAGAAGAATTTGGTTTATTGGGCATCAATATTAAAGTTTAGAACATGAGCATGAAAATATCAATTGAAGATGTAGAAGGTTGTATAGTTCATTTGACTGAGATGTCTATTTTTCCATCTTCTCTTGGAGCTGACTAATTCAAACATTTCTGAAGTGTTAGAATGAGTGTAGAAGCAAACTCTAATCCTGGTTAGATAAGCATAGTTCCTATTATAGTTTAGAAAAACTTTACTAGGATAAGAGAAAAGCAAAATAGCAATTCAAAACTATGTGTTGCTTCAGTCCCAGATACACACTCAAGTTAATTCTTGACAAGCTAGACTTCAAAATCCATGCAGATGTTCTTTAGTCTTTCAAGAGAATTCTTAATCAGATCCAGGGCATATATATATTATATTAAGATATACAAGTCATCAAGTTATGAATGTCCACATTATATAAAAAATTCTGTCCCTGTACTATTTTCCCCACTGTGAAAGAATTAGTACTCATTCAATCTAGTTGATTGTATCAATTTTTATTATTGATTTACTAAATATTTTGTAATAACAGAATAATAATAGTTCCTAAATGATCTGTAGGGACATATGTCTTTGAAATTTTTTCAAAAATATATATCTAGTATGAAAAAATTGCCTTATCTTCATCTCTTTCAGGAGTTCTTCAGTTTTAGTCTCTCTTTACGTATTTATCTAGTCAATATTCAGTTCTTTCTTATGGTCTGTTTGTATAAGCAAACGAACACTTAAAAAATATTGTGTGCCCCAATGGGTACTTGTGTCATCATCCACTTCAAGCATCTGCCAGGATCAAGGATTTTAATTCCTCTTCTTGAGACTGAATTGCTGAGAATTGCTCATCAAAGATGACTGTAACCGTCACAACAGCTTGAACACTTGTCCCAGCAAAAGTAAAATTGTCACTGATGAGGGAAATCTTCTTGATAAATTATTTATATGAACTGCTTTATTCCTCAAAGTCTGTTTCTTTTATTATATAATCATTAAAACATTGACTCAAATTTTTTACACCTCTGTTTCTTTTAAAAAGTTTTAGCTTTCCATTTTGCTAAAGACGGTCTGCCTTTGTCAATCAAGAGGCCTCACTTAATGGCCCTAGGCAACATGTTGTCCCAGGAGAAACAACTGCTTATGGGCAAGAGAAGTTAAAACTGATTACTGAAGCTTTAACAAGAATTAGAACTGAACCCATCAAGAAGAACCAAGAGTGATATTGCCTGCAATATGTTATCCTCTCAGTACTGTGCCCGCTGGTGAACAGCAGTTGGGTGTTTAAACAAGATGCTTATTTTCTTCAGGTTTTGATTATATTAGAATACAGTAAATGATGATGACTGATGTAATATATGTCAAGCTGTGCTTATACACACATTAAAATTCAGTGTAAAAAGTGGTGAAAAAACATCCATTGAATTTTTGTTCAACAAATATATTTTCATAGCTAGTTGTAATAATCTAATAAAGCCTAAATTTGAAAAAGTTTTAAATGACTGGTGAATAATCTGCTAGAATAAAAAGATCTCTTGCAGGAGTAACTGCAAATATACCTTTTCTGTAATACCAGGGAGAAAAATACTGACATTTAGAAAATACTTAAGATGGTATTAGGGCTGAGATTTATTCACATCCACATTCAAATGTTTAAATTTATAAGTCTATAGGGGGTCTACATATATCAGTTCTCCATTTAAGATCCTTTCATTGTCAGTTGAACCATTTTCTGGACTGCATCTAACTAAAAACCTGGGGGAGGCTTAATTTGCTTGCCCACATCTAAACATTTAGTGCAGTATGGACTGACTTTAATAGTCTTTGTTGGGGTTTGTCTTTACTTACAGAAAGGTATAGGTTACCTTCCAGTCCAGTGTCATAATCTCAGAGGGCACTAGTTACCTGTGTGTAGACAATCAGAACTGAACGCTTGACCTTGCCTTATTTCAGTGACAGTTTGGACTTTAGCTGCGATAAAGCCTAAATTTGGAATGTGAATAAGAAGGCTGTTACAAAGATTAAGAACAACGATTTATAGGAGAAAATCAAATTAGAACCTGTTGTCAGGCTGGCTTTAAACCCATTTATGGTCTTTGTAGTAGTTTAGTTGACTTTTTTCAGTGACATAGAGGATGGGATCGAGTGTACCCTTGGCAAATTTGCAGATGACACCAACCTGAGTAGTGTAGTTGTCACACCTGAAGGAAAGGATGCCATCGAGAGGGGCCTGGAAAAGTTTGAGAAGTGGGCCCATGGGAATCTCATGAGGTTTCACCAAGTGCAAGGTGCTGCACCTGGGTTGGGGAAATTCCAGTTATCAACACAGTCTGGGAGATAAACAGATCAAGAGCAGCCATGCTGAGGAGGACTTGGGGGTGCTGATGGATGAGGGGATGCGTATGAACTGGCAGGGTGCACTTGCAGCCCAGAAAGCCAGTCTGTCCTGGCCTGCATCAAAATCATCATGGCCAGCAGGTCGAGAGAGGGGATTCTGTCCCTCTGAGACCTCACCTGGAGTATTGTATCCAGCACAGGGGACCCCAGCACAGAAAGAACATCGACCTCTTGGAGGGAGTCCAGAGGAGACCACCAAGATGACTATAGGAATGGAGCAGCTCTCCTACAAGGAAAGGCTGAGATAACTGGATTTGTTCAGCCTGGAAAAGAGAAGGTTTTGGGCTGACCAAATTGTGGCTTTCCAGTACTTGAATGTTGGGGTGAGCGGTGAGTCTGCAGGGCCCCTGATGAAGGATGTGGAGGTGAAGGATTTTGACTTAGACTTTTCAAGGCCATTTTCCTGGGGAAAAGCAGGGACCATGGAGAACTTGAAAAGGTGCCAGAACTGACCAGTAAGGAAAGAATGTAAATAAGGAATGAACATCCAATTATATGTGCAGGCTGGTAAGAAATTATAGATAGAAAACTAATAATAGAATGGTATGTAAAGTTCTGTTAACAATGTGTGTGCAGTATGTGTGAATACAAGAAGTTATTAGACTGGACGAAGCAGTAAAAGCTGAATGTCGGCCATCATCATCGATAAAGGTGCCCAATTTTATTTTTCGTGACCGTTCTCTACTACGACACTTGAAGGGAGACTACAAGAAAGATGAAGAAAGACTATTTACAAGTGACAGGACAAAGGGGAATGGCTTCAAACTGAAACAGAGTAGGTTTAGATTAGATATTGGGAAAAATTTCTTTACTGTGAGGGTGGTGAGGCACT
The DNA here is from genome assembly GCA_036023395.1 of Myiotriccus ornatus. NCBI lineage: Eukaryota > Metazoa > Chordata > Aves > Passeriformes > Tyrannidae > Myiotriccus > Myiotriccus ornatus. Next base: position 95,708,404 of record JAYRBT010000001.1, read on the forward strand.
GGAACAGGATGCCCAAAAAAGTTATGAATGTCCCATTCCTGGGAGTGTTCAACGCCAGGTTGGATGAAGCTCTGAGCAACCTGGTCTAATGAAGGGTGTCCCTGTCCATGGCAGGGGGGTTGGAACCAGATGATCTTTTAAGTCCCTTCTAACCCAAACCATTCTATGATCTTATGAAGATGCATAGTATGACAAATGGTCACTCATGGACTATGATGTCTTCTGTTGTTAATACAAACCTTGTAAGCACTTTTAAATGGGAGCAATCTGTGTAAGCCCCAAACTCAAAAACTTAGTTTTTGTCTTTATAGTAATAATACCATGTGTGATATATTTTTCATCCCTTTTTCCCCTACAACGAGGATAATATTTAAATCTACAAATTCTTCTATTTGTTGTCAGTCCATATTCTATCCAATGGTCTCTAAAATTCTGTTAGAAGGCAGAAGAAATTTATGGCCCTGGTACACTTCTTGTCTTACTTCCCAGCATTTCTCTGGGGTCCCTGCAATGTGTCTTTTTCCCTGCTGCCTTAAGTCAGACCATTTCCTTCACCTTCAAAAAAACCCAAACCAGAACAAAAGAGAACACGTGAGGGACAACTGCCTTATTAGACTGATATATATATATTCCCAAAAATTGTAAATGTTGGGTTCAAATTAATTGCATTTGGAGAGCCTCAGAGCATTTTTGTTTGTTTGTGTGTTTTGTGGTTTCTTTGATTATTTTTTTGTCATTTTGTTGTTGGTTTAGGGGTTTTTTGCTTCTGTTTTTGCTCTGTATATGAGCCAAAGGGCACTATCTCATTAATGACTTTTTTCATCGTGACCATAATTAAGGGTCACTAAGCCTATCCTGCAGTCCCTGAGGGACAAGGGATTTCAAGACAGTATGAACAAGTATGTTAATATCTGATTAGAAAAGAGACTTGACCTTGGTACAGAGATGTTTTCATGCTCAGCTATATCAATGCTGATACTTTACCTTATTTTCTCTTAGAAATACACAGCATTTCAGAGTTTGAACTCAATAATTGGAGGTGTTTGATCCCTAGAGATACATAGCCCACACACACACCTCTGAAGAGCATTCCCCATTCAGCATATTCAGAGTTCTTTATGCTTAAACAGTTTCAAAAATCTATGGCACGTTTAGACCATTACTGTAAAGTATTTTAAAATACAATCTCATCCTTGCTGATTTAAACAAAATTTTTTTAAAAAAGTGTTATTTTTCTAAATGATACTCAAAGTTACTTTTTAAAAGACAGAAATATTATATTCAATTATTATAATTAGTTTTTATGACATTTCTTCCTATTTCTTTTCCTCAGAAAAGCTCGGTTTTCTGAGCTTGTCATAGCCAAAGTAAAGTGTTGCTCTATCCCTTCCATTTCTGCAAAATATTGAAGTTTTTACTATTTTCACAAAGACTACAGACATGTTGTTTTCTCCTACCTTCCACATTAGTAAAGAAAACTAACCAAAAATGAAATAAACAAAAGAACCTTTAAAATGTGTTCTCTATCAGCTACGTACTGGTCAAGGAGATGGCTTTCTTCTACTGGAGATGCACGACACCCTATAAGTAGTCATTTTTAGTCAAGAAAATAGATGCCTCAGATTTTGACAAATCCAGCACTTTATACTTTTACGCCAATATTTTCTTAATATAAAATTATTAGGTACATATCATATTGATTTTTGAGCCCTACTGTTGTAAAGATTTATGCACACACACTTCAAGCACTCCAAGTAGGATTTTGTGGGAGTACTTAGAGTGCATACAAATAAACACAAAGTCAACCTTGAGTATAGTACTTTGCATTGTTTCAATCTGCTTCCAAAACTGCTGAAAGTTTTGAGCTCTACTTATACGTAAGACTTGGGTTTCTTTCCAGTTTTCTTTTACTAAAAATTTGCTGTACATACAAGTTTTCTACTGCTACGTCACGATGAATAATCTGTTTTTACATTTACATATATTTTTCTATATTTATTTTTTGTTGCATCTTCTTTATTCTTAGCAGTACAAAGAGAGCAACAGCATAAATCTGTCTCACGGAGAGAGTTTTGACCCAGAGATTTTAAACTTTTGATCTAGGGCAAAGAAGTGACAAAATAAAGCTAATTTATTCTGTTTTCTTTTCAAACAGCTATTAGATTACACAGGGCTAGGTTCCAAATCCTCAGCAACATAATACAGCAGCAAACATGTTTTCTGTTTGGTATTAATAGAGAAGTTTATTTCCCTTTAATAGCAGAACATATAAACTATATGTTTCCTCTTGTCCTTTCATGTGAGACCTGGTCTCAATTTTTACAGTTGTAAGAGGGAGTGGCAGTATCTCAGCAAACATTTTAAACCACTGGATAGCAATAATTATGAAGCTTCTTCTGAAACATCATTTTGCCATATACCTCTAGAGTTATTTTGCTTACTTTCAGAGAATGCATATAAAAAATTCATAATAAAGACTTTGTTTCCTAAAAGAGAAGAAATTTCTTCTGTTTGCAACAACGTCTAATCTTAGATATGCCTGTATGGTTCCTTTTAAACCAGTAAAAGCACTGCATGTGCTTCCAAGAACCAACCTTGTGCCAGATTTGAGAATATGGATTTGATTTTGCATTTGTTAATGGTGCTATTGCCGTAGCATCAGTTGTTTTCAAATGCACATTACCCCCATTAACTTGTCTTCAGAAATAACAAATAATAGGTCTAATTGTACTGTTATCAAAGTCCACATTAAATCACTACCAACGTAATTATGGGTAGAATTAAGTCCAAAAAAGGAAAAAGTTTTCCTTGTTTTTCCATTTTAAACTGTGTTTATGTTCAATTTAGAAATAATCTTTTCTACATTAGAGCCAAAAAGAGTCTCTTTTCTTCCAATATTAATATTCAAAAGGAAGTGCTATAGGTTGTCCTATATTCCAATATAGTGCAAGGAAAACATAACTCTCCAGAGAAATAGTAATATGAAGAGCTACAAAATGTGTATTTTCTCTAGGTTTAACAATCCAACTTTAACCAACACACAACATAAACAGGCAGACAGATCACCTCATTAGCATAGTTCAAAATTTGAAGACTTTTTTCACCAGTTAAATTATATTTTCACAAGATTCACAGTTCCTTTTTGGAAATAATCAACAAGTAAGAAATATGACTCACAAAGTTTGACTTCCAAGGTAAAGACTAATGTTGTCACACAAGCCCAAGAAAAAATTAGGGGAAGATCTTTTCTCTCCCTTTTCCTCCACCTCCCCCACCCATCTGAACCTCTCCTGGTGCAACTTAAGGCCATTTCCGCTCGTCCTTTCACTCGAGGCGTGGCAGAGGAGACTGTCCCCATCCTCCCTGCACCCCCCCAGCCTTAATACCACCAGGTACTTTTAGAGAGCAATGATGTTCCCCCTTAGCCTCCTATTCTTCAGGTTAAACAACCCCAGTTCCCTCAATCATTTCTCACAAGACATGTTTTCTAGACCTTTCACCAGCTTCATTTCCCTTCAAGCTTTTCTTCTTTAGGCTAACTAATACCAGTGACATCAGTTTTTCCTCAGTTGTTGAAATGTTCTATAGCTGATGTCTATCTGCATTTACAGTGTACAAAAGGGTGGAATTTTGCATATATTTGCTTATTAATCTTAGTTTCTAGTGTTTTTCTTACATCTGTCATGATCTCTTCGATTTCAGTCCTGTCCTCCAGCATTCCCACTGTCTTTCCTGATCTGTCTTCACCTAGAAATTTAGTACAACAGAAAGCAAGTCAGAGACAAATCTGGCAAAATGAAATCCAAGACAGAACCCCGAGTAGCATCAGTCAATACATCCTTTCAGTTTTATACAAGTAATTAGCAACTCTTCTCTGTTTCTCTCACTTGCTTATAAGGCTGAAAACAGAATAGGTCTGGAATTCAAAATATGAGGCAACTGTTTCTTCTCTAAAAAATTGTAGCCTTAGCATGAAAACAAATTAAATTCACTTGGCATAACTTGTTCTTGACAAACCATGTTGATATTACTTTTGTCCTTATTATTGCTATACACAAAAACATTTTTTTCAGTTGTCTGGAAAATGTCTTATCTGAACTTTCTAGTATAATGGACCATGGCAGGTGCCCCCAAACCTTGTTACTCTACAATTTTCTCATTATGTTACATTAATCAACAGCTAATAACAAATACAAAGTTAAGCACATGTAAAATGCATGTCCAACTCATGGACCACTTAACATTACCTTACAACAATCTTATATACATTTTTTGTTGTTGTTTTCCTAATAATACACAGTGTTTCTTAGAAAATGTTCCTTATTTTTTTGTTGTATATCACATACAATATGGGATGCAGAGATTTGAAGTTACTTGCTTGACTGGAATGAGTCGCTGGTCATATATCATATAGTTATGTGAAGGATAGGACTTCATCTCACCTAATTACAGAATTTTAAGAATGTGGCAGCCAGGCTCCCTCTATAGGCACTGGAGAGAGAGGCCCCACTCAAATGATTTGTCATGTTTCAATTTACACCTCAATTGTTCCTCTCCACTGACCAGAGAAGTAATTTTTATATGATGTTTGATGAAAATGTCAGGGAAATGAATGCCAAGATGTAATGTGAAAGGTAGTACTTAGCTGACAAAAGATGGAACTAGATACACCATTTAGGCATTCGTAGCCTTCATGTTTCATTTTGAGGGAATTTGCAATGCTTCAAGAAGTTTCATGAAACTCATAAAAATATCCTTTAACACAGTAAAACTGCAGATAATCTTGAAATAGAATGAAGATAATATTTTTGATAATTCGATAAGGATATCAGATGGGATGTCAATACAAAATACTCAGAAAACCAACACAAAATTCCTCACTATTTATTGGAAATATTTGTGTGTTTTCAGTACCCTTATTTAAAAAATTATTCTTAGGCTTTCAATTCAAATTTTTATTTTCATTCATAAGTTTGCGTTTTGCAAGATTTGTCCCTACTGAAAAGAAGTTTGACCTTGAAATGCCTACATTAGCAAAGTTAAATACACATTGTTTTATACATTACTGTTAAAAGATGTGTCTGTGCTCCTTAAAGGGCTTCACAGTTATTTCATTGCTATGGAATGAAGAATTAAAATACCCTTCATCTTCTCCATGGCATCATTCTTTTGTGTTCGGTAATAATCTGAAGCATTTCTGAGGGAATCATGAATGATACTCTTAATCATGACTTGCAATTGTCTCCATCACACTGCCGTGTTGCATTCCAGAAACTAAACAGGAAGGAAAATAATGTTAACAAAGTTGTTCATATTGGACAAGAAACAGGATTTCCTTTTAAGAGTGTTGGCACAATACAGCTGTTTACAGCATAATTTGTTAGGGTTGCCAGGGTTGGAAATACAGGAAATTCTGTTAAAATGAATATTGTAGTACCAGGTTTTTTAAAAAAATTTAGTGCATTTAAATCTACTGCTTTAGAAAACTTCTTCCTAGAGGGGAATGTGGGAGTCTTGAAATGACCCACCAGAGTTTGATTCCAGATTCCCTTGAGATGCTGAGCCAGACTCCTCTATTCCTTCTCTTTGATGCATTTGGTTTTGTAAAACTTGCAGTATATTATTAATAAATTATATAAAGTAAGAAATGGGGGAAAAAGCTATTAAAACATTAATGCCACATCAAACTTACACATTAAGTAGATAGAAATAAGTAAGTTCTGCTTACAGTAATTTTTTAAAGTTTTCTTACCAGAAGAAGTTTGAGAGAATTTTTCTAACAAACAGTGCTCTATTTGAATCAAGGGGTTTTGGTAACTTTAGTTATCTGCTTTCCTTAGTTTTTTGAACATTTGCCAGTCTGTAGCCTGCATCATGTTACTTAGAGAATACAAATAGAAATGTCACCCAATTATATGATATACACAAGACTGGTTTCTGAAATTTGTAACAGAAAATTCTTAAATGGAATAGTCTTCAAACTACATTTAGATACAATTTATTCAGTTTTGCTGACCTTTGTTAAAATTGAGCCAAAATCCACAGCAGTAAAATCAATCCCTCTGATATGTGTTGGACATCTTGATTTTCACATCTATTAAGGACTTGATTCTCTTGTGCAGTTGTTTCCAGATAACAACTGCTATGATTTTGACTAGGAAGTGTTTTGCACAAGAGGCACACCAGAAGAAAGTAGACATGGATTACTAGTATGAGGTCTGTTTAATTAAGTGAAACCCCTCTTGGAGTAGGAAACTATTTGCTATGGCTAGAACTGTCAAAGTGTAGTTCACACTGACTTTTTTTTTTTCTTTTCTGTGCAGGTTTGCAATTACTTTGCATCCCCAGATCATCCCAGCTGGAAATTATAGACAAACCTGGACTACATTTTTACAAATGGTGTTACCACAGAAGATATAATCCATCACAGGAATGTATTATCAAATATTCCTTCAAAGACTCTATGACCCAGTTTTGTAGTTTTTCTCATAACCTTAACTCTTGTAAAGATAGTTATAGATAGTTATAACTTTCATAAAGATGTAGTTATTTCATTTGGTCCAATGGAAGATTAACTTTGCCGCTAAAAATTACTTCATTTTTTTCTGGATGAATGTTAGTTGAATATAATAAATAAATAAAAGTAAGTTACAGATTTAATGATCTTATGTTCAGGCTGATACCTTGGAGGATGTACAATGACTTGCAACTAACAAGTTTCAAAATTTCACTTTGAAAGCTGGTACCTGAATAGAAACATAGATCTTCTGTTTGCCTAGAAAAGAAAAAATAGTGTACGTTAGCTGGACAATATTTTTACCAGCAGCAAACTTAAACAACTTAGTGCTGACATTTCATATCTATGACTTCTAAATTATCTTTAAAAAACATTTAAAATTTAGTAGTCATAAGATTTGTCTCCGTGTGTCGTAACAGCTACTCTCACCGTTTTGTAGACACTATTTGAAGACATTGTTTATCTCAACACCTTTCTCTAAGGAAGAGTACTTTTAAAAGAGTGGAGTTATCTATGATGTTGAGCACTCAAAAACAAAGTTCTAATATAAAGAAGACAAAAGAAAAATTGTCAGCTATTTTTCAGTACAACCAATGCTTACTTTTTTAGAAGCACTAACTCTTCTATGTGAAAAAAGGGTGAAACATATCACACACAAGAGGGTTAAGGTTATAAGACAATAAATTACTTGAGAAGGAGTGTTTGATCGCGTAAGGGAAGAGCATGTTACAGTTCTTATAAGAAAAAGAGGTTAGGACACCATTAATATCTGTTTCCACAATTTTGTTAGTTTTTTTCTTTATACTTTAATTAAACAATCTTTCCCTTTCTTACTTGAGTAGCAAGAGGATGGGAAAAAAGTCAGCTTCTGATAGAGGCTGTAAGAGAAGAACAGTGAGTTATAATACATTAAGAATGTAAAAACCATTCAAGCTTGCAATAAGGTTATTCCATATCCAAGAAGTACTTTTACCTGAGTGGTCTCACCTAAACAACTCACATGCTGTGAAGGAGGGAAACTTTTTTCCTGGTTGTCTTTGCAGGCTTTTAGGAGGAATACAAAAGCAAAACTTATTCCACCTGACAGTGTCTAAAACAGCATTCAGAATCTTTACTACTTGCATACTTTGGAAGATCTGAACAAGTAAATCAATCCTCTGTTTTCTTTTTTTTTCCACATTAAAAAAAAATAAACTTTAAATACACACTTCTTCGTGGGGCCTCTTTCTGTGGAAGATTTTGTCTCCCAAATCTCATCAATTTAAAAGATCTTCTAAAATGAAGTCAGAAGTTTGGAATTAAAAACAAATGGCATAAGTTTCCTATTTTGCTTAAATAAATAAATAGATAAATAAATAAAAGTCTTCTTAAAAAGTGACTGATGCTACAGGCCTGTACATGTTTGTGTTTAGTGTTAAATCTGTCCATAATTATAAGTCCCATTGAAATAATTGGTGTTCTCAATAAGGAACTGAGTTTAGACAACACTTACAGAAAGTTGGAAACAAGAAGATTGAAAGAAGTACTGTCCAGGTCATGTAAACAAAACTATGAAATACATTGGTCAGTCTAAGTGGGGATGATATACAAGCAAAATTTGTTCTTTTTAGTGTGGAAATAACAATGAAAAGAAACATTTTAGAATGGCCTCTACAATTTTTCTCATGCTTATTTTTATAATTACTTATGTTTATCAAATAAAACTACATATACAAATGCAGAACCGAATCCTTCCAAAACCTTTCTCATACCCTTAAGAATCAGGTTGCCCTACTCCAAGCAATTGTTGCAAGTCTTAAACCTAAATAGTTTCTTATTTTCATAACCTTGCATGCATTTTTGGTAATTTTTTTGGTAATAATTTCTAAATATGAAATAGACAAACAAATGAAAAGAAACCGTGAAAAATACAATAATTTGTTCCTTCTGTAAAAAACAAAAAATAATAACTGAACTGCTCCCTACAGTTAGTAATTAGTTATTCTGAGTGATTGTTAGAAAGCTGAAGTAAAGCTGAATGAACATAGGAGGCACACGGTAATCTTATAAGCAATCTGCACATGGTATCATTCCACTGTGACAGAATTACCATGCAGGAATATAACTCAGCACTGAGAAATCACGTATGTCAACACAGTGCGCTGTGAAGCAGGGTGGTCACATTAGACAGAACATGCAGCAAAGGTGAGAACTTATTTCTAATGAGAACTAATCAACCTGCAGAGGATGCTGCAACAATTCAACTATCCTACCTCTGCAGCAGGTTATTCTGAGGTATCTCTGTAACAGCACAGCCAGTAGAGGCAGCTAGGGGAGGCAGACATTTTTGCTGCAGTCACTGGGTTCTCCTTCAGGAAGAGAAATAGTCTGATATGAACCTCATGAAGCTCAACAAGACCAAGTGCAAAGTCTTACACCTGGGGAAGAACAACCTGGGCAGTAATGATGGGGCCACCCAGCTGGAAAGCAGTTTGGCAGAGAAGGCCCTGGGGGTCCTGGTGGATGTGAGTTGAGCATGTCCCAGGATTGTGCTCCTGCTGGGAAGAAGAATGGTATCTTAGGCTGCATTAGACAAAGTATTGACATCAGGTGTAGAATGGTGATCCTGCCTCTCTGCTCAGCACTGGTGATGCCAAACCTGGAGTGCTGTGTCCAGTACTGGGATCCATAGTGGAAGAGAAATGAACATTCTGGAGACACTCCAAAAAATGGCCCCAAATATTATTAAGGGACTGGAGCATCTCTCCTATGAAGAAAGGCTGAGGGACCTGGAACAGTTCAGCCTGGACTAAAGAAATTTCAGGGGGTATCTCATCAGTGGATATAAACACCAGAAGGGAGGGTGCGAGAAGGATGGAGCCAGAGGCAATGGGCACCCACCAGAGGTTCCCTCTGAACATCAGGGAACACTATTCTACTGTGATGGTGACTGAACACTGGTACAGGTTGCACTGAGAATTTGTGAAGACACCCTCCATGGAGATATTCAAAAGCCATCTGGACATGGTCCTGGATAATCAGGTGGCCCTGCTTGTGCACAGAGATTGGACCAGATGACCTCCAGAGGTGCATTCCAACCTCAGTTAATCTGTGCTTTTGTAAATCTTTTAGAAAATCTTTTAATTTTTATACAAATATATAATTTCAAAAGTAAGCCTACTGCATCCATTTGAACATATTAAAATGTCAATTTCTGATTGCTTCTGGTTCATTTTTCCGAATCTACCAGAGTTGTGTACTCTATATCATTATCAAAGTCTAAAGTTTTATCTGGGTTTAAGGACAAGAACGTAACTCCACAGGAACGTAAAACTATCTAAGTTTCCACATGCTGTGAAAATTAAACTTCAAGTTTTATTTTCTGAAATAATTATTTCTTTTTAAACATTGACTATTGCTTCAGTTAGCACAACTCTGATGCAGAAGGTTTTGCTATAGGCTAAGTAAAGTAATTTGCATCAAAAGCTCAAAATGCTTCCTTTTTATTATCATAAGGAATGGTTTTATAACTTTAAAAATATATACAAAAATTTATTTTGATGAACTTTTTGAAAGAAATAGCTAATTAGGACAAGCACAAATCAAGATTCAAAATGAGATTTCTTGGCTTTTTTTCAGATGAAGCACTCAAATGCTTTTACTTAATTTCACAAGACTTTTCTGTCAAATTTTGTCACAATGTGCTCCTCTTCCTCTGTCCTCTAGTATCTGCTTGTGTTCCATCTAACACCACAAGATAAGTCAGTTTGATTATAAAGATGAAATGGGAAATGGATCCCAAATACAAAACCTTTCTTCATTCAGTGCCTTTTCTAATGAAAAACAAAAGAAATAAATGCCATGTGTTTTCATTAATAGAAAATATTATTATTATATGTCATCGGTAGAGGTGGGAGGACGACACGGTGATCAGGGATACCTGCCCCCTTTATTACAACAGTGCTCCTACTTTTATACACTTCTAGGTGACCACACATGTACACACACCACTGGTTTAGCATAAACATAACAACCCATGATTGGACACACAGCCACATGTCTGAATGCCATAGGTCAGACATGCTAGCAGGAAGTCCACCCTGTCCCACAGTCCTTACTCTCCGTGGTTAACCCTTTGCCAGGTGTAAAGTTCCATCTTCAGTATCTCAGCTTGCAGAGAGCCCAGGGCCAGCTGGGCTCCCCCACAATTATAGCATTCATTTGCAATTTCATCAGAAAGGTAGAAAATAGACTGATCACATACAGGAATGCCTGTAGTATAATGCCTGGTCTTTACTTTTTTATTACTTTCCCACTTCTAATTTGTCTTTGATAGGAAATCTATTCTGACTGTTTTTTCTTCAATATGTGAAATCAGGCTCTATTTCTGGGTCACTGGCTCCCTTTTATTTCCTCAATCTACCTTTATTTTCCTTCTAACATCACCTTCCTGTGTCTGGCACGTTCTAATTTTTAAAGCCATATGGTTCTTTACCCTTCAGTAATTGAGAAGGGCATAAGAAACACTAAAAACATCCTCTGTTGTTGCAGAAGCAAGGAAGAAAGAAAAAGGGAATGTAACTATGGTATCACTTTTCTTCCTTGATTACAGTAAAAAATTAAAAATATAAATAAATATAATCACCTGTAAAGAGGGAAAAGATGGAAAATTAAGTGTCCCTTATTTTTATTTCTTTCTGTTCCGGGTAGAGAATAGTCTGCAGTATTAGATCTACAGCTGTTTCCTACATTTGCTTCCCAGAAGACTGTAACACATTTTGTCTCATCAATTACTATCCAACTTCTGAACAGTCAGCACTTAGTTTTACTTTTTTAAAAACATTTTCTGAAGAGGTGTCTAGTGTTGATACACATTTTAGATCAACTAACTGTGACATCTCTGCTTACGGGTGCAGGGCCAAAGTCGCGGCATGTATAAAGTCTGAGCAATTGTGCTTTGTGACCGAACGTAGGGAAGAGTTGAAAAGGTGAAATTCTGTATCCAAATTAGGTTCAAAGTGTGAGTCTGTGATATAGCAGTGCTTTCATCCATTCAACCCTATCACCCCTGCGAATCCCCTGCTGTTAGTCTGGCATTGTGAATTGTGCACAAAGCCTAACCTCCATTATGTTACAGATCCCAAATTAAGTTCACACGACCTGAAGAGGTGCTAGTCAGCTCTTTGCACCAAGCAATGAAGTTCAAGCCACCCATGTACAATCTAATTATTCAGGATGTACAGGGCAACTCGTCTGAATAAGGATGTCCGTTGAGAGCTGGATTATACTGAGAAGGACTATTAGATTACCTCTCTGGACTGAAATCTTTCTACATAATAAAATGCCAAGAATATCTAGGGACCTGCAGTAATCATTTGATTAGTTTAGTCAGCTTTAACATTGCTATTTTTTGCATTCAGATTATACTTTATCCCCCTACATATTATGTATGACCCATATTTTAACAGACTAGTTCCTCTTAATGACATGTTGGACACTGAAAAAAAGTACAGATATACAAACAGATGCATGCATGAAGCAACTTGCATAAAGGACAAGAAGCATACTATCCGCAGCATCTTAGCATTGATTTGGACATCAAAAATAAAGCTGACCTGATTTTCAACAATTTAACAAGGAGATGACTATTTTTAAAATCCAGTAGAAGCAGTAAGATATGCTGCTTGTGCTACAAGCGTAAATAAAAAGGTTTTTCACACATTAGTAAAGCAAAATAAAGCACAAATCTCACTTAGTAACACTATCCAGCAGCAGGAGTGGAATTGTATTAGAACTTTCTTGCACTGCCAGTGTTCTCCACAGGCATCTCAAAAACTCCTGTACAAGAAATGAACCTGCTCCTACCTTGTTTCCCAGATACTGGGGTTTTTGAGTAGGAGACCATAAAACAGGAACTCTAGCTACTTTATGCTGACAGTAAAATCAGAAGAGAGAACAAATAAAGTGTTTGCTTACAAAAAGCAGTGCAAAGCCATCTTCTTGTGCAGGCGAATGGGATTTAAAAGTCATCCAGTCATATCTATTTAAGGACTGATCTAAAAGACAAATTTAGTACAAGGGACTGACTAGGAAGAGAAGTAACTTACTAGTATATGACATGTTGGCTTTCTTTCTGTCAATTTAATTATTTTAAATAAATACATATTAACTTTTTTTAGAAGATCAGTAGCCTAAAGAATATGAATTAACTAAACTTTAGATGAATTGCAGTAATTAGAACAACAGAAACCATTTAAAAAGAGTTTGTAAACTCTCAGGAAGCATATTTAAATACTACTCTTTTCTAATTGCAATTAGCAAATTTGTGTACTCAGGCCTGCATTGTTAACTCATTTAAATAATTTTTAGACCATTTTATTGAAACACCACCTGACTTTCCTTTGAGTGAAGAGTGGGCTAATTTGGAATCATTAAAAAAATCCTCAGCAAAGTTGGTTGCTCATATTTTAATGTCCATACATGTCTAATTCCCCCTGAAATCTTGCAAGCTACAGTACACTTGATAACGAGCCAACACAATAACCCTCTTGAAGATTTCCAAGATATATTCTTTAGACAGAAACTTTATATCAAAAATTTCAATGTTTCTATTACTATTCAACAAAATAAAATATGTACTCAATGACAAGTGTGAAGGCTTTGAAAAGATTTAAAAGTAGCAATTTGGGTTTAGTTTCTTTTCATGGTCTTTGAGAAGGAAAAGGTCTATGTTGACTGGAGAAAGGTAAATGTCACAGTCTCCTTCAAAAAAGGCCAAAAGGTTAACCCCAGAACTCTAGGATGGTCAGACTTATTCCAGTTTCTGGAACAATCATGGACTGAGTCCTCTTGGAGCATATTTCTGGGCATGTGCAGTTAATGGGTAGTCACCAGCATGGATTTACCAAGACTGCTTAACCAACCTGGTTTTCTTCTATAACAAATAACTAGATTCGTGGATATAGGGATAGCAGCTGATGTTTTTTCACAGACTCTGGAAAGATTCTGACACTGCCATCCATGATATTTACATTGGGATGTTACAGTCTGAATGCCTAAACAAGCAAATGGATCAAATAAGGGGCTCAGAAGGTGGTTAACAGGTCATACCTTACCTGGATGCCTGTGATAGGTGGACTACCAGAGGCATCTGCACTAGGACCTTTCCTTTTTAACATCTCTATCAGTGATGAGTTGCAGCAGAACAGACTCTCATCACGTTTGCAGATTATGCTAAATTAGGGGTACAAGGACAGGGCCCTAACAGGCTGAAGAAATGGGCCATCAGGAACATTATGAAACAGAAGGGGAAAATGTCAAACTCTCCAAATGCCAAGAAACTTTTCCTATTACAGGGGGAAAAACCAGCTCCTGCAACAACGAAATACTGTTTGGAGATGGAGAGTTCATGAACCAGGTCTGTTGGAAAGGCCCTGGGGGCGAGGTGGACAGCAAGATTGACATTAGTCCACTGTGTTTGCTGGCAGCAAAGGTGGCCAGCTATCTCCTGGACTGTAGATCAGGGGAATGGCTATGTGGCATTTCTCAGATAACATAGTTTTTCTAATATTTTTCTGAGAGGAAAGATGTGGACAAACTGAAGGGAGCTCAGCAGAGGTCTGCCAGGTTGTGGAGGCTGGAGTACCAGCCCTTTGAGAAGAGACTGGAGCAGCTGGGCTGGGCCTGCCTGGAGAAGGGACAGGTTCAGTGTGCTCAACAGATCCCACAGCTGACAAAAGGTCATTAAGGAGATTGAGTCAGACCCCTCACAGAATTTCGAGGAGGGAGGGCAAGAAAGAACAGGTGTAGATTGAGACAAGAGAGTATCAGACTGGATATAAGAAGAAACTTTTACCTTGTGAGGATAGTGAAGTAGATGAGCAGGATGCTCTGAAAACTGTGCTCTCTCTGACCCTGGAGGATTTAAAGTCACAACTGGACTTTGCCCTGGACAATCTGGTCTTACCCCAAATCTAGCCCTGCTTTGGACTGTTGGGTAGCCAAGAGAGCTCCTGAGATCTCTGCCAGCCTCATTTATTCTTTGAGATCACAGAAAACAAGCTATGTGTTGGAAATAGGCTGTGACCCTGTATTGTGAGAGAAAGAAAAATGACACAGGGAACCACAGTGTCACTGGAGCTTAAAGATGGAATAAATAAGACTGGAAATAGGGTAAATGACATGCATAAATTGTTATTTTCATAGCATTAGACAGAGAGAGAGAAATGAATACAGATAATTACGTTTAGAATTTTGCAATATATATGAAGTACTCAATGCTCGCCCAAAGAAATACTGCATATTCTCTAGTGTAAAATGTGCTCTGTGATTGCAGAAAATTATCTTCCTTTCAATTCAGTTCAAAGTTATGCATTGTACTCCCATATGGAGATGTGCTCAGTGTTGAAGGCGTTGTAAGAGTATATATTTTCTAAAAAATATTCTGTTTTTTCTGGCACAGGTGTTGATCTTTAATTGTTTTCCCTCTGTCCTTTTTAGTTATCTAATTTTTGTAACTAAAATTTGAGCTACATGACTGACTGAAGACCAGTGGACCACAACAGATTTGGCCCTAAAAAAATCACAGTAGTTTATTGCATAAGAACCTGTGTCTTTTTAACATGGAGGAGAAAATAGCTTGGCAGTATGCTGAGACTGATTGATCCTGGAAAGATTTGGGTTTTCTTGTGAACAGTTGGATTGGTAAAACAGACAGATGGATTGTTGCTGCAAAGAGTTGGTGTGTTGCTAAGGAGACTTGGAATGGTATATTGGGCAGGTGACAAATTTGTGAACTGGTGTTCAGAATAGATGTTCCATTATTTACATACATACATAGATATGTATGGACAATGGACATATATATGTGTCTGCTGATAACGTAACACTTAGCACTGTAATCACACCTATGTTTTCACTACATCCTGAATGTAAAGGCTCCATTACTGAAGGCGCTTTTTGACAAAAAGGCAGACAGACATAGAGATTAGAAGACAAAATTGTATAAGCAGACCAGAAACTGCACCAATTCCAGTATCTACTGAAATCACATTCAACTCCTATTATGATAATTAATGTGTTAATTGTCATTGAGGGTAGTATAACTCTCATGCTTTGTGTAAATTTATGTCACTGGCCACAACCAAGGCACAAAGACTAAATGTTGCATTCTATGTAGCACAACAAAAGGCAAATTTTGACTAAGGGTGGTGATTGTTCCATGATAATGAGAAATAAAATCTAAATCTAAAATTACCTTCCACCATCCCTCCCTTCTACCCTGGCTTAACTCTGCTCCCAATTCTCTTTAACTCCTCCCCACTCAGTGGCACAGGGGGACAGGAAAGGCAGGCTGTGGTCAGGTCATCACATATTGTCTGTGCTGCTCCACTCTCCTCAGTGGAAAGACTCCTTACACTCTTCACCATCTCCAGCATGGTGTTCCTCCCACTGGAGACAGACCTCCATGAACTTTTCCAGCTAGGGTACTCCCCATGCACTGCAGTTCTTCATGAACTGCTGCAGCATAGGTCTCTTCCACGGGGTGCAATCCTTCAGGAATAGACTTCTCCAGTCCCATAGGTCCCCTGTGGGGTCACAAGTCCTGCCAGCAAGCCTGCTACCTGCTCCAACATTAGGTCCTCTATCTATGAGTCCACAGGTTGTGATAGGAGCCTGCTCCATCACAGGTTGTGATAGGAGCCTGCTCCATCACAGGCATTCCAGAAGGGTCCCAGACTCCTCCCAGCATACCCCAGCTCCAGGTCCTCCAGGGGCTGCATGTGGATATATGCTCCACCACAGACCTCCACAAGCTGCTGGGAGACAGCCTGGCTCACCATGATCTTCACCATAGGCTGCAGGGGAATCTCTGTTCTGGAAACTGGAACACTTCCTTCCTGTCCTTCCTTACTGACCTTGGTGTCTGCAGAGCTGTTTGTCTCACATATTCTCACTTCTCTCTCCAGGTGCTGTTGTGCAACAGGCTTTTTTCCCCTTTCTCAAATCTGTTATCCCCGAGGCACTACCACCATCACTGGTTAGGCCTTGGCCAGTTGTTGTTCCATCTTGGAGCCAGCTGTTGGACATGGAGGAAGCTTCTGGCAGAAACCCACTGCTGTACCCCCCCACCCCACTACCAAAACCTTGCCTGTCAAAACCAATACACCAGTTTCTAATAATTTGGTCATTTAAAAAAAAAATCTATTTAACAGCCACAGTTATGGTTTTTTTTAGCCTACCATAACGCTAACTAAACAAAGAATAATTCAAGAAGTCTATATGTAGCTAAACATTCCTCAAAACTACAGCTAGGTTATAGCATTATAATTCTAGTGTTCAATAACTATCCCCTCACAAAATACAGATGTTGATTTCTCTGTACTGAAGAACATTGTACATTTAAGTATTTACATAATGAATGAGTAAAATGGACCACATAACCACACACTGACAGATGATGTATTTTTACAGAAAAAATTGTATTTCTGACAGTTTAGAGGGTATGATGAAATTTCAGAGACTTATCCTGCCTTTTATTTCTAGAGACATGATACCATATACATATATGCACAATGAATTCACAGCAGTAGGGAATTGGAAAGTTATTTACTTTTCTGATTCTTTTAATGGAATTTATTTTAGTTTAATTTTGGAAATTTCCATTAAATTACAATAAGATTGTATTTTTAAGCCATTTAAATAGTTACTGTCTTTACTACTATTAGAAAAGTGTTGAGTAATTAGACTATGTATATGCAAGATATAGCGTACTGTTGCATTTTGCTACAATCCATACCAAAGTGGAATGGTAAGTTCCTTAGGCTTTTTAACAAGTTTTTATTGATATTAGAAGTATATTCAGTGGTAATATGCATATACACAGCATGAAAACAAAAGTTCAAGGAAAAAGTTCATAGGAAAAATGTCCTCCGTGTATCATATGTAAATAAAATAGATGTCAGTAGCATGATCAATATTTTTCTCAATATATATTTCATTGATCTAGGAAAGAAGTAATAAAAATATTTAAGCAAATATTATGAAATAAAAAATTATGTCATTTCTTGCAGCTGTTGAGGAAGGGATCTGCAGAATTTGTATTGGACCAAAAGGAAAAAGAAAGTCTCCTTCCAAGAACAGATCCAAAAAAATGTTCCTTCTTGTTTGGCTACTCTCTAAAGAGAGTGAACTGAGTCAATGTGTGAAAGAAAATAGAAGCAGATGGAAGAATACTCTGAGAAACCATTTACCCAGTTTCTAGTGAGTTTCCATCTGCCCTAAGTTCTTTTACCTTTTTATAAAAAAAAAGGGAACAGAACAGAAAACCAAAACCAAAAAGCCCTTGCAAAGCTGAGTTTGAAAGCTGCCATCAAATGAGTCAGTCATTCCTATTCATCTAACCAAAACTAAATTTGTTATTGTGAGTGCTTCCCAATCTGTGTTACATAGGCTGCAGTTCTTGAAATTTCCATTATTTTCAATGTTTTCATGACCACAGTTTTCTCTTTCCCCATTTCCTTTTTTTTTTGTTAGGACATATTTCAATAATTATGCCTATCAGGTTCAGTTTTCCTAATGACTCAGAAAGGTCTAAGCCTTAGCAATGGACAAGCAGAAAATATAGGTGTTGGGATGAATACACTAGAATTTTGCAACAAGCACATTTGATTTTGCTGCTTGTGTACTGTGTGATTATGAGAAGCTGGCACTTAACTAAGTTGCAGCATGAGCTACTCACAGATCCCAGTCTTCTGCTACTGAAATAAGAGCTGCGGCTGAAAGTAGGTCATACAGGAATAAATATGGGTCTGGAAATATTCTATTTTTGAACAACAGACATACGTAAACTGATACTTCTGTCTTGCCAGGACTGGTTCTGACACTGCTGAAATATTGCTTCACTGACTGACCCTTTCTCATTTGTGTGCCAGTATTTATGGTGATACTATGTAGAAATATCATGCGAAACAGCCCTGTAGTCTCTTGATGACTAAGGGGCTGGAGCATCTGGCACGTAGACAGAGGCTGAGAGAGCTGGGACTGCTCAACACCTGGAAGAGAAGGCTTAGGAAAACATTATCTATGTATAATAATACCCCACTAGGGGAGTAAGGAAGACAGAGCCAGACTCTTCTCATCAGTGCTCAGTAACAGGACAAGGGGCAATGGGCACAAACTGAAACAGAGGAAATTCTGAGTATGAGAAAACACTTTTCTAATATGA
Organism: Myiotriccus ornatus; assembly: GCA_036023395.1. Lineage (NCBI taxonomy): Eukaryota > Metazoa > Chordata > Aves > Passeriformes > Tyrannidae > Myiotriccus > Myiotriccus ornatus. Next base: position 95,727,126 of record JAYRBT010000001.1, read on the forward strand.
GCTAGCACTGGAAACAAGCTGCCCAGAATTCTGGAGACTCCATCCTTGCTGATAGTCACAATTTGACTGGACACAGCCCTGAGGAACCTGCCCTGTCTGAGCCTGCTCTGAGCATAAAGTTGGATGAGAATATTTCTAGAGATGCCTCCAGCCTCAGCCATCCCATGTGTGATCCAAGATACATGATAGAGAAGGGACACTGATTATAGCTGTAAGCCAAACTGACATTCTAACCCTCTTCTACAGGATGGCCGTAGTAAGTCATTTTAGTAGCATTCGTTGACTTTGTCAAATGACAAAGAAGTCACTCTTAAATCAGATGAATTAGATGATTTTATTTCCCATTGAAGAGGTTAAAAAATAAACATAGTTTCTGCAGGGTCTTTCAGGATTTCAGAAGCACCCTTATAAGTTAAAATTATATTGGTCCTTGACCTTTTTTAAAAAAAAATGAACTTTATTAAACAGTTAAAGTTTATTTCCCAGACCATAGTGTGCTTGACAGAACAATGTTCTGCATGCCATCTTAATTACAAACACTGTTTAAGAATACTGCAATATTTTATTTCAGTAGGTACCAGAGATTAATACTCAGCATAGTATATAGTGTCAAAGTATTTTGACTTCAAAAAGAATTGAAACTGGCAATATAGGCACTGCATTTTCTAAGATCTATGCAATTTTGTGCCAAAACTTTGGAGAGGATATTAAAGAAGTGGGACATGGGAAGACAAAAGCACCCCACATGCAAGAGCAGAAGGGAGGCAATATAGTGTCTCACCAGACCTACATCAGAATGAGACGATATTTATAATCTGAGACTCAACCATTCCCCTATTTCTGGAGATTAGCACTATGCTAATGTGGCAAAACCTCTGTGCTAGCCAATATACTTATTACCCCATGGAGCATTAGACTACTAGTTTGTCTGATTTAGGATCATTCAGGATAGGACACCATTTTGAGAACAAATGTTATTAGCAACACAGTAACATGTTCTTCTGCTACAACATATTTTCAAGAATGGAAGTATTGTTACCCCTTCAAGTGTATTAGTGTTGCATTTTAAAATGCCTGTATGTAAGGGCCAAATGTGATGGGAGAAAACTTAAATTGCTGTTTCCCATATAGTACTGGCTTTATGTAAAAATAGCTATTTATAACCTCAGTTATGTTTCTAATGGTAGAACTACGTGCAGTTGGCTGTAAATAACATTTTTAATTTATCCTGACAGTATTTTAAAGGCTGCATTTGACATAAATCTTCTGAATTTGTATTTGAGATATTTCAATTTCATCATGGCTTTTTACAGGAATAGATGGCAATGTCACTAGTGGTAGTTGCTTCCTGGAAACAGTATTATTTAGCATTTCTGTTTTGACGACTTTGTTTTTTAGTATAGTCAAATAGTTATCATATTTAACAACTATCCCTATTACAAGCAATATTCAGATCAGGTACACATGATGAAATAGGATATCACCTGTAAAGAGACATGTTGGTATTGAATTCAAAATTTACACAGAGTAGCTGCATAGTACAGAAAAATGCATATCATCCAAGAGAGTGACTTATGCTGATTAGAAGTACCAAACAGCTGCTTAGCTAAAAGCTTGACTCAAAGCCCCCTGAAACAAATGGAAAGATTTTCATTGATTTCACTTCTTTCTGGATCAGGCCCAAAAATGCAGATTTTTTAGCTAAGAGAGAAAGCATTCATTAAACTGGCTATTATTTTATCAGGGAAAAGAAGATGCCAGTGGAAAAAAGCTTCTCAATAAGTAAAAAGAAAACACCACCCAAGCAAAGATATGTCACTCTTGGGGTTTTATTAATCATACTTTACACCACACATAGAAAACAAAGTAAGCTAATGTAATTATTTAATGCTGTAGTTTAAATTACTAATACAAAACATGTCAGAAAACAACAGTTTCATTTACAACATTGAGCATCCCTGAGTTTTTACAATATTTCGGGGGTGGGGGGGGAGAAGACAAGACTGAAATAACATCATTTTTGTAAAGATAAATCTCCTTTTACATTATTTTTCATAAATTGATTAATTTATCATTAAAAAATATATACTCCATACTGGAACTGGAACAGAAAAACCTTTAATTATAAACTTAATGAGGCAGATGAAAAAGAATATATGAATTATAGTTGCAATATTAGCATTTTTAGTTTGTCCCTTTCACCACACACTCACAAGCACAAACTATATCCTCGAAGCTATAAAATTCCTACTCTGTGCTTAATCTTCCTTGTTCGGTAAATTACTGACAACAAAACTGAACAATTAAAAAAAGCAGCTTATAGAATAATGTTATTTTAAGAAAATAAGATCTATACACTAATATTCCTTACTACCACACAGATTTCACAGTTCTCCAAACTTTGTATTTGATCTTTGACTTGGCTGATATGTAAATTTGTCCAAGTTCATTGTTCTTTTATAGTTATGTCCAGAATATAATATTTTACATATAAGTGTTTGAAGTTTGAATGAGCTGAATGATAGCTTAGATATTAAAACTCCTGCTAAGAACAAAGACAATGTGAGTGTTAAGCTTCAGTCTGCCATATAGCTGGACTGTTTTTTATAATAATGTCACTTAAAATGAACATGTTTATCTCTGAATGGCAGCTAACTGGGTTCATATTCTTTTACTACACTCTTACTTATGCTGTTATGACACACTGCAGTTACCAGAGTACAGAAAGGCACAGAAAAGTGGAACACTCTTACCTGCCTTCACACAGAGTCTCCTTTCAAGAAAGAAGATGAAGAGAGAGCTTCATGATGTTGTGTTTCTTTACAAGCATATATGTTTGCAGAAATTCATGATCTTATGCTCCACTGGTCACTAGTAAAATCTTTATGCTTTATACTTGACATTTAGATTGCATGCTCAGTTTTTCAACAAGTCTGAACCATTTGCACTTGTCCTGAGAGTTATATGGATTAAAATAATATTAAGCAATGAAACTCGTCAAAGCCAAAATTTTCCTTTTTTTTTTTTTTTTTTTTCAGATCTAGCTATTTCCAAGAAAACTTACATGAAAAAAGTTGGAATTTTATTTGAAGCCAGAGACTCACTTCACTTCACTATATCCCAGTGGTCATGATAGTAATTTGTGACAGTTCCAGGATTTCTCAGAAATCTATATGAGGTAATTTTTCAAACATAGTCTTTTATTTGGTGAAAGATTTTGAAATATGTTTGTTTTGTCAGAAAGGAATCTATTTGAAATATATCAGCTTGCACATGGTAATAAAGCTATCTCCTAAGTATCATTCATTATAATTAAAGATTGTTTTCAGAAGGAAAGAGCACATAATGACACAGCATTTTCAGAACGATGTTTCTGTATATTAAGCAAGCTTATGTTTATCAGTATCTTTTAAAGAAGTATAAGAAAATCAAATCTGTAACCTACTGATATAAAGCAGTAAGAAAATGAAAATTCTTGAGAAAGGTACAGTAATAACTTCTGTATTATTCATGAACTTACGAGGTCAGTGGGCTTTCCTTATTTGGAGATGCACTGTAGGACACTACCCTCATTTCACTGTATACAAACTGCAATATGTAGAAAAAACATCGCTTTAAAAAGTGACTGTAATTAAGCCATTGTGTCTGTGACAGAGAACATGGCTGATAACTGTGTTGGAATGCATTATTAAAAGTGTTTGCAACCAAGCCATTGAATCTGTCATAGGAAACATGGCCAACAGCTAATCCAGAATGCATTATTAAACCATACTCTCTTACCAGTTTCAATATCATCCCAGGTTTACTAACTTGAGCAAGTATGAAGTGGCAAGTTAGGGAGTGGGTTTGCAGTAGGTTAACTATTCACTGTGTTATTCCCATATGAAAGCTCTTCTTCTCAGTGTTATGAGTGGAACATGGATAAGCCACATCACTTTTGTCTTAGGATAAAAAGAGCAAATTGGAGCAATTTTTAGACTGGTTCCAGGTTATCCTCTACCTTGTTCGCATAGAACACCATTGGAAAAAAAAAATAAAAGGAAAAAAGGAAAAAAAGGAAAAAGAAAATATATCAAGAATGTAATGACACAAAACAAGGAATCAAAGCCAGCTCCAAGAAACCCAGCCTTTTTGTCTTAACAGTGTTTCCAAGGACGACAGTATCTGCAGTATCAGTCTGCAGGTAGTTCAATAACTAATTTAACTTCCAACTTTCTATCTCTAATGATACATCAGCTGCATTGCATTTAACTCTGGGAGATGCAAAGTTTTTCCACAGCCTTGGTATGCATCCAGTGCATTTAAAGATCCGTCTATTTTACTACAGATAGCCTAACAAAGCTTAGGCTTTTTAGGGAAAAAGCAGCATGATTCACAAAGTTCACATGCAGTCTTTCAAACATCTGTCAGTGATTGGAGTGAAGGCTTTTTTCTCTCTCATTAGCTTGTTTTTTTTCTAGGCCATCACGATGATCAGAGTCAAGCGCTTCAGCAAACCAATTACTCTTGATTTATTGCATTTATTGAAAACATCGTATTTTGGTTTAAAGGGTGATGAAAATTTGAAAAGTAATTTATTCATAGTGGTTTATCTTTTAAGCAGCCCACAAAAATCTTCATTATTCCTAGGGTACACCAAACAAAACAAAACACAAAAGCCACAACTGTTTTAAAATTATAAGGTCTGTCTCTTGCTGTCAAAATTCCAATAATTTCAAGTAGGAGGAAACTGAAAAATCAGTTAAGGTATCATAAATCATAGTATATAGATTTTATTTATCTTCCTAAAAGAACAAACCACTTTAAACTGAACGAGCTGGTTCCATTGATTTCTGTCAGTATACTGAATCAAATGTTATCTATAGGCAAGCCCCTAGAGCCCTGTAATAAAAATAGATTTTATTCTTAAATACTTATATAAAGTATTTGATGAAAATAGGAGAGTGGTATGTGTGCAAATGAGAAAGGAGAAATGCACTGGAAATTGAGTGAATAGATACCTTCCCTATTAAACAAAGATCATGAAAGATGGTGCTGCTTATTTCTCCCCCAATTAGAATGTACCACCAACTTTATGTACAACACAGCAGCATATTTTTCATTTCTTTCATTTATACTCCCTCCCCTGTTCTGAAGAGACCTGTGTTTAGAACACAATATACAATATTTTCTTATTGAATACATATTTTATTAGACAGATTCATAGAAGCAGACTGGAGAGACAAGACTGTCAGTTTCAAAATGCCACATATAATTTAACAAGTGGATAGTTGTTTGGGATACTGGATACTGGCCAGTGAACATTGTGCATATTTGTGTTTGGCACAGGGGCAGGAGGTAATGAACAGCAGATTTCAAGACTATGAAAACGGGTTTTAATATTTAATGGTTTGTAAGTGTTCTAGAATTTGTTTATTTTTGGTAGAGTGACTTTAGTTTGTCCAGTGAGGTTCATCTGTTTTTATAGTTAGAGAATTAGTAAAAAGCTTTATATCACTGTAGTTAACTTCAATTGTGCATTTTTTTCCCCGAATGTTCATGTATATACATTTATGATATCTTTTCTCCCTTGATTTCAAGGTAGAACTCCCAAAGGTAGTAGGAAATACTGTCTTAGCAAATTGCATAGGAAAAGGAATCTCTTTGTGTGACTTGTCAGTGACCTCTCTCAAACATGAAAACTGTTTTCTAAAATAAATTGTATTTACAAAAACTAGTTCATTTCTTGGGTGTCCTTTTTAAATACATAAGGTCTATCTCAGGCTCCAAATTAAGGTTCCTTTCCACATAGCTTTATATTGTTTACAAACATGATTAACAGGAACTAGAGCTTGTGTGTAAACAGACCTTTTTACTTAAAGAGACTCATAAAAATACAGTTTTTTGAGTCATGATGTTCATATACTAATAGAAAACCAGATAAGATGTGATATGAAAACTTTATAGAAGCACAGTCCAAGGGTAAGCTGTATAAATCACCTGCAATTTTGCCTCTCCTGTGAATTGTAGTCATCCTGTTTCATGTGAAAAATATTTATATCCTCTCACACAACTATATATATTTTGACTATAAAAACATAAGAATCAATGAGGAAAGGTTCATTTCTTGAAAGATAAATGTAATCTATGAAATCTTTGCATTTTATAACAGTATTTTTCAGCTTCATTGTTGGCAAAAAACCAAATATTTCACGCTCAGAAATAGATTAATGAAAAAATTAAAGAGCAGTTTTGGGGATATTTTACCTGATTAAGCTGTTTAAAATTATTTACAGAATATTTGCACACAAGGACTTTTTTCATTATACCCTGCAGTCCCTGAATTCATTCTCAGACTGTCTATACTTCTGCCTACTGAGCAGCGAGCAGACATCAAGATCAGCTGCAGAAAAATCAACTCCTGCAGTTGTAGCTCGGAACACTGTGCATATAATTTAACCTGCTTCTCTGGCACACTTCTTTTCAAAGAACTTTAAGCCAACTTGCTAAATGCATTGTAGAAAGAATTATGATTTTTATGTGCATATATATATTTCTGTATCATGCTACTGGGGTTTTTATCTTGTTATACTGCATGTGCCAAATTACACTGCAGTAGTTCCACAGTTACGCTGGTGAGTTCAATAGAGGCAATCCAGATTTACAATGGAATGACTGATTGGAATCTGTGTAATGACTCCTTTCCTGAAAAGATCTTAGTTTGAGGCAAGATTCAATACTAACTTCTATTGAGATGGAAACTAAGCAAATATGATAAACACTACCTTTATCTCTCCTTTGTATGGACCAACCATACAATAGTTTCCTGCAGAAGATTATTTCCTACAAACAATATTCTTGAACAATATTAAATCCCTTTGTCATTTTCTATTATTTATGTGAATTATCTCCCACTGATAGAGGAAAAGGAGGGCTAGATTTCTGTTTAACTAATTCTTCCTCATATCCTTAAGCATGTAAAAATACAAGATTTCTGTTAGGGGATGGGTTTTGGTAGCCCTCCCTCTATAAGTAGTATTCTGTATAAACACAACATAAACAGAACAGAACATTTTTTCCTTCATGAACTTGAAAGACACTTCAAGAAGTTAAAACTATGGTTATGGTTGTCTAGAACAAGTCATTAATTACAAATTCATATTGATTTGTGTTACTTAATATTCATGGGAAGTCTTTTAAAGTTTTCTGTTAGTAAATTAAGACTGCTATTGATCTTACCAAAGACAACATGAATGCAATTAAAATTACATATCTCTGTTTTGGGATGAAATTAAAGATATTTTAAGTGGATATGTATTCATACCAAACTAGTTTTTATGATAAGAGCAGCAAAAATAATATCTAGTAAGTAAGATTTACAGATATGCATATCTTAAAAATTTGTTATTTGACATAGCAAGTGCTACTGAAATTAAACGTTTTTAACTCTGAAAAGAAAAAACTGTACCACTCGTATGAATTCCCAGTGTGTATTAATAAGCCAGTATCATCTCTGCCTTGAGTTAATGGAGAGTTGTAGGAAATACATTTTTATTACTGAGGAAAAGTGGAAGATTTATCTCACTGCCTTGAACACTTACACTTCCTTATGGTGTTCACTTATTCTTCTTAATGGGGATTTAGACAACGTCTTTTACCAAACCACTGGCTCAAGTCTGAGCAAACTTATTCTATTTGTCATGCTCCAAACCAAAGCAGTCCAGTAATGATAACAAGGGATATTGCTATATAAAGGGATATTGCTATAGGACTTTTGCATGCAAATCAGAGACTGCATTGCATGAGGTCTCCAAACATAATCCAAATAACAAAACAAATTATGGTTATGGGCCTCTGAAGACACTTTCCCAAATGTGAAGGATGTCTCTGAACAGGCACACAAAACAGCATCTGCAAGAAGTAAGTTTCTTACACTTAAAACCTGATGCACACAAGGGAACTATCAGAGTTGTTTTCCTGCTGTACAGTAACTCAGAAAGATGCTGAAATTCAGTCAAATAAACCTACTGTTTACAAGAAGGTGTAAAAATGAGACAATATGCCTCATCTATATAAGTGCATTTATGCTATCAAGGTAATGGCATTAAGTATGACTGCTAAAGACCACAGTGATTCAGAGAGAATCTTCCGAAAGAAAGATTTTTACCTTGAAAAACAAACACGTGCAAACTACCAAAAACAACAGGGGCAGGAGGAGAGAGTTTCATGCCTCACAGACAGAGATTTTGTCAGTTAAGTAGGTGATGACACAAAGTGGCATTTGAGCCATATAAGTAAAGATGAATGACCAGAAGACATCTTGGATATGAACACTTTAAACTAAACCTGGGATGGAAGTTTAAAATCTTCCTGGAGATAGGAACATTCCAAAGAATATTTCTGGCTCTTCCAAGTAGAACCTAACTGGAGGTGCAGTCTATTGAGAAAAAGAGGGCAGGACCCCAAACAGATATGCATTAAGAAAAACTGCAACAGGTCTTTTGAAAGATTGATCAGAAAAGCTCTCTGATTTTAAGATTAAAGAATTCCACAGTGATTAATGCAGTCACTGGAAGAGGGAGATACTGCATGCACCAGTCTCCTGCTCCACTTACGTACTCTCTACAGAACCAAAGCATTCATGCAAACAGATTAAGCAGTTATTTTATGTTTCTTTAACAGTGTCACACTTTTAGCTGTGTTGTTGGTATTGAATATCCTGAATAAGTGCTTTCCTTCAAATTTCCTGAGTCTAATTTCAAACTTCATAGGTTTTGTTCAAACCTAATATTCCTTAACAGAAGAGCATCTTGATAAATGTCCTCTGCCTTAACTCAGTCTACAAATTAGCAAGTAAGTATAGAGAAAGGGTGAGCAATCATCAAGCTGGTCATTGAGCCTAACCTTCTGCTTAACGCTGAATTGAGATCAATTGCTTAGATCTTTGCTAAGTCAGGTCATGAAGCCTCCAAAGATGGTTTCCACAGGGTCTCCAGGCAATGTATTCCAATGGTTAATTAAAATAAAATGCAGCAAAAGTAAAAAATCTGTTACTCTAGTTAAAACACATGGCAGTTAGTATATTTTAGGGACGAATGTGACATTCCAACTGGCGTGTAACTCCAGAGTCATCACCTGGGCCTTATTCTTTACCCTTTCTTTAGATTTCCACACTGTGTTAATAACTCATGTTAGAGATTCAGAGAATTCTCACATTCTCTTTTGAGATTCTTCAGCATACACTGTATGGACAGGTGAGTTTGTAAATTTTAGCTATGATGTTTCTTACTTCTTTGCTACAGCATCATATTGAATTTATAATTCCCTGTGTTGATTCAGATGCTGCACAGAAACATTTATCAAGGAGTTCTGAAAAGTTTTCAGTATCTAGCAATGAATATACGTGACTCATGATGTCACTTGTTCTTAAAACATATTTAAAATTGTTAGCTTTTTTAACTGTTTCCCCAAGTGATTATGTGCATTTTAAGATCCATGGATTTTTTACAGATCCATGATTTTTTATACTCCATTTTCATTAAATATTTTTTCATCTTAATTATTTTGATCAAGTATTTCAGCACTAATTGTCTCTTAAAGCGTATATATACACACAACAGAGATTTGCTGTATATTTAAAAGCATATATATATATTTGTATATATAAAATATATGTATATACAAACATGAAAAATGGACATATTACAGTCGTATCTAATGCCTTAACATCAAATTCCTACAGAACTCCACTCGGGTCAAATCACTTGATCTCAAGTAATTTTGTTACAAAAAGAAAGCCTTTCACAATAACAGATGGAGTATTGTTCAACAACTTCATCACGTAGCACAGTGAGGAAATAAAGAGTAAAGAAAATAGCTAAAGCAGAGCCATTTGGTACAGTGATACAAACTGTGTACAAACAAGAAAAGAAAGAAAAAGTATAAGAGAGGAATGGCAGGTAAGCAAAAATAAAAAATATAGAAAATTTTAAAGAGGCTTATAGAAAAATTACTTTCTGGATAAGAAATTTAATTGTCTTTTAAGGAGAATTTTGAGATCTGCATAGGGAAGTCCTGACTGTAAGTATAATTTTAAACACAGAGGAATTCTGTCAGGTTTTTGGCAACTTCTTTTTTAATCCTAGTAATATCTTAATTTATATAAAACAGTGAGATGTGATAATCTTATTTCAATCTAAACAAAGCAAATGTTAAGTTCGTTTGCCAGTTAGCACTCAAACTGTTCCTGCTAAATTTTGGGCCCCTGGGAGGCCTAAGTTAATATCTCTTCTCATACCTTCAATATTTGCTGATCTCATAGCTTATTAAGCCTAACTAAAGGTCAACTGATCTGAGCTAACTCATTGTTTTGTGATATAAGTTATGTAAAATTCATATTTTATAGCAGACTATTAAAACAGTTAGAATTAAATGGTCAGTCTATATATATATGTAAATGTGCACACATTACCATCATTTACATCAAGTATACGGATCAAGATCCTAATCAATTTGGACTAAGCAATTGCAAATTTTATTTCAGTAGTAAACTTTTTGATGTCTGCCAAAAAGTTCACTACTAAAATAGCCTTGCTGAATGCAGGACTTGGTTAAGAAATGATTCATTTCATACCCAGAATACCATTTGACAATACCATTCTACAACTAATTGTCCACAGTAACTCATGTAGAATAGCATATACAGAATTATAATATACAAAATGGATAAATTCTTAAGGAGCAGACTCTCTTTATACATTAGTATTTCTCAGAGAACTACAGTACTTACTGTTTTAAAAGTTAGATATTTAAATTTTTTTTGGTATTTTGATTCCTTTGTGAAGTAATGGTATATTTAAAGCAAATATGCTCTTCCCTCTTTTTGTCATAGCCCAATAGTATACCAGCTGTAATTACTTAGTACGTGTAAGAAAAATTCTGCCACAATTCAGTTATATCAAACATGACATATTACTTTTAACACACACATATCTCTCTTTTAGTTTATATTGGTATGCAGAACCGCTAAATATCTGTATATCTGATTTTACTTGTGTCTTTTCAAGTTTGGCAAAAAAAGATTTGGCATATGGAAGTTATGGAACTGTGACTACCCTGGCCCAAATCTTCAATTTTGTAACTGATTTAAGCCTTCCAATTTCTTTACTACTCTATCAAACAGGAAATTTCTGTTAGAGACAAGAAAAATAGTATTTCCTGATGGATACCAAGTGTTTCTTAACTTAAGGCCCTTATTCCTCTACCACTTAACACAGAGCTCTTTTCTTTTTCTGTTTATCTTTTTTTTTGAGAACATTCAAGAGAAATTGTTCACTTTCATCTCCCTCCACGTTCCTAAATTCCTCTATGAATGGTATGATGGGAGAAATGTCCACATTGCTGCTGTGTATCATCAGCAATACTCATTTGCTTGTAAAACCCTGAGATTTGTTTCTGTGCTCAGAAATCTCCTACGCTTGGTTGATGTTTTCTTATTCCTTCCAAGGCAGCTAAAGTTGTTTATTTGCTTTAAAACACAACACAATTGGCTTTTCAATTGTTCTTCTATTTGAAATCCTATTGGGTAGGTCAATCAGCTTCAATATCACAGACTTGTGCTTTTCATTTATATTCCTTTTCTGCCTGAGTATTCAAGCTCTCACTTTTGATTTAAAAGTAGGGAATGAGAAAAACAGTCTAAACTCAGTTAAAGCTTGCATGCATACTATTTTGTATGTCAAGACTGCTTTTCATCTTTAGCCAAAACATCATCTCAGGTTATGAGATTCACCTGATCTGAATTAATAATTAGCTAAAATTTATTTCCAAAAGTACAGAAATTCCTCCTCCCAAAGGTTCTTGCAAGTTGCCTTTTTAAAAAGAAAATATATATCACTTAGCATTGGATAATGCTTCAATACTTCTAGATGTTTAGGGATGCACAGTTTGAATAAATACCTTTTATAATTGTTCAGTGAGTCTATACAGTTCATTTTAATTTCTCTTTCCTGAAATTGTCTGTTGTCTTACTTGCTGACAAATCAAAGAAGCCAGTTATTTCAGACACCACCCTGCTAATGTACTAAATCATAAAATTAAAATTAACTTCTTAGTGATTAATAATAGCAAAATAAAACCTAACATTTCTTCTCTGTTAATTACTAAAAATTAGTTTTGAATATGTAATGTTTCTATTGCAATGTTATAATTCAGGGGATGAAAGATGGAACTGTGAAACTTGGAAGCAGTAATGACCAGCAGTTTATGTTCTATACCTTTGAAAAAATATAAATAATACTTAAGATTAGTTTAGTTTGGAAATGATAAACAAAGATGTTGTATGTTTCTGTGCAATGTAAGTCATCATTTGATGGTGTGAAGAGAAGTCTGGAGTGGTGCAGGGGGGGCATTCTTATTTTTCACTAAAAAGGGTCAAGCTTAAAGACATGTTAAGTAATCACTGTACCTATAGACTGTGATGGACTCGAGATTATATATTATCACTTGTAGAAGAGAATTCAAAGCCACAGTTGCTTATCTCTCAAAATGTCAGCTCAGTTTTCCCCAGGAGTCAAAAAAACAACACAGTGTGAAAAATCATTGAGAAAGGAGCTAAGTCAGAAAACAACTTCATGATGTTAACAGTAGCTTGTAAGTACACATCTTGAATATTATGCACAGCTCTGACTGCTCCATTTCAAAAAACAAAATTCTTTAACTAGAAAGGTGAGGAGACATTATCAGGGATGATGAGGCATTCTGGCCAAGGGAATTATTAAAATTCAATAGACAGACTAAATATCAAGAAATCAGATCTCCTTCCTGAAGAGCCCAGGAGCCATAGAAGTCTACATATTCCAAGGATATGCAGAGAATGAAAAGGAAATCTCAAGCCAGAAAAGAAGGAGGCACTTTATTTTCTTATACATAGCACGACCATGTTGTGCAATGCATTACTTACACATAACAAAGACAATAAAACATGTCAGATATTAAAGGACAATGTCTATTGCTGGACAACATGTTTAAACATAATAGTTTAGATGCAGCCTTCAACTTAAAAGGCTTTGAACTTCTGATTTCCAGAAGCTGAGTAATATAAAAGGATTATTTTTTCCTTAACTAAACCATAAGCATCTTATCCTGTTTACACTCAGAATCATCATACCGTATGGGGTGGTCTTACTGCAGACCAATCAAGATATTCTCAAATAATAATGATTGAACACTTAATTATCTTAATTTGGCCTCAATTCCTACTTATTCCATTTGTCCTGAACTTGGATAGCTCAGACTAGTTGGAGTACATGCAGCTCCTTTTGCTACAGAAGAAGCGAAGAATAAGATAACGCTGAAGTTATGAGAAAAGTTCTTTAAAACTTTCCTGTCTTTTTTTTTCTCTACTTCTTCTCCCCTTAAGAAATTATAAGTGTAACTCAGAAAACAAAAACAAAATAAGAAGCAAGATTTTCTTCTTGACATAGATGTGTCTGTAGTTTCTAAAGGAACATCTTCAGCCTTGATATATCCTGCTGTTAGAAAAGTATAAGGTACTTGCAGCTGCAAATCATTCAGTCATTGCAATCAGCAGCTAATACACATGGAGCAATACAAAATCCTCAGACTGCAAAAATGGTTTAGATAGCCAAAGGAGAGCAATGTTTGCACTGCATTCATACAGAGGTGTTAAAATACAAATGGAGGAGACAGATCACACCTTCCAAATAATTGCAAAAATAATCAGATAATTACCTGGCCAGGGCTCCTTAGAGTGCAAAAGGTGTATTACTTCCTATGAGAAAAAGAAGTGTAACTCATACAATTGATAACAAACAAAATTCTAATTGGATTTTTTTTCCATTTACTTGCATATTGCAAGCAAGAAAACAAAACATTTTCAAAAGGTTATTTTCTCTCAAGTAAACATGATATTAGTGGATTTAGTTACTTTGGTGCAACAGAACAGGATAAAACATGATACTATTAACAATGGCAAGTCTAGCATTAAGGTTTTATTAAGCTGCTACAGATTGCCACAACACCAGAAGAAGCAGCAAACTGAGAAAATTACCTGCATTCATACACAAATTGGGTTATCATTCATTTGAAAATACTATGCTGACTTAAATTTCAGATAGTCTTATGTAGACCAATGCTTAAGAATTGAAGAACATATGTGTCTAATCTCCAAGTTCTCTTCTATAAACGATCTTGAGATCAAATGACATTTTTGATCATACTTCAGTGAAGAATCTAAATAAAGCTTTATGTGTTTCGATTCTAGAAGAATCTGACGAATTGTGTAAAGCAGAAGTAATCTGTGCCCAGCCTTATCAAATAAGACTTCACTCCTACGGTATCTCCAATAGCACCAGGAGGTATGGACAGTGTTTAAGGACTGTCTGACAAATGTGATGCTACCTGTGTTTATTTAGACATCTTCTCGGATGCATCTATAGCATGCAAAAGTACTCATAAATCAAATTCGTAATTCTGGTGGTAAAACTCCTGAGGACACCCATTCAGGGATTGATCAGAGCAGTTGTGATGATTATAGTCCAAAGACCTGAAACTGTCATAATATGTAACAGATAAGTCTTCTTTCCTTTGTTTTTTGGTTTTTTTTTCCCACAAGGATAGAACAGCCTTGCTGCATGGCTGGATTAAATTCATCTAAATGATTTAGTTTTTAGATCGGCCTGAAAGGCTTGTCTCTTTAGTAGGGAAGGAAAAATTTGTCTGAGGGCGAAAATGTGGGAAGAATGTGTTATCTTCCCCTCAGCTTTGTCACACTGAAAAGCTGGACTCACATTTTCAGGATGCCATAGAAGAAGTCTGAACTAGGAAGCACAAAACCAGAATCTGACAGTTTCCTCAGGAAACCACCATTAGGGCTAAAAAAGCAGGGGGAGCACTTGAAATGTGAAACAGGTCTACTTGGGAGATAGTGTTCATCTGAAAAAATAGTGAAATTACCCCTGAAGCCCACATTTATACCCTATACACATGTATTAGAAGAAAGGGTATATATATATGCCACTTTTTGAGAAGAACACTTCCTCAGATGTTTTTCTATAGGAACCTTGAGTATAATAGAAGAGCTGGAAACTGTTACTTCTGTGCGTTGGAGGGGAAGTTGCTCTGAATCAAGATTAAATTACAGAAACCATCAAATCTCTGTAGCTAAATTAAATTGGACAACACACCTTGTTTGGGTATCACTTAAAAACCCAGAAATGCTTAATACAATTTGTATTCATGATGCCTATATATTTTCAAATGGCTAAACTCTAGGGAACTCAATGTGAAGCACTTCTACATGGAAGGAAATTGACTTGAAGGGTAGTGCAGAAGGTGAAACATTTTAAAAGAATTATTGGTATGCATATGATATTTGCATTTCCTATTAACCTTCACTTGCACACACAAAAAGCCTTCCTCAGAATGGTGAAGGGCTCAGTTCAATTTGCGTGTTTATAAAATTTAATTTAACCAAAAACCTGCAAGAGAGCAGAAGCTGAAACAAAGTCTATTGCTGATTGGTTTAATGTGAGGAACCTGAAATTGATGCTGACATTTTGCCAGCCTGAAGCAATCACTACACTGCATCTCTTAATTGGCTACCCAAGCCTCTCTCCTTTCACACAGCAGCATGCTTGCAGCTGCAGGAATCTCCTATTGTAAATACTTACGTGGCCAAACCAATTCAGCTAACAAAAGGCTCCCCACGCTGGATAATCCAGTTAGCCTGAGAAATAACTGTGAGCGTCGCAAAAATTCTTGGTAACCTTCTGCATTGTGTCAGAGCATGAAGTATTACATTATTAGCTTAATGTGCATCTTGGAAAATGTATAAGGCATTATGGTACAGTCACACTATTATCTACTAGATTGAGCCAGGTTTATTAACAGTGACAGCCGTTACAACAATAAAAGGCATGAAGAACCAAATTCAGTCATCAGAACCTTATGGTAGGTTTGCAGTCATACTAGCTGGTTTCACTCAGTCTCTCTGCTAGAACCTACAAAAGTTCAGTAAAAATCTTTTATGTAGAGTGCATTTGCCTGATGACAGAATCTACAGTCTGCCAGATAAAATTGGAGGCTGCATTAGAAATTTTGTTATGAAATTATTTTTTTCTTAAAGCTTCAAATAAATTCCTTCCTGTCTGCAAATTCATACAAAAATCACAATCCCTTGCTGT
>JAYRBT010000001.1:95743409-95762927 GCA_036023395.1 Myiotriccus ornatus
AAAAATATCTCACAGGAAATGTGAAAAACTTATTAGGTTGGGAACCATGCCTAGGCAGAAGCTCAGGTCCAGATTTTTTCCTCTTATTGTCAATATAGTTCCGTGCTTCCCCTCCAGTAACACAGAAAAAACAAAAAAGCCAAGTATCTCCTTCCAATACAAGTCTTCTTTTCTGGAAAATTAAACTCTAAATAGCTTTGTGATAGCTGCACTAGTAGGAATCCACAGATACTTAATTGAATCAATGTTTGTGTGAATGTCCACTTACATCAAGTATAAATCATTTGGAGAAAGATTTTTGGTCTAATACTAAAGCGCGTTTTGGTTTAGTTTGGTTTTCTCTCCTCCAGAAGCACATGGATTGATTGTTGCAAATTATTACTTGAAATGTTTTGATTTGTGAAAGTGATGAAGTTTAAAAAGTTATATCAGACAGTGGGATATAAGAATTTTATGTGGTCATAGTAACCAATTTTTTTTTGTTCATAATAGGCACTTTTACTACAAAACACTTGAGTTTTACCATTTTAAAATGATCTTACTTAAAAAATTAGGAAATTAAATTCCTGCAATAAGACCACAAAGGCAAATTGATTTTTCTTTGTTCCTGTCTGTGACTTTTCTTGGCAGCACTTTCTGCTCAGAATTCTTCAGAAATTTACTTTGCTCTGCAACCTCTTAGAATTAGGATTTGGAGATTTTCACCAGATCCACTTTGCTATTCAGATATCACAACATTTATTCAATGTGTGAAAGGGAAAACCAGTTTTTTTATAAAATCTATTGCCAGCAAGCAAATTAAAATAGAATTTCAGCTAGCTAAGTTTTAGCTACGTGATAGATCCAGAGAAATAAACATAAACAGAACTTCCACCTGTAGTCATATACAATAAGCTGCTTTTGATTGTGTCTAAGGAAAACTGTCAATAATCTGAGAGAAAACAGGAACACTAGCAAAACATATAAAGTTTTTAGGCATTGCTGGAGTGCTAGCTAAAAAAGGCAGGTTATTTCTTTTGTCTAAGACACATCATACATGTATTTAAATGAAAAGGCATCCACCTGAAAACTGTAAATACGGGTCTTGTGTCTATAAAGTGCAACTGTGTTTCAGATATCAGCAAGGAAGACATGGTGATTTTGATAAGTAAGATGAGAAGGATGAGACCATAATAAAAAAATCTAACTTAGTCTGTAATTAGATTTTGAAATTACTGAAATGCATGTGCCATAGCAAAGTGATACAGACTTCTGAGATAAGGAAGATAGGTCACTAAAAAGAGATGTGTAGAAAGCTTTGTTCTGTGTGTAGGCAATTCACAGTTTGCTAAACCTAGAGACAGCTGCTGAAATAGGAAATTTCCACTAGGAAACTGTAGCATTCCTGAAGAAGTATGGTACACTAAGAAACCATTATAACTACCTTCAGTATCTCACAAATCTCTATTTGGTTGTAAACTCTGAATTGAGGTAGGTTACATTTCTAAAACTGTGAGTTTGACTCACCAGATGTCATGGGTTTGAAACAGGAAACCCCTGGCAAGAGATTGCTAACAAACAAGAGTTCATGCTAGTAAAATAGTATTCACCCTTAGAATTTTTAATCTAATAATCCATGAAAGAAGAGTATGAAGCTAGTGATTCAAATTATGTTGTTTAGTTAATAGAGCATAATTTAAGATAAGCACTCCATGGCTATTTGGATTGTTCTCCCACACTTGTTCTTTTTTCATCAAGCTCTTTTGTAGTCTCCCAGGAAAATCTTAGAAAGATATCAACCTACAGGCATGACTGAAAAGAAAGCCTCCAGTGTTTTCAATTCTTTTGACATCTGTGACATCTGTTTCACACTCTTTCATTAAGTAATCTGTGAAAACTATTGACCTAAATGTGAGCTATATCACTTGTCTTGGACCACGTTAATGAAACAGAGTCTGATGACTGTCAAGAAATTTTTCTCTTCTTACTATAATCACTTCAGCTAAAGCACCTCATTTAGACTATATGTATATATACACAAAATAATTATATTTGTATATATATATGGGGGGGAAAAAAAATTAAACATAATACCCTCCCCAAGGATTTTGTTGTCTCTTTCTGTGGTCAAGAATTTTTGTCCAAACCACCATCTCACAGCTAGACTGGAGGAATAAAAAAATTAGGATGTGTAGAAATTGTTTTAAGTTCTGCAGCTTGGAGCTAATTTTTGGTGTTCTTCTATGCAAAGATTGATTTCTGATCAATTAAAATTGCTTTTGATTTCCTAGATTATCTTCCATTTATGACTTAATGTAGTCTGTTCTTTTTTTAAAAAGAAATGTCACCATTTTATCTAGGTGATGTAGAATGGAAGATAAAACAGAAGAATCTTTGAGAGGTCAAAAGTGGAATAGGTAGGAAATCAGATAAGCAAAGGCAGATGGTGGGGAAGGACAATAATTACTAAGATTTCTCATTCTGGAAGATATACATATAATAATGTCAGATGTGAATGACTAGTGGATGAAGTTTTTGAAGTTACGTGCATTTGGAGTGGGTTGCTGTTCTTAAAAGAGAAACCCTTTTGAAAATTATAAGTTCAACGTACCTAATGCTTTGTTCCTCCTCCATGCCAAGGTTTTAACCTTAGGACTTTCATTTTTGTAGTTAAACTAAGTAAAGTATAGCTCATGAGAGAGATTCAAACACCTTGACATTTTATTTCATTATATTCTCAATTTCAAAACCAGATCAACTCTTCTCAAGCCAAAAGGCATCTAGGATAAATTTTTCTGAAAATATTTGGGATATTAAAATATTCACTATTCCCTTGTATTCCTTTGAAAATAATTCAAATACTGAAAAACAATAATCCTCACACATTCTGTTTATTATGAATAATCTGTCTAAACTGAAGTATCTTTTCTTTTATATGTGAGATTTTAGGTGTTTTAGACTAAACATTCCTTACCAGGTTTCTCAGTGCCCATAGTCAAAAGCAAAAGGACAGCTTTTAATTCTCACAAATACCTCTCTAGTGAGAATACTGTGGCAGGGACTATCCCATGATTATTCTGATAAATCTGTATTAAAAACATTCCAGTAGACTACAACTTTTAATTGCAAACACAGGAGAAAATAAAATAATCTCTAGACATCAGGCACAAAGTGAATTTCATTGAGGCTTTTCATGGTGAGGTAGTATAATAAGTCCATCAATATTTTGTTACCACTGAAGAACTCTCAGGGATGTTGTCAGAAGCAGCATCTTTTCTAAAGTACAAATGCTATTTTTTAAAAAAGCATTAGTATTACTTAGCTCAGTTGGATGCATTAACAGCAAAATATTTCTCCTTGATTTTTTTTAAAGTCATAATAACAAACCCTCATAATAAATAATAACAAGCCCTGATAATAAATAAGAACAAAGAACAATAGTAACAGAGCAAAATAATGTTAGGTAAGCTCTTACCTTTCACATTAAAGCTTTGTGTTCACCAGTGCAACTGAGAAATCTATAAAAATTTTAATGAGTTGGACATGGCGGAGAAGAGCAATATCCATATCAAGTGCTGAGATTCAATTCTACTACAATTTCAGTTTCTCAATGCAAGCCACCCAAACATGATAACTTTACAAATTTGACCTGGAACTACTGTAAACAAATGAGTTCTTTGTCAAATAGGCAGTATTTTCAAACTTCTCAAACTCAAAGAAGCCTCTCTGTTTCTTCTAAGATATTTTCAGTCAAAAGCCTTTGTTCTTTTAGAATATACTATACTAATTTGCCTGGATATTGGGAAATGTATCTTTGATTTTAAATGTAACTGAAAGTTAGAATTATGTTCTTTTGATCTCAAATTTGTTTGGAAGTTGTTCTTGAAAGTGTAATCACAGAGGAAATATGAGATAGAGATGTCAACACAGCATATCAAATTGATAGTTTTCTATATGTATTCTGCTTCTGCAATTCTTGATTCTTTGCAAGAATAGAGGCTTCACGGTAAACTTTGTTGAAGGTCTATAACTCCTGACTTTGCTATTTAAGTTCATGGTATTAAAAAAAAAAAAAAGGCTGAATATAGATTGCCAGTTCACTTAGTAAACTGACAGAACATTTAGCAAATTACATGACCTATGTGAAACTTTTGTTTGAATTACATGGCACAATAATTTACCTGTGTCAGTCTATTGACTGGCATTTCTTTATGAAAATGACAAGTCGAAGTTCACAGTTTTGTCTTCAGCTGAAAGTAAGAAGCCATTTTCTCATCTTTATAATTGCAAAAGACATTCTGAACAATTATCAGTCAGGAATAACCAGAGAATGATGTCTGTCAGTTTTAACCTCAGATAATAAACCCTAGTTTATAAACCCTATTAAAATGCTCTCTTCCCATTTGATAACTCAGTAATTCTTCGATATGCAATATTAGCTTAGATTCAAATGTGTTTCAAACCTAAAATTCCCTTCATACAAGGTAAAATTTTGACCCTGTATCATCCCCTTCACCTTTTAGCTAAGAATAAGGTTTTATGAAAAAGCTGGTGTTGTTGACCAACTGGATAGGACATAAGAGGCCCCTGATGTTCATGTGACTCTGCACTGAACCCATTTAAAGACACAGGGCATCAAAACCTAATATTATAGTAAAGAATCAATATTTCTTGAATGTTTGATGACCTAAATCACTTCAGAATCAAACCCCTTCCTGTGTCAGCAGGTGGAAAGAAATAGGAAAGATTATCTGAGAATGCAGAGAAGCGGCAGAGGGATTGAATCACTGGGCAATTATGTGCTTTTGGATCAGCTCAGCTCTGTGGCAAATCACAATAGGCTGAAAGGTCCTGGATAGAAAATTACTATCTTTCCTGTGGGAATTAAAGAGAGACTGGTTTCTACAGAATGAGTCAGGTCTCAAGCAGTCTCAGCCACCACTGAATGAGGTTGTCTCTCTCCTTACAGAGCAAGACTACCACATATAGCTCCTGAGTTTAGTGACTAAGGTTAGGTGGAAGGAATTGAAACCTGCCCTCTACTTTTGACTTTCAAAATGTTTTACTATCTGTGTTTTCTTTTTCCTCCAGTATTTGTTTAGCCTGAGGAAATTAGGGTTATTTTGAGATAGGTTCACTGTTAAATGAAAGTAATTCTCCATCTCTTCACCTGAGAGAAAAAGACGAAAAATGTAGTGCTCCTTCAAAATTGTTATTGAAGTTAATCTTCATGACTGCAGAAAATCTCATGCTCACTGTAGTGCTGCAACCTCTTTCGTTTAACAAACAGTACAACCTAAATGAAGGGCTTCAAGTTCAAGACTTAATTATTGCACCTTGTTCAGCAATTAAAAGGGAACTGCAAAAGAGATACTGTGGCATATGTCACAATTAAGCATGCATTTTACAACAGTGGTTTTGCTCCTTTTTTTTATAATGATTCTGATCAAAGCAACAATGGCAAGCGAAATATTTCTTTAAATAGAGGTGCCTAACCTTCATCACAGGACTTGCAGATTCTTAAGCCAAATCAAATCTTTATGCAACTAAAAAATTAATTATAGCAGTATGTTTTCATGGATATGAGATTTAGAACTGGTGCTGTGGTGCATAATAAGACAATCTTAAGGCTCTAGCTCATACGCAGGCATCTATTTCATCGCAGATGGAAAAAATGCCTGTGGAGACAAGTGTTTTGACAATCGTATTCTGCACTAAAAACTTTGAAATTAAAGCCACCACCAAGTAACTTTAATGGCTCTGTGATCACCCCAGAAAAGACAAAGTGAATGTATAATGGCAAAATTACACTCCTATTCATATTGGAAGGCAATTTTATATATGTGCACTACAGGTATTTGTTGGAAGGCAATTCTTTTAAGCTGTTTCAAGAAGGAGTGGTTATATTTCATCACCACTGTGGTTCCAATTTGAGATTGTTACTCCAATATCACAATGCTGCCACTAAGACCTGCAGTTAACTTCCTCTGGAAATGCTCAGGAACAGTCTAGTTTTTTTTTTCCACACTTTGAATGCTGTCAGAGAACAAGACTCAAGACAAATTTAGGATTTTTTCAAAACTTCCTTAAGGAATTTACCTCTGTATCTTATTTTTTCATATAAAAATGCATATTAATTATCATTTTGTAGGATCACTATGGTTTCATATTGCCAGTGAACACAATATACTAATTACAATTCAGTAGCCTTCTTATCAGTAATATCCAGCCTTACAATGATTTGATTCCATAAGGGGTACCATACCATACCTCAGACACAGTAGTGTCAGTAATACAAGTCAGTGTGATACTGTACCATCCATTTTGTAGAGGTTTAGGATGATGTATATTTTGTGCAGACATAAATATCCCCAGAGCACTGAAATGCAGCTTATGGAGGAAATGAATGTGAACAGCATTGTTAAAGTAAGTTATATCCAACTTATGCAGGTGCTCAACACCACTAAATGCTCAATATTTAGAGGAGAAAGTAAGGAATACCCTGCCTAACTTGAAAATACCATTAATATTCATAACAGAAAACAATGATGCATAAAACTAAACATTAATCAGCACCACACACCTTTTTAGTGGCAAATGACCTGCATGGAAAAAGTAAACCATCCCATGAATTGGAAACAAAGCTTCATTTTATCTTGTTCATTTTCAGACCCACTAATGATCCTTAAAATCCTAGGCAACTAATGGTGTGAAAAAATTTAAGTGCTAATCAGATGCCAGTTAAAGGGAAAGCTTACTGACAACCTGCGGTGGTGATGTCTATTCTGTGTTCATTTGTGATCAAATTCTACCATGACACTGCAATATTGTAATTGAAAAATTAGGAAAAACCCTTCTGTGCAACATTAAAGCACAATTTACACTGTTTTGAGGCCTTTGTGCTAGATCAAGCAAAGGGGAAAAAAAAAAGAAAAAACAAAGGAAAAAATCCAAGGAAACCTAAGAAGGCATAGGAGGAAGTTGGAAACTTGGATGTGTCCCTATAGAATTTACAATAGGACTATAAAGATCATTTAACTGAAAAGTAGATTTCAAGCTGGGTAATGTCAGCCTCAGTTGTAGATGTAGATTTTCAAATACTGATTAACCACAGTAATATATTTTATGGAAGCTTAGCAGTCTGACAAACTTCTGAGCAAATCCTCCTGGCACAGCACGTATCAAGTACCAGTGATATGCCTATGGGCTCAAGAAGAAGCTTCTGTCTATGTGACTGTTACTGTTTAGCCATTGTCAATGGTTCTGTGTTTCAGAGCAGGTGAATTCATCTGGAAATACCTCAAAACTCTACAGTTTGTACAAAAATAATTATGTTTATTTAATTCCAGAAGATACTGCTAGTGACAATCACAATACTTAATTTTAAGCACAATGACCTTCCTCAAATATTTATGTAATTTTTCAAAAACTGGAAACTTGGTAAGCTTTATATTTGTGCATTAGACACTTTTTGCACTTTCTTCAAGGGTGAGAAAGACAGCTGCCCTTCCAGACTGATCCTTTGAATGAAGATATTCTTGAAATGGATTTCACTTAAAATGAGAATTTCAACTTTCTAATAGATACCTTTTTATTGAATCACATCCTTAAAATATTCATCACTCTCAGAAGTTTTTTGAAACCTGACCTCAGGAACTGCTTGCAAAGCTGAGCAAAGACAAGCTGAAACTCCTCTAAGTGTCTTTCAGACAAAAAGAACACAAGGAACCACCTAAAAAATGGCTCTACCTATTTTTTCCCAGATGAAGTTCTTTCTAGCTATTTTCTATGGAAATAAATGCCCCTACATATTTCTTCCTTCAGTACTTGATTCAGAACACTAACTGCTGAGAAAGGCAAACATACACATTTCTTCAACTGCTTTTGTTTCAGGTTTTGATTCTACTGGAAGATAAAGGCTCTTTATTAGTTTTATTGTCATTATTGTTACTCTAGGGTCACTACTGGAAATACCCTTCAATCTGTCCATATTCTCATACCACTAACTTCATTTCTGTTCTGCTTCAAAGGTACACAGAAGAAAGAGAACTGAAGAATTGTCCTCAACAACAGTGTAAGTAGCAGACTTCAGATCACAGAGTAAAACAAAAAAATAAAAGCAAACACCAAAACAATAAAAAAATCAATTAGGCCTGGCAGAGTTCCTTATTACTCACCTTTTATTCTCAAAGTAAACCAAATCCAAGACTCAAACACGCTTTGGAAAAAATGCTCTGACATCCACTGCCAAATTTTCAGATTGCAAAGTATGATCAGGGGACTGACAAAATTTTTTGAATGCTCTCTGAGTATCCTTAGAGATGTAGTTCACTAGATAGTTTGGAATTCATTTTGGTACATCAAGCCAAAGTGCTGGTCGCACATGGCAGCAAATAGAAGACGGCAAAGCTGCGAATGCCATGGCATGGAGTACCAACTGCACCCCAGCATGGCCAGGCCCTAAGGCAGACTAGTTTGAAATGACATAGGTTCTGATAACCATGAAAGAGAAAAGAACAAAGAAGCCTAATTCCTCAGCTGCCCTTCAAAGCAGCAGATAATAAAGAGCAACTTCTCTGTAAAGTATTCAAAATGTTGTTTCTGTGACAAACACTTAGATGTGACAGTAATTCAAGGTGCCAGTGGAGGACAAGTGAAAAGTGAACTGTAACTCTGATTTAGAGAGGCATCTTCCCTGTGGTGACTCTTTTGTGTTGATTTGTTTTATAAAGCAGAGCAGACCACAGCCCTTGGATGACTAACAAAGAATATTTCCAGACATTTAGGAAAGTAAATTAAGTACAAATTTAGTGGATGGATGGAACTAAAAAGAACTGAATCCACTCACCCACCAATAATATATCTGATATGAAGTGTGATAATTGACTGGAGAGCTATGTAACTTTTTCATAACCAATGGCTATCTTATCATTAGTTATTTAAGAGTATAAATTAGAACAATCCAGTGCTGGCTAAATGAAGGGAGAATATAATAGAAAGATTTATTGAAAGATTTCAATAAATAATGACTGTTTATATGTTCAATTTGAACCTGAAGCACTAAAGAATCAACACCTAGAAGGTAAATTTCCCATTCAAGTAGAAAAAAAATTATTTCTGTTAATAAATTCAAGATATGAATAATTTCTTGAGCTTTATTAAATACCAAAACACAGGATCTGAAGATAGAACACTTTATCATTTTCTTTGACAGGATTCCTGATGCATGCAAAAAACCCCTGTACCAAATGATTTATTTCATAAGCTTTTTTCAGGCTTTATTTTTTTATTAAATAGCATGATTTTCTGAAGAGTTAGTATTTGTTTACAAATAAAGCAGGTAATTCATACTGAGATAAATTTTACCTGCTAAAATAATTTTGATGGCTATGCTATTTAAAATATAAGCATAGAATCATTTAGGTTGGAGAAGACCTCCAAGATCATCAAGTCCAAACTTTGACTGACCATCACCTTGTCAACTAGACTATAGCACTAAGTGGTCTTATGACTATCCAGTCATTTCTTGAACACCTCCAGAGATGGTGACTCCACCTTTCTGGGCAGTCTATTCCAACACCAGACAAATCTTTCAGTGGAGAAATTCTTCCTGGTTCAGTTGGGAATAGAAAGTAGTCTTATCTGCAGACTTTTTATAATCTATCAGTGTTCTCAAAAATATATTTCACACTTTTTTTCTAATAGTCCAAAGGTGAGGAAACTTTTACATAGATTTAGTAAATTCAAAGATTCATTGAGTTCTTTATATTCGTTACACAAAAGTGACCTATAGACTTTTGTGATCATACATACAGGAGTTTGCCTCTAAAAAGGTGATTCTGGAAAATGAAATATCTTTCCATGAAACACAGGTCCAGAGTTAGTAATTCAGAAAATCATGGGAGAAAGAAGTACTTGTGATATTTCACTGATTTGTTCTCGTCTTACTCTATCCAAATGCTGAGCAACACATACCGTCTGAAACAGAATGTTGGTTTATTACCCTTTTGGGTTGAGTGAATCTTTAACTTTCCTAAACTGTCTTAATCTTAAACGAATTGAGTTTCCCTGTTCATTTTTACTGCATAGTTCTGAAGAACTTTTCTTGTAATCATATCGGCTTCTACAGTCCTGTCAGTCATGGGTCTTCTTGTATTTAAAGAAATTGTCATCATATTTCAGCCTTTCTCAAAGTTTTGAAATCATTCCAGAGAGTGCATACTTGAAAAAACATTTCAAATCTTTTACATTCACATTTTACTGAACATGCAGTCAAAGTGCAGTTGGAATAAAATATACTAGTCCCCATATGTGGCAAGCATTTGCTACTTAGATTTTACATTCTATATATATTTTATTCTTTGTTCAGCATTTCATTACCAGGATGCTGGTGTTAAAAGTGAGACCTGGAGCATTATGATATTTCAGCAAGAAAAGTCTGACATATGAACTCACAGTATTGATTTTTATTTTAGGTACAAAAATCAGTATGGATCTGAACAACTGGAAAATAAAATGAACAAACAAACAAACAACCCCAACCAAGGTTCCTTTGTTTAGCTTCTCTTTAATTTAAATAGTTTTAGTGGCTAAAAATACCTTGGTATTGTGCTCATGAATATAAGGCCTTCATCTTTTTTTGCAATAGTCCTAATCCACTTCACTAAATCTGTCTAATGCAGAATAACAATTTATACAAGACTCTCAGCATGAAAATCTATTATTAGATATATGTCTCAATTTACCCATCTTAAAAGAAAAAAAGAAAAGTAGTTTTGAGTATCTCATCAGTTCCTATCTACTACTTTTTGTTTACTTTACTTGGGTTTTTTTCTACATTTACTAGGAAGAAAATTAATTCTATCTCAGCTGAAACCAGAACACCTACACAGAAAACAAAATAAACACAACTGTATAAAGGCATTATTACAGTGACTATAACAGTTTTAAAATACTGTAAAATGTTTAAAATATTATCCTGAAAGTCAAATTATGGCCTAGACTTGAAAACTACTCTATTATTTGCAATACTTTTTTGTATTATTTATAAACCAGGAAGGACTTCCATATTGCTCACTGGTTATATTGATGACAGAAAATATGGAAAATGGCAATAAGTATCATCTACCTCTCAATCTTCTACCTGGCAGAGTACCATTCACTTGTTTGGCACATTAAAAATGTGTAATCCCTCTGATGACTTATGATACCTGAGATCAGCTCATTTTAAAGGGCCTAGCTGTATGCTGAACATTAGCTGAATAAGTTTTAACTAGTCATTGTGGGAGATTTTCTAGAGACCTTGGACAAAGATTTTCTACCCTCCCTGCCTCAGGACTATGCTCGTCTAGCCTCATTTGAAAGACAGGGTCTCCAAAATAGAGGTTTCTAACACCATACGAAAGCATCAGCTGCGACGTTAGCATTTCACTGGCCAATCCAAACCCCCTAGCTTGGTACCAAGCCCCACTATCTTGAAGTTTTAGGTGTGTATCAAAACTCTTATAGTTTACAGGGATCATGATAAAAATTATCATGTTATCTGAGAGCAAACATACTATCAGACTAGCAAGATTAGTGAAAGAGAAAACTATCAGTTTAATAAGCATAATCATGCTGTCTCTACCCATAAAATCCATACAAATTGGGTTTTGAGGTGCTAGAAGAATTTACTGATGGATTTACCACTGTGTATCAGCCCTTTCCCCTATACACTATTTCAGTATCACCAGTTTGCACTGGCAGTGAAAGAATTATTGCCTAGGTAGACCTTCAGTATGTCACAGTGAAACCATTCCCAGGAGAAGGCGAAAGCTGTGAAGACTTTAAATTTCTTTGCAATGATCCTATAGGACTTATATCCCTGAATATCCTAGGGGTAGCAGGAAGGAAGCTAGTGGTAAATGGAACAAGTCACAGTGTGAAGCATTTCAGCACTGTCTTTACCAACTAGTTTATTATCTCTTAAAGGTTTGAAAAATACAAAGGCTGTAAAAGATATCACTACTTAAATTGAAGTTCTCATTGCAAGTCATTCCAGAAAAACATTTTCCTTGAGTGACTTCATGTAACTGACTGTGCCTGAAGAAGCACTGTGCAGGATAAAACTAGTAGAAATGGGGCAGTACACTGTGCTTTCAGCTTTCTAATTTGGAGAAAAATAGAAACCCCCACCTACATGATACATTTCAGTCGGTCAGCATATCAGCATGACCTGTTTGTAACATACTCCTTATATAACCATTATGCAGTCATATTTGTCAGAAGGTGAAATCATATACAATGCTGCAGTAAAAGTAGGTTCCACTTGATCTGTTTTTCAAGAACTGAGATTTACATTTTATAGCATGTTAATTCTGGCTATAATATTCAGTTTAGCTTCCTGGAAATGAGTCTAAAAAAACCAACCATAAACACACAGCAAACAGACTGTGCCAGTGACACAAAGCCTTCATGTGGGAGTCTATCACATATACCTGAACAAGGCTGAGGGTTAGAGGTCATGAAACCTATTAAAAGCTGCAAATTTTTTCTTGGAGGTTGAAGTACTGTGGACTGACAATAAATACTTTTACCTTCTTGCTAGATTGAAGCAAGAGAATTTACAATAGAAGGCGGTGATTGACACACTCCAACATCTCCACTGAAGATCTCCTAACTGGTCATGACTGCAAAATTGTGCCATTCACACTACAAGAAACAGTTATGATTAGCTTCGTGTCTGTACATTCTTTCATTTCTTTGGTGGCTTCAGCAAACTTATTAAGCAAGTTTCTTGACGACATCCAGGAGGGAAATAAAATCCTTCACACTTCGGTTATTTCTTATGAAAACTTGAAACATAAATACCAAATCACAAACAGAAAAACTGAATGATACAATATCACAGAGTATTCATTTTACCTTTACTTACTGTTTGAAGAACACAGTGTGTGTTCTTAACTAAACTACAGTAAAATTAGGATAACCATCTCATGAGGATATTGAATCAAAAAGATACACACATCATTAAATCAATAAAGGCAATGTGATACCAACAACGTGAAAGAGAAATAATGTTGTGAACATGTGCAAAGGCAAGTCAATACTACATAAATGATCTAATATTCAGGAAGGATTGCAATGAATGACTAAGAATTTCTAGAAAGCCTCTCCATGACTTTTCTCCAGAAAGGAAAGTAATTCTACTATGTGAAGGTTTGCTTAGTGGAAGTTTACACGTGTTATGAGAGCCTGGATACAAAGTGTTGAGTCTTCTTGCTTTTTATTTTGAAAAGTATACAGCAAATGTATACCAAACAGAACTAAGTTCATTGAAAACAGATGGAGGATGCTTTCAAAAGTAACACACTCTCTTCATAGCATATAGTATGATTCTTCATGTCCAGGTATGAAAATATTTCCACATAAATAGGAAATAAACTTCAATAACCTAAGACACTGTAAGGAAACATTCTGTTCTTGGCTGTTAAAGAATGGCTTTGCATACTGTAATGTTACTTGTTCCTCAGCTGACTTCTCATGAGCCAGTCTCTCTTAAATGACTGTAACTGCAGGACTGCCAATTTTTACATGGGAACAATCTGTACTCCAATCGTAGTATAACTTAGGTTGTAAAGTCAGGTATAGATTTTGAGCATAAATATAAGTCCAGTTAAAGGATTTTATATTTTTTTAAGTATTATTAGTAACTGTTAAACCAAATTCTGTAATTCATGATTATAGAAATATCAATGAAATTGAAAACAAGCAGTAAAAAAAAGCCTCAAAATTCTACAATCTGCCTGAACAGAACTAGGAATGTGGTGCTGCTCTTTGATCCACCCTAGACTAGAGATTTTACGAGTTCATATTAAGTGTGTCAATGTGAATAAAGAGCAATATATTTAGTTACTGGATTTGGAACTAATTATGACATAGTTAAGAGTACAGACTTACAATATTAAGAGTAAACTGAAGTATAGCAAATGCTGTCAAGGAACTTAATTTTATCTGTATTTATTAAAACAAAAGTTTGAGATAAAAATTTGATTTATCATTTAACACTTGGCATTTGTCTGAGGTTTATTGAATTTTTCAGGTATGGAGATCTTATGTTAGAACACCTATGATCCTTAAGTAGAAATGCGAAATTTTAAAACTGCTTGCAGACATAAATTCTCTCAGGCAGATTCACTGGATCCTTAACTCCATTTGGATATTTTATCAAAATGTATTTATAGTTTAGGCAACTACTACGTTCTTTAATTCTTTTGCTGCTTCACAAATATGTTTTAACTACCATTTACATCCTGATACGTGCTTCTAAGAATCCTGTTTTTCATTGGCAAAGTCAATACATACATTCTAAGAGAACAACCCCAGGAGAGCTGAAAATCAAACCTCTTACCCCTTCACTTCAGTGGTGGACCCAAACTGGTAGGCTCTTGCCACTTGACATAACTGGTTTTCACGACAGATAAGGAAGGGAGTAGAGAAATGACACCCCTATACCTGACATGACAGCAGCAGTCAGAGCACTTCATTTTGGTTTTAATGTTAGACTTTCAACATCTTTAAAATCCTGTTTTGTATTGTTTTACCTCCAGATCTTAAATTTGGTAAAGAAATTAAATAAGAAAAAAAAATCAGATTTACTGAAAGTAAGATTTTCTCATATATAACAGAATAAGAAAACTTGTGAATGCTTACCACATCAGGTTTTATGTGAAATAAAACTAAAGTCCCTTTAGGTCTTTCCTTCTCTTTCCTCTTTTTTAAATTTATCCCATTGCAAAATAGCTTAGAGCTATCTTCTGTCCACAAAGAAATGATCTCTCACTTTAATTTTTTTACAGAGTTTCAAAACAGTGATACATAATTTATAGGTCTCACAAATATCAACTGAAAACCTGTTTATTATAAGGCTTCTTTATCTATTAGTCAAATCTAGTTATGTTGTCAAGCTTAAAATTAGCTTTGATTTTTATTAATTCAGGGAGATTAAAACCCCTTCGGCAAAACTCTAGAATAAGATCCCCAAAAAGCTATTTGGATTTATGTAGTTATTAAAGAAAGAAATGTTAAATTATTAATGGCTTAAACACAACTAACTAGAATACCCTTTATATTCTGATATGGTGGAGGGAGAAGAAATACATTATTACACACTTGTATTTTCTTATTTTTGGCAAAGAACTCTCACTTATATTTTCCAATTTACAGATTGCTGATACTAATTAGGATATTGACTTTCATGAGAAATGCATAGGAGCTATTTGATGACAGGAAGAGCTCATTTGGGAATGTTAGAGAGCTTTGTTTTTTTGTCAGTCAAAACTTTAATTATTTGGTTCCTCTAACACCAGTCTTGTCTTTGCTTAGTTTATTTATCTAGTACATAAGAGGACTGAAGAACCTTCTCTGCCTGAGATATTTATACCTTTCTCATCTAAACTAGAACTGGTGGTACACAAACATAATGTGTATGAATATATAAAAAATGCATAATAAAGAAAATTGTCCTTGAAAAAATATTCCCTCCAAGCGGTTTTAAAATTAAGCAAGCATTAAAAAAAAGCAAGCATCTAATTCTTTATCAATATCCTATATATAACATATACATAAGGGATAGGTTTTCTCAAAAATACCTCACTTTTCAACGTATTCTTGTTATACTTATTCTGATTTGCCCTTTCTTTGCTTGTATTTTACAGGAGCTATTTCAAAACTATTTGCATAAACTGTGGGGTACTTTTATGAGTTTGGCATACTAGAGTCCATATATATATTATATATATTTTATATATATTATATATATTTTATATATATTATGTAAATATAAAATATTTGTTACATTATATTACATCAGAAGAAAGAATACTACGTTTCTTTATTATTGTTGAAATAGAAAAAGCAAAATAAATCTTCTGTTTATCCCCCACCTCTTTTTTTGAAAATCAGATAGAAGGTGTTGAAGAATGTAATATATTTCTCCCTAAATGCAAATGAAACTATCTGTCAGGTATGACATGTTCTCATTCTTATTCAGCTCAAAGAATAAATATTTCAGATGTAAAAATATCATGTTCATCCATCAACTTGTGCTGGGCAGGTGTTTCTCAAATAGAAGTCCATATATTAGATATGCTGAAATAGAATATTTTCAGATAGACTGGAAAGAACACTTAGAAAAACAATTATCTATGTATTTCAAATTTAATTGTCAAATTTAGCTAAAATTTCTTCTAGAAATTGCATTCATATCCCCATCATTCTGTTCTTTTATGTTGGTATGGCTCATACACAGAGCTCCTAATTATTTTTTTTTTCACTGAAAGAGTTTCCATTTGTTCCATTAGAACACTAATCATAAACACATATCCATTGTGAAAAAGCCCATCCAGCATAAATTTGTCCCTGCATCCACTTGGAGATGTAGTTATTTAAATTGGATGCAACCCAGATACAAAGAAGATATTTTTTTGCTTTAGTAGAAGAATAATTCCGTATTATCACTATTGTCTAGAGCAAGGAAGAAACAATCAAAAAAAAATCTCACTTTACTTTCAGAATTCATCTCCCTGAACAACTTCCACCTTTTCAAACTATCAAGTATTTTATTTTTCTGCATTTGTTCATTAAGGTTCCTTTGATTCCCCAAGCAATATTTCGCTGCTTTGTATTTCCACCATCAGAATTATCCAAAGGAATTTCCTTATCTCCATGGTATATCTCTAAGTGTTCAGTTATTAAATATAAATGTGATATCAAATATTGGGCAGAACTCCAACCCATTCATGAAGAATGTATTTTCATTTATATACTTTCTCTTTGCCCCTGTTTAACATGTTTTATATAGACTACATGTAGACATACATACTTTATTTGTATGGTGGCACAGTTACAAAAGGAAGTAGTAATTCCCAATTCCCTTATCCAAGTTAGTATAGGATGCAAGATCCTGACTTGCAAGCTTGAAAAGGAACTTCACCTGGGTTTTCATATTTGTCTGACTGGAAGAGCAGCATGAACGCCTCTCTGCCTATCACAGAGCAAATATCCATTCTTTTAAAAAATACTGTCAGCGAAGTCTACATAAGAAGAGGGACCACAGGTTGTGTATTTCAAGTAAACAAAAGCAAATTGACATAAATGTCAGCCAAATATAGAGAAAATGAAGAGGATGCAATTACAAAACTTGCCTGTACCAGGTAGTTATCCCACTGGCTACTTCCAGACAACCACTTTCCAACCTGCTGGATGTTTTGGATCCCATTCAACAGGCCCTTCTTCACTGGCACTGACGAGAAAAGGCAATTAGTGAAAGTACTACCCTCCTTTCCACATAGGCTGGCAAATTCAGGACCAGAAGAAGGTGCTGGAGAAAGACTTCCTCCTAATGACTTCACTTGTATGTATAGGTATTCAACAATCTCTGTAAATATAATTTGCATTTCATGCATAGTGATAACAGAGCTACACATAAACATCTATCAAAGTCCTATTTATTTTTCATTAGTTGATTTAGGACCCCAAAGGGCTCCAAATAGGATTTGCTGTTCTTGTGACTCTGCTCGACACCTTTTCTCCTCCTCTAAATAAAGCTTTTTACCCTAAACCTAACACTCTGCTGCCTCAGGTCACTGAGGTACAGTTCTGTCACAAAATTTTCTGTATTTAGAAATGTGATGTGCTTTTAAGGCATATGATCCCATGACTCTTCCAATCTAAAATATGTGATTACAGAGAAGCACTTTAACTCTCAAGACATTCTGATATATCAGATTTTCCTTTACTAAAAAGAGAATTTATAAAATTTTGGGTTTTTTTTCATCTTTTCATAACTTTTCTGAATATTCTATATTTGTGCTTATTATAACTAAATTTCCAGACTGTGCACACATAAAATAGCCCTTAAGTATTTTCAAAGGTTATATTGGACATGGAAGAGGACTAATTGGCAGCAGTCCCATGCAGAAGTAAACCATGCTATAGATATGATGTAAAAATCTTGCCATTCATGTGTATTGACCTATATATGTCATAGAAGACTTTTTTTTTCATGCCTGAGGAATAAATATAGTATGCTATTGCCTATGAAAAAGAAGAAAAGTTACATATGAACTCTGTGGGTGCATATCTTCTCATTCTCTCTGTATAATCAAATACAAGTATCAGTGACAACATCTTGTTATACTGGTAATTTAAAACCATAATGCATCTTCTAATTTTTCAGAGATGTGAAAATTAATTTTTAGCATGGAAAACTGTAAGATACACTTAGCCTTAAAAACTGCTCTCCCTTTCCAACATCCTATTTTTCATTCTGGATTATGCACTCTGATGCCCTAGAGGAGCTGGAGCATGGATGCAGACGACCTTGCCTACTGGGGCTACCTCCCTACATAATTCTACAGAGCCATAAGAGAGAAAATGTATTTGCTGTCCTTGTGAATTAAGGAGCTGAGAGAATTCAGACACCTAGACAAGAACAAAGAAAAACATTTTTATTTCCCAAATCCAAATCCCACTTCTCCTGCAAAAGAAGCATCAGAAGAAGTGCTGCAAAAAAAAATTCCAATTTTGCTATCCTGAGAGATCTATACTTAATATGGATAGCATGAGAATGTATTTCTCTATTCAGTTCCCAGAAGTTCATCAGTATAAATGGGAGGTTTTTACACTTTTGTCCATAAAGACGTAAATTATCTGATTGAAGTTACATATTAAATAATAGTTTTAATATTACCTTTAATTAAAGATACATAGCTCATCAGGATGAAATTTTGAATATCAACAGTGTTCTGTAAAGTCTGGCAACTAATTCTGTTAACTAGCTACCAATGTCTATTTTTCTTTACACTTTGCATTTCACTGATTCACACACACATCTTCCCACCACACCCTTTTTTAATTTGAAATTTTTCAATACTTTTAACAAATTTTAAAAAGCTCACATTTACAGCTAGCAGTGTGTCAGTGCTCTCTAGCTTTGACCACATAAGGATCTACATATCTTAATTTACTCTCCATTGCAATGTCTTTTTTCCTGGTAATTTTCATGTTATTTCCATCGTAACAAAATAGAATTTCATATTTAATGTTAAATTCTTTAGTCTACTTTCTAGGTATAAAAATATATGAGGTTTCTGACTGCTAAGGTCTCTGACAAGTTGGTCACTTTTAATGCTATAAAATGATAATTTTTCACCATCACTCAGTTTCATTTCAATTTATAAAACAGGTTCTTATTTTTTAATCATAAACCCAACATTTCTAATTTTTAAACTGAGTCACACAGTTATAAAATCAAAGAAAATCTCTTTGGAAAGTCTCTCTACCTTAACTGGGTTGATGGACATTATTAGGACAAAACTGTTGTTTTTTTTTCCTTAAAGACCTTTTTCCATATTCCTTGATCATTTGCAATAGATTTTTTTATTGTTCCCTAACAAACATGAATGAAGAAATATACATGTAACTGTGGGGGAGCCCAGCTGGTTCTGGGCTCTCTGTAAGCTGAGATATCGAAGATGGACCTTTTACACCTGGCAGAGG
>JAYRBT010000001.1:95765299-95778943 GCA_036023395.1 Myiotriccus ornatus
GAATGGGTTTCCTGACAGGAAACCCACCTATAGTATTCAGACATGTGGCTGTGTGTCCAATCATGAGTTGTTATGTTTGTGCTAAACCAATAGTGCCTGTACATGTGTTGTCCAGAACAGTATAAGAGTAGCAACACTGTTGTAATAAAGTGTGTTGGTATCCTGAAAACCATGTAGTGATCCCGCCTGGACCCGTGACATGTAACTGTTACACAGTTTCTTGTTTGATATATTTAGCAGTTTTATAAAAGGTCATTGCCATCCTCAGATCGGTTGCTGTGTCAAGTTCTTTTGAAGTTCTACTGACACTGATTGAGGCACATTAAATGTTAATTCTGCAGAAAAATATGCTAATATAACATAATAGTTGGAGATAGATTTACAGATTTCACAGAGGAGAGGTCATCTCAGATTTGTTTCATGATTGTTAATCCTGCAACTGTTGAAACACTCCAGCAAACAGTATGCATTTAATCCATACTACTTCCATTGAAATAGCCAGAGTTTATAAAATACTAACAATTTTGTTCTCTTTATGTCAACTGCAAGAGCACTGCTTATACCTGATTTAGCATAAAGTTAAAAAATCATGAACAAGCAACATTTGATCTTGCATAAAACCTGACAGTACAATGATAACCCACCATAAATTTCTGAAAGGATTTGAACTAGCAGAGTGCATTTATATCAGATCAGCATTTCGCATCATGCTGTCATGACACTTTTGATACAGTACTGAAAACTCTAAAAAAGATTTACTGTAAGACTGAATCACGACCTTCCTGTTCATGAAGTTAAGCTCATATTTATTTTCAGAATTCAATTATTTTACATATTTTGTTATAAACATCTATAAATAACACTACTAAAGAGCCACTAAGCATCTAATGAGGTTCTTTTGTTTTCTTTGGGGGAAAAAGGAGCAAAAATTATGAGAGTGCAGCTCAAAGGTATGGGAGAGATAGACTAGAAATATTACTTCTTTAAAAACCCCTTCCTTTTCTTTACAAATAAAACAAGTTTTACTAATATTAAAAGCCACCTGTGAAGATGTTATAATTTTAGATTTATGAAAAAACACTCCCATTGTGAAAAGAAAAAAGTGTTGTTTTGTTCTTTTTTTATGAAGTAGAGCACTTTTTATACAGTTGGTTAATGTTACACAATAGGCAGGACAGGTGAGGTGGAGGAGTTGCACTGTATGTAAGGGAGATATCTGACTGTACAGCCCTTACCATTAGGATTGATGTGGTTGAGAGATGCTGGGTGAGGATTAAGGGGATTGAAAACAAGGGAGATGTCGCAGTGTTTGCCTACTACTGATCAACCAGGCAGGATGGGTGATTGCCTATTCTGTAGGCAATTAGGAATAATTTCTGAATCAGCAGCTCTTGTCCTTATGGGAGATTTCAACTTCCCAGACATAACAGAGAATATCATATTGCTGTCATGATCAAATCTAAGAAATTCTTGAAATTTGTTGAAGATAATTTCTTGTCATGAGAATGCAGTAAGTCAGCTAGGAAAGATGCCCTCCTAGACTTCTTATTTTTAAGCAGAGAAAGACTTAATGGTTATATGATTGTAGGTGACTGTCTTGGATACAGTGATTATAAAGCAGTGATCAGTGAGCTTAAAATTTTTGTTGTTATGCAGAAAAAGATCAGCAGAATTGCTACCTTGAATTTCAAAGTGGCTTAAATTTGTACCGGGGAAGGTTTAGACTGGACATCTCTTTGAAGAGAGGGTGATCAAACGTGGGAACAGGATTCCTAGAGAGCTAGTCAATGCCCCAAGCCTGGCAGTGCTTAAGAGGCATTTGGACAATGCCCTTAACAGCATTTTGTAACTTTTGGTCAGCCCTGAATTGGTCAGGCAGTTGGACTGGATGATCATGGTAGGTCACTTCCAACTGAAATAGTCCTTTCCATTCTACACCAAACACATGACGAAAATCTAGATTTCTGAAAAAATACTGAATGTACTTCTCATTTTCTAATTTGGAAGAAATTCTCTTCAGAATTCTACCACACTTACTTGCTCACTCATGTAAAAATGACCACTGTTGTGCTAAACCTGTTGAGATCTTAGAATCCAGCTAAGGTTAATTCAGAGTAACATTAAATTATATTAATAATGATTACCATATATTTGTTCTATATGGCAGATTACATTGATAATATTTCTTACACGTCCAGGACAGAAAAGCCACAATGTGTGTGTCTATCTATATTTACCTTAAATATTGTTACTGGGACTTTCTACTGTAGATATTTAATGCAATATAAAAATATTTTTCTCTCTGGTTGCACTGTTGTGTTTTCAAAGGTCTTCAGAAGCTAAAGATATTTTTCTTTTTTTAAACTGACATGGACAAGAATAACTTTCTAAGGTGTTGTACAGAGAAAAAGAGATCTAATAATTTAGATTTACTTAGGTATATAGATATTATCTTAGCCTGTATCCACAAATTTAGATAAAACAGTCACGATTCCTTTCTCAAATACACTTAAAAATAAGTGTCCTATGACATCTCCACATAGTGCTACACTTGCTTAAATGAGCATGGAGAAGTCATGCAGCACGATTCTATCTTCAGTATAATTTTTTGTCTGTTCTTAAAAATGCAATCCCACAGACACAGCCTGGCTCCTACTTATGGGGAGACACAAAAATGAATTAGTAGTGCTGCTTTTGGGAAACAAATGTAACTTTAATGTTGACATCCTATTTATCCCCATTGAGAAATAAAGTATTCTGTGTATTGAAATGATGAATTATAACCGTTAAACAAAAATGTAATGCGTTTGTTACAGCCACCAAGTAGACAAATTACCATTATGTTGTGCAAGTAATACTTTACAAACCCATTTGTCACACAGGAGAGGTGTCATATGCAATCTGATTCACCCAGATTAATGTATGAAATGAAACCTCGATTTTCTTCAGCAGATGTAGAACAATAACAACTAGCTTACATTCCAGAACCAGTGATAAATATTTTGTTTTCTTAACAAAACAAACAAATTCAGCATCTTTTTTTTGTTGTTGTTTGTTTGAAAAAAAAAAATCTAGGATCGCATTGCATTTTAATCAGTGTTAAGTATACCGGAATCTTCTACATATCACACAAATCACAGCAATTACCATGTTACAGTTATCAATTCAACAGAACTTGCTAAACTTTAAATAGATTCAGCATAATAGATCTTTCTCTGATGGAAATCAGCAAAGGTTTGGTCAATTTATGTACAGCTACGCTGCCTTATAATGGTATAAATGACAATATTCAACCCATGTCAGTAAAATCTAATCTCCAATTTACAGCAGGAATGACAAGG
Source organism: Myiotriccus ornatus (assembly GCA_036023395.1). NCBI lineage: Eukaryota > Metazoa > Chordata > Aves > Passeriformes > Tyrannidae > Myiotriccus > Myiotriccus ornatus. The sequence goes on from JAYRBT010000001.1 coordinate 95,768,641, forward strand.
CCATAGGTATGTTTTCCAGTATACAGGTAGTTTATTATGATCTTAAAATGGAGTAGGATAAGAATTTCAACAAGTGCAGTACTATATACTTTCACAATAAAAATGAGATTTAGGTAAAAACTAATTTCTTGGTTCAGGAAAGGCATCTGGAAAAATCCCTTCAACAACACCCTCAGGCTGGAGATGCCTAAATCGGCAACTTGCTTGCCTTGAGTATCAGATTCTAAGCCAAATGCCACCCCCATGTAGCAGAATTTCCTACTGCTGAGTTCTACCCTAAACTCTCCAAGAATTCAGAAAGAACTAAACTCAGACATCTATACTATGGGCTTACAAATCTATTTGTCTAGGATCTAGGGTGAAACAGCAGATGAATCCCATTGTCTTACTAGCTCACATTCTGTCTGTGTCCCTAAATGTCTCACAACAGTACGATACATCGTTACACAATGAATACAAATAGAAAACTTTATATATGTTCAGCAAAGTCATAGTATGGGTACTTCAGAAAGAAAAAAAAAAAAAGAAAAAAGAAAAAGGAGGAAAAAATAGACAAGTAGATACTCCTCTGCATTTGCTTTCCTTTCCAACTTTAGGATAGAAAGTGCCACTTACTTCCTCCACAGAATCAAAGAATATGCCAAGTTGGAAGGGACCCACAGGGATCATAGAGTCCAACTCCTGGCCCTGCACAGGACCTTTCCCAACAGTCACACCATGTGCTTGAGAGTATTGTCCAAACGCTTCTTGAACTCTGTCAGGCTTGGTGCTGTGACCACTTCCCTGGGGAGCCTGTTCCAGTGCCAAACCACCCTCTGGGTGAAGAACCTTTTCTTAACATCCAAACTAAACCTTCCCTGACACAACTTCAGGCCCTTCCCTTGTGTCCTACCACTGGTCACCAAAGAGAAGAGATCAGTGCCTGCCCCTCTTCTTCCCCTCATGAGGAAGTTGTAGACTGCAAAGAGGTCTCCTCTCAGTCTTCCTTCCAGCTGGGTTGCCAATACCACAAGCATCATGGAATCAGACAGAAAGATTAAGTTTGAAACTACTGGTCTGGATGAATTTGCCATTTTCATTTGAAACTTGTAAATCCAAGCAAGTTTCTAGCTGATATTTGATGAAACAGAGTCTTTTGTTTCAAGCTCAAGCATGATTCCACACCAACAATGCTGCTTCTCTTTTCCCATAAAAACAATGCTAGAACCATTCATGAACAGAGATATTGTCCATCAATTTGGGTCAGAAATGAAGTAAAAGACTAACAACCATGTTAGTGCCCTTAAGTGAGAATAATAAAAAGTGAACATAAACTACAGCCCTTGAGCAAATGCAGTAGCAGAAACAAAACACCTTGTAAATAAAAGATACCGATTCTAAAAAATCATGCCTACCCCTGAGTCTTATTGACATCAGTAAGAGTTTTGGCACTGAGCTCCAGAGAGGTGTAAGCCTTGTGATATTAGTAAATATTCTAAATTAATGTCTTTTGGAGACTGCTAATCTGTGGCTCAGGAGCCATGCAAGAATTGGTAGATTTTATTGCAAGAAATACTAAAGTCTTTATCTGTACATTTATATATGTATACAAATATATCTTTGTCTTCCCAACTCATCTGATAAGAATTCCTGTTATGCCTTTGGAGAATCCAGTGTAGTAGGCTTGCTCTGTGCTAACTAAGAGAGAAAGAGAAGGTAATAAAAGTGATAAGAAAACCCAACCATTTTGAGAAGAAAACTGTGATTTAGAAGTCTTGTCTTTATAACAGCATGGTACACATCAAGGCAATAACGATAGGGAAGCCAGGAAGAAAAAATTACCTATGCATAAGGCAAGGTCATTCTGTCATTATTTCTCCATGACAGAATTTCTGCGAGGGTGTGAACAAGATAGAGAATGTGTATGTTTAAACAGGAAGAAATGCCAGTAAATAGTTTGGGATGCAAAGTTCAGAACAGGAACTGAAAAATCAACTTTGCAGGCCATTATATAAAACTGTATTTAATCAGGATTCTATTCATTCTGGAACATATCATGAGTTTAGAAATTCTCCAACCCCACCAATCCCCATCCACTTTTATTTGCAGCAGTTCCTAGCAATTTTCTGATCTCATAATCTGATTTTTGGTAGCCTTAATGGGTGACATGATCCCTAATGGCAGAAAAACATAGTAAATACTGGAGGTATGTAACAGTCAAAATATTTGGTGGTGCTGTTCTTCTTCCTGTAGTAGATGATGGCAAAAAGAAATTAATGTCTCCATGATAGTTTTTGTGGTATGATATTTTAAGTGTGAATTTCCTCGTTGACCTTAAGTCTCTTTTCTGATTGTTTTCCAAGTGTTTTCCTACTTCCATTCCTCTCTGTATGAGAAAAACAGAACTGGTCTTGTTCCTCATGGGTGACTCATATGCAAGCTTCAGGAAGGCATTCAGTGCTCTGTAAGACAGGTGAATATATTCACTTCTAAGAATTAATTTAACAATCTTTATCTGCTTTTCTTGTCCCCAAATGAATTTCTTTCTATAAACAGGGATTTATGCTCATTGTTGGCATTCGTCTCCTCTCAGTCATTTTTTATTAGGAAAGCTTAAAAAAAAAAAACAAAAACAAAACAAACAAACAAACAAACAAACAAAAAACCTGTATATTTTTCTAGAGTTCTCTTTCTGATCCAGGAAAGATAGTTTTATGTGCAAAACTGAATACCCATATAAATATTACAGGGTGTCATTTTGGGATTTAAGCCTTTCTTCTTGCACCTTCAAAAAGGAAATGTACATTGGCAGCAGATGCACCACAAATAATTTGGTCCTCAGTAGGACCTCATAAATTTCTTAACACTGACAGACAAAAAAAAGTCATAGCTGTTGTTGCCTTACATTTTTATTGGCTGTTATCTTGATTTCTCTAAAGTCACTGGAAAAATACGTCAAGACTGTAAGAGGAATTTACTTTGCCAGAGTCAGCAATTCCCTTGGGTTTCTGTTCATTTTTTATCACCACTGTGGAGGTCCAAATTGAAATTTCAACACCAACAAGCCACAGCAATTGTCTTGGACAGTACTAGAAAAATACAATGTTATTTCCCTCCTAAAAAATAAAAATTTCAAAGTATGAAGTCAATATTAAGTTAGAAAAGTGGCTAAACGTGTATTGTGCTATACACAAATTTTCTGACATATTAATAACACAGGAGGGATCAGAATCTCTCTCTTTTCACTGCATTCATGAGGATTAATTTCACATTGAGTGGGACTTCAGTATCATAGAAAACATGGTCTTTATACCATAATATTAACCTAAGATTATGGGTTCTGATTTCTCCCCAAATTTCTGTATCAACACTTTAGGAAAGATCTGAGCATTACATTCCTGAGTACAGTTCAATTTGTTCCTATCATAAAGTTGAAGGGTGATTCAGTTGTACCTTTTTTCCTAAATTATCACACAAAAATAACTAGAAAAATTTCAAATACAACAAGCATATGCAACAAACCTGGACACCTTTAAACTGCAGTTTGTAAAAGTAATAAACATCTATTTTTAATGGTAAAAATCCTGAATTTAAAAAACACATAGGCAACTTAAAAAAATATTACTCATAAAGGTAAAATGGAATTAGACATACATTACACATATTCTACCTTCTTTACATTCAGTAATTACAGAGCAGCAGGTGTTCACATGCTAATGAACAAACTTGAAGAGCAGGCAAACAGATCCTCACCATCTTATATTTTCAAGGACTGTAGAACTGATGATCTCTAAATAAAAAGAGAATAAGAATAATACCATGCATTTTTAAAGTTAGCAAGATAGCAGTTTTTTATTACTATGAAAACTGATTAATAGGATTTATTTACTGAACACCCATTTTATGCTTACAATCACTCAAATACTTATAGATTATACTTGGGAAAATGCACAGTATTAGAATCCTGGAAGGCTTTGTTTCAGATTCCATGGAACAGTAAAAAAGAAGCATTGTTAAAGGAAGTTAAGTCAATAAAGTAAATTTTAGGAATACTTGCTAATTCCAAGCTGTAGGAAAGTGAGTACACAAAGTATGAGAAGTCTATAAGAAGAATAGTTCCTCCTTGTAAGAAAGGAAGATTAAATTGCAGAACAGAAAAGAAAAAGTAAATGCATAGTTGCTATAGAGGTTAATTAAATTGACATAAAGTAGGGGTTAGACAAAAAGCTTGGACCCTTTTACAGCTTTCACAGATCTGCATAATGAAATCCCTTCGTAAGTACAACACAGTCCCTTTTCAGAGTCAGCTTTGAGATACGTGTAAACTACTTAATAACATTTGTGGAAAGGAATTTTGTTCTTTCTCAAGCTTTTTTGTACCAAACCAAAAAAGCAACATTTTTTATGTACTCTTGTAACATAGCCTTTATATATCCCAGCAACCTCTTCTGAGTCTAAGCATTTTTAATCACTTTTATCAAATTGAATGACCAGGTCTGTAATTAGTAATGTCCTATTCTTGCCTATGGTAATTTTCTAACTGCTAAGTTTTTCTCTAAGAATGCATGAAAAGTTTTCAGCAGCTTTCCAGATGCTAGTATGAAATAATTCAAAATATTTTTACCAATTTTCATATGCGACAGATTAAATACCATAAGCAGATTGGAACAAAACAATAGTTAAAATATAACTAGAAACATGAATAAAATAAATTACAAATAATATGATTGATAAGAAAATATGTTTTCAAATTACTTTGTTTTGGACAGTTTACAGGATTATTCTGACTGGAAATCCTGAACATTTTTCCACCAATCAACCTTTACAACCTGTTTCACTCTCAACCAGCTTTAAGGAAAAGTCAAGGGAAGATAAAGAATTACTGTTTAATTTTTACCTAAAAAAAGTAAAGAAGGTCTTTGATTTTCAAGAATATTGTTGAAGATACAAATGCCCTTCCACTGTTATAAAACTCAGTATTAATAAAACTCCTGCCAGTAAAAAGTAACAGAAAGGAAACAATTTTTCCATTCTGCTTGTAATCATTTAATGAGCACGTTTACATCATAAGGCAGACAGGGATCTTTTAGAAAGCTTTTGGAGGAGCTCTGATTTAGTGCTCGATGCCAGATTAAGAGCACACAGAAATAAAATAGAGGCTGGACTACTACTAGTTGTGCCCTGATAGCAAACACCTGAGTTACCTTCACTCAGAAAACCACCATGTTTTCTGTTAGTCACCAATTTTCTAACCCTATACCCTTTGAAAAATGTTTTTATATCAAAAATATATAACATCACTGATGTCTTCATTTCCAATTTTTACTCTAGTAATAAATAACAGATTTTCTTTTTAATTTCAATTTTTACTGGATGAAAATTAGAAAACCCAGTCTTCAAGGGGAAAAAAACCCAACAAAACAACTTTTTTTTTTTTTTAATTACTAATTTTCCTGCCTCGCTCATGGGACAATCTTAGAATCAACTCCAAACTCCCTGAAGCAATTACCCAGCTTTTCCACCTGCTGCAGCTCTTTTTGTCTTAAGCAACAGTTCTCAAACTTTGGTCTATAAGTGTCTTGTCTGTAGTATTTCCTCTTTAAAATTAAAATAAAATTACTTAATTTCTTCAATCAACAATAGTGTAGCCTACCTGTCAGGATATTGTAACCATTTCTTCTACCTAAATGGGTTTTCTGAAGGATGATTAAAGGGAGTCTGGAGAAAGTGTATGCCTTACATCATCAGGTAGTTCAGTCAAGAACAGGTTTGAAATGTAAATTAAAAAAAAAAAACAAAAAACCTTTATTATTAACAGTGCTGATTTGTCAAGTAAACAATATTACCAAAGACCATGGAGAAATAGCATATGTTTAACTCCTGTAGAGTTTGAAAGTCACAGGAAAGACACCAAGAATTTAGAATAGGGAAATAAAACCCTTTAAATCCCATTACAGAAATTCTGATAAGAGGTGCTACAGGCATTCTTTGAGGAACTGGAGAATAAAACATACAACATGAACATCAAAAATGGTATTCCTATATTCACCTTCCAGGACACTTTCACAATGCTCCCTAAATCTTAATAATAGGTTCATGGTTGCCTGTTTAAAATGACTTGCAGTTTTGTAATCCCTGTCCCCAGATTGTTTTTCCCCAACCAGGCTCACGTTATCTCATCCACCCTTTCTTGGTGGACTATCCAGCTGACTCCCTAGCAGGTGTATCCACAGTGATAATTAGTGCATTTTTTCCTGACTCTGCAGGGAGTGACTTTATGCTTTACTTCTGCTCTTCATCCATTGCAGCCCATGCCCTGCATGTGCTCAGCCAGAGAGCTCCTCTACTCAGCATTAAATGGCAGGGCAAGAGCCTCTCCAGACTTTGCTGCTGGACCCCCCTGCCATGGTCTGCCATGACCTCCAACAAAGCAGTACCTCTCCTGTAAACCAAACTTACTCTAATCAATTAAAAACAATTGTTGTTATGAATTATTCACCCAAAAATCAGGAAGCTAAAATGTTGGTGTGCCAGTTCTCACTTACATTAGAGTCAGACTTTCCAGTTAAGTTAATTGCCTTTTGCAGACATAAGAACAGTTGTGAAATATTCTCTACTGACTTGAGTTGAATAATTTACTGAGATGAGATTGTGATTTCTTTTCATCTTTCATTTGGAAAAAAAAATAGACCAAGAAAGTCCAAGGAAAATAGATCTCACCCTAAATAGTCACAATCCAGTGGCTGGAGAGAATTGTTATGTGATATGTAGTCTCCTGTCTCTCTGGCAAGAGATTTGGCTTTTTCTAATTTATTTCTTGAGGGAGAAGGCTAGTGGCAAGGAGACTGTATTTGTCCTTACAACCATAGTTTGCATTCACTAACCAAAACTAGCAACCAAGCCTGTGTCTCTGTTTTCTCAAGTGAAGGTTATAACCACCAGGAAATATCCCAGTCCAGTGTAATTCTGCCTCTCCTGTCTATCTTGGATCTGAGAAAGCTTCCTGATTGGGATGTTATCAAAACAATATAATTTTTCAGTTGTCCAGATGCATTTGTACTCACATTTTATAATGACAAAATTAAGACCAAGGTATCCTTAAAAAAATATTCTGTCAGCTTTCTGCTAATGAACAAATAGAAACCCTATGTAGTGTCTAAATGAGCATAGGAGCACCACAAAATACTAAATAATAAATGAGTTCTCATCTTGGCCCTACTAATTTTAAATAGACATTATTACCTTTGGCAAAAACATATAGTCACTCCATCTTTCCAAGCTATGTAATAGAGGAGTATTGTTAGCATTCATTGATACCTTTAGTGAACTAAATACAAAGAACACTATAAATTTTATTGTGAAATCTGGGAGACAAAATATTCTGCAATTCAATGAAGCAATGTTAATGTTGGTCTGGTAACCGTAATTGTATATCTAACTTTTCCTTATATAAATTTTAGGTTTTACTGACTTTTCTGGTTTTGTTTTACTGTGTAAGAACGAATTTGTATAATGAAACACAAATTCAATCAGTTCCTGAATCTGCTAATGACCAAAGTATTTTTGTGTACTTTTTTCTTTAAACAAAAAAGGTCTCTAAGCAACACAAATGTAACTTTTTAACATTTCTGTTCTTTATTAAATAATAATATCAATTGAATTATAAGCTTAAGGGAAAAAACAACCCTTATTCATTTCATAATCTAGTTAGCCTGTGAGAAATAATTTTCTAAAAGCAATGAGCCAACTGATGTTAGCTGATGTGTCTTATTCACATTAGTCAAAATCTTTGCAAATTGTCACACTCCTAGCTAGTGAAGCAGCTCTGTGAGTGGAATACAGTTCTGTCTGTGGGCTTGGTTATATTATGCTGGTTTTGATGCTTCTGAAAGACCCAGTGGGATATTTTGAGGGAAAACAAGTATCTCTGAACTGAAAATAAAACAGGCAGCAGTTAGTAGCTCTCAGGCTTCAGCACCTTGCCCAGAGTTTCAGGGACACATTTACATGGACTTGAAGTTTGTGTCCTTGAAACTTCCTCTGAAGTTATGAGTCACTTCTGTTGGAAACTTGGAAATGAAAACATGTGCATGAGTAGGAGAGTACATCCTCAGGTTTGCCTGGAGGAAGCAATAATTTTTCCTCCTTTTGCACATAGTGTTAATGCTAAGAGCATTCATCCCTTCCAGGACTGAGTCAAAGCCTGCAGCTCCTTTCTTCCCCCCTTGCCCTCCTGAGAGGCATGTTTGGTGAGATAGACAATATGAGTTTGAACCTTCACAGCTATTCCTGGCCAAATAGCTTTGTTCCAAATGGTTACAGGGAGTCAGACAAAATTTCAGTTTGTGCCCAGGGGTGTCCAGCCGAGAACAGAGCCAGTGATGGCAGTAGCTAAAGTAGAAGGGCACACAGAAATGAGACCAGCAGCTGAGGCGAGGGCAGCACACACAGGATCTGCACTGGCGGTGACACCACAGGCAACAGCAACTACTCCTGACATGGCAGAGTGAGGTCCCGAGGGAGGAGACAGCTCTGCATTTCCAGGCAATCGGGTGTTTGGTGCCTCTTGCTGAGTCACAGGGTTTACTTATCCACAGGAAGTGTACACTGGGGAAGCCTCTGTGTCACCAAGGAAAGGAGTGGCAGCTGGAGGTCAAGAGGCAGCATGTAAGTGATGACAAAAATCAGAGTGACCTCAGTTTTTCTGAGATCCTTAGGGTACAAGGGTTTGAGCTCCACACCTGTACTAAAGGAGGAGCAGGCAAGGCCTGTGCCTGTTGGGTTGGAAAATGAGAATAAAGGCTGGAAGTTCATAACTTCTGGCACTAGGAAGACAGATCCAGTTCCACCTGCAGATCTGCAGCTCTTGAATAGGTTCAGGGCCCTGGTAGCAGCAATGAGCTAGGATCTGGGAGCTGTGTCCAGTGAAGAAACAAAGCGAGCTGAGACTGAGTCCCAGAGCAGCACCAAGAGAAAGTGGTGAGTAGCAGCAGATGGCAACTGCCTCCTGTGGAGGAGGGCTGTTCATGTGTGCTGAGCTGTCAGGCAGTTTGGTTGCTTACAGCAACTTGGGTATTAGACATGAAGGAGAGATCACCAGTGCTTCACATGGAGTCTCCATCACCAGCCTCAGCCATCCTCTGATTCTGACGGTCTAACCTAACTTACTGAGGTGCCAGATGTGTCTGACCACAAGAAATACAAGGAAGAAATGTCACCCTGTATCCAGGAATGGAGGATACCTTCCCCATGGTAGTATGTTTTTGGATCATTCAGCTATGTCACAAAACCTCAAATTAAAAAATGAAGTGGGGATCCTTTGGGCATACAAAAATGGTAGACTCTTGCAGAAGCTTGTGGGTGAACATACAATACAGAACATTCTGGATGGACAATATATGGTGTTCCATGTGATGAACATATGATGTTCTCCAGAGCATAGACATGACATAGACATAGACACAAGAGGCTCAGTGTAGGTGATACAGAAATGTTAAGGTACAAAAGTGAGATGATGATGGAAATTTTTCTTAGACGTGGTTAGTTTGAGAACAGAAAAGATGGTAGAGGGTCAGGTAGATGTTATAAACTGAAAGGAGAGAAAAGACATGAGGTTGAGTTATCACTCTTGGAGATGTTTAGAAAGTTAGTAACTGAAGGTACAATAACAACTAAGCTTACCATAAGAGCTTCCCACTGCTGACCAGCAGAGAGGATATAATAATATAGCAAAACATAGCTATGAAAGTGGAAAACTGTTACCAAATGGAATGAATAATACTGAAGGAAGTAATGTAGGATGTCAGTGGGCTTTAGAAGTAGGGTTTAGTCAATAGTATCAACAGAGGGGATCAAGAAAATGATAGTAGAGAACAGGGGTGTGAGGTAATATGGGAAAAACAATATGAAAATTTCAATAGTTTCATGGAGCAGAGATCATAGAAACAGGTAGAAAAGAGATAAGAATAGTGGTCCATGAATGATGGCTTACTCTAAAATGTTGCTAAACACAGGCACTATTTTCTAGGATAGTAGCTTACATACCAGAGTATAGTGTTTAAACTGGATAAGTTATTCATGTTTACACTGATGGCTTTATCAATGTCTGTTCACATTTCATAATTACTGTAGCAATATAAGCAGGCACTGAGTACAGATACTTAGAAAGATGGACCAATTACACTTACAGATAACTCTGTCAACCATTTTCTGAATATTAGAGTATATCTATATATATATAGAGTATATCTGTGGGGGAGCCCAGCTGGCCCTGGGCTCTCTGTAAGCTAGGATACTGAAGATGGAACTTTGCACCTGGCAGAGG
>JAYRBT010000001.1:95779043-95804627 GCA_036023395.1 Myiotriccus ornatus
ACCCAGAAGTGTATATAAGTAGAGGCACTGTTGTAATAAAGGGGGCTGGTATCCCTGATCACCGTGTCGTCTTCCCGCTTGACCGACGACAACATATATCTATATATATTTTTATATATATATATATAAAACTATCAGTTTTAAGAAAACTTGCACCAAAAAATGTGACTATAAATTAAATACTACAAGAATTAAAAGCTAACCACCAAGTTCACACAACATAAATGCAAACTTTTTGCTAGGAAATTTCTCTGGGAATCCATTTTCATTCACTACTTCTCTGTGTACACGTTGGAGCATTTAATTTTCCCAGTGGGTAAACTAAATAAAATCCCAGAATAATAACAATTTTTGAGCAAAAACCTGTAATAATTTATTATGAAAATAAAAATTTGATACACATTGCTTTAAACAAAGAATGCCAAAAAGAAATGAAAAAGCAAAGTGCACAGAAGTCTTCTGATTTATAAATACCACAGAGATGTGTCCTTATAATTTGTTTTTGTCTGTTTTCTTGAGAACAATCTTATAACTTCAGTATCAAAAGGACTATCAACGAACATCATGCCATTCAGCTATGCAGCATGGATAATCAATTTATAATCAAAGAAATAAAAAATATATTTATTAGATAGGGTTTTTTAAAGAAGGTATTTTGATTATCCACAGAGAACTCTCTTCTGGATACTTGAAAAGGTGATCAATGAACTCTAGAAAATTTCTGTTATAAATTATGAATGTGCTCCAACCTTGTGTTGTACATTTGTGATACATATCTACAGATCTTTCAGTTACTCTGTAACAGAATTGCTGTAACTCTGAAAATGGTTTGAATGTAAAAGAACCAACAAATGAGAACAGTTTTGTTTATGTAGAAGGTTACTTTATTTAATATTTTATTAAAACAAGATTTTTACCTTTATTTCAAAATAACAATTAGAACACCAAGAATTAGAGCTTTAGTGTTAATTTTCAGGAGTGTGACACTCAGGCTTCGTGGGAGGCAACACAGAAAGTAGTCTCTCAAGTGGATTAATAGATGACAAGGAAAGTAACAGTGTATACAAACACAGACCAGCAGAGAGGTTTGAAAAGAATTATGGTAAATATCTGTACTCTGTGAAATTAGGTGATAGCACTTAACACCAGTTTACCTGATAGCAGTTTGCATTTCTGCAAGTTCTTCATGGTGGAAGGTATAATCAAGGTTCTAAATTCATCAGGCTTAATTTTACATTTCTGAAGTGCAAAGAGGGCACTTTATACAGACATTATCACTTGAACAGCTTTTTCCTGCCCTTACTGCTGTTAAACATTGTCTCTCACTGAGACACTGTAGTCTATTTAATCAGTGTAGAATTTACCTTGAGTCCATAACAGGACCATTTACATCCCATTTGGTTCTACTTTGAGCACTCAAATGGGACCTAAATGTCCACAGACCTTGTACTTGCCCTTTGAAAAGGGTGAATTCACCATCAACAAAAATAAAGATACCCATTAAATAACCCTCTAGTATTAGAAGACATTCTTCCTGATATCATAACACAGGAGTGAGCTGTTTGTAGAGTTGTAGAGGAAGAGTTTTCCTAGTTCTGATCCATAATAGATTACTGTGAAACCGTTTATCCCAGTGCATGTATTTTTAGGTGCTCCCATACTCTTAGAAAGTGTCATGTCCTAAAATACATAGGAATAATAGCAAATGAAATTCTCACATCCTACATTTTTATTCTCTCTAGGTGGACCTTTGTAACTACCAATTTCAACAGACATTACTTGTAGTCCTCCCATAAAAAAGAATCAAAAAGATTGGTGCATTTAATGTTTTAAGTACTTCAAAGCCATAACTCCTTATTCATGGAGATATAATAGAAAAGCAAAGAGTAAGAAGTCTCCATCTAACCCTGTTCATGTTTACGATTACTTATATTGGAGTCCTTTGACTTTTATCCCTAAGAACAAAAAACTTTTCCTCCGTTACTCTCCCTGTCTTACACTATTTGAAGTGCCATAAGGGAAATAAAATGCAGCAAGATCAGCACTGAAGTGTAAATAGAGTGTAGTAGATCAAATTTGGTTTACTCCAATCCAGTAGCATGGAAAAAAAGATAAGAATAATACTGGAAATTTATATATGTAGAATTTATTACTCTAACCTAAACACAGCTAGAACTTTAGCATACCTAACTTTAGCATACCTACCAGAAAAGATCACTGCATATTGACCTTCTACAGCCTGTGTATAGGATATGTATCTCCAGTAGATCCAGAATCCCTTGCATAGTATCTTCTCCAGGATCACTATTTTAGCACTGATTCAAAGATATAGAGACATCTGACATGTCTTGTGCCAGCCTGTGAAGATGATCAAGAAACCTCAAGTTATCTAAGAATAGATTAGGTATCACCCCACGGTGATATCCATCATTAATCAGAGCACAGAAATAGACATTCCTCATTGTAAGAGATAGCAATACAGCAGGGATAATGGGTAGAATCTTAAGCAACTCATTTTACCATGGATTATATAAAAAAAAAAAGAACATAGCATGGGCTCAGTTGTGGATGCCTATATTATAGATATCTGAGTTTTGGTTGACATAACTGCAAAGCACGTACTTTGCTGTAAAAAGATCGTGGTCACTAGATTAAGAGAAATTGTCTCTTCCTCTACTGGCCACCAGTGGGGCAACACTGGTAGAGTGTGTTTGGTTTTGAGTTCTGTTTAAGAAAGATGTAGATAAATCAGAGATTGCACAGAGGAAGTTTTTTGGGTGTTTATAGACTAATTGGCATCACCTAGGAGGGGAGTCTAAGGAAGCTTGGCTTGTTTAGGCTGACAAAGAGGAGGCTTAACTGTGGTCTAGCACTGAAGGGCAGTGGCAAAGTTATGGAGCTAAACCTCTATGGTTAGTGCAAAGGTCAGTAATGGAAGGAGAAATGGCTGTAGATTCCACCTTGGGAATGTCAGGTGAATATCAGGAAAGAAAATTCACTGTGAGGAGTGTCTTGCTCACACTAGCTGTGAAACCTACATCCTTGTAAACCATTAAGAGACCAAGCAATGCTGAGTGAGCTGATTTACTCTTGGCCATAGTTCTGCTTCAATCGGAGTGTTGGGATAGTGATGTCCAGAGATTCCTTCCAGCCAAACTTTCCACAATCCTGTGATGTTTAAAACAGTATATATTAATCTTGGATAAGCTGAAATAGCATTTATTTGTGTATATTTTGTGTTGAATCATACTAGTGAAATCCTAGCCACATAGGAGATCATCGGGAATTTGTCTCTGACGGTTGTGGGTCTGAGAAACAATGTTATTTTGTTACTAAGGAAGAACGGGATAATGCTTTAACTTACACTAAGGAAAAGACAAACTTAGAGGAAAACTGGAAATCTTAATAATGGCCGTCTTTTCTTTCTCAGTCATACTTTGATAAATGTCAAAAGACAGGTGCTACACAATCCAATAAAGAAAACAAGTTAGAAGATTTGTTTGACATAAGTATTGATTCAGCACCTAATCTTGATTCAAATATTCCATTTTATGAAACTTATACTTGATCTGGTCTTGTATGCTATGTGTCGGAAGGGTGAATATTCCAACTAAATAAAATGCAGATATGCAAGTCTACTTTCTGTTCTCTGTTCTAACACAATTAAAATTAACTAAGACTTCAAATTGTAGCTTAAAAAAGTCCAATAACTTTATGCGTCTTAGCAGCAATATTAATTTAGTACCTGGAATGTGCACCCAACTAAAAATACCAAAAGAATCATCCACTGAAAAATATCTAAATATAGGTTACTTCATTACCTGTAAATCAGTTTGAAAAAGGATGCAGTCTGTGAAACGCTAAATAAGAACTGACTGGTTAAATGCTGTGCCTCTTGCAATCAGAAGGAATAACAATTACAGCACCAACTGCTAATCCTGAGAAATCAAAACACAGTTAGGCAGCCACTAAATTCTATTATCAAGTGTAATTATTATTATTATACTTCTTTCAGAAAATGAAGGGATGGAAACATTATGCAAGTACTTAACCTTTTTTAGTAGCTAGGGCATTGTTCTTTAGTGTGCTACTAAATATATTAATCTTTAAAAAGAAATAACGCTAGACTCTGAAAACACTAGTTGGTTCTTCTCTTTAAAGCTTAATCAGAAATGTTGAGATATTCTATTTTTTCCGCTGAAGTGGATCAGATTGAAAATGAAGATATGTTAAGCAGGCAGAATGTGTAATAAAGCTTTGTAATTAGCACAATCTAGAGCTAAATGTTTCATGCTACTGATGATTTATACACTTTTCATATGTTTTTTTTTCAAATGCCTAATATATTCTGCCACTACAGTGCAAAGGAAAAAATCATAGCCACGATCTCTATACAAACTTATAATTTTGGGGATGTATATAAGTATTGAAGGCATAATTTTACCAACTATATTGGAATCACATTCATAATTTATTTTTTTTTTAGCTTTGATTGGGTTTTTCTTTTAATCCATATAGGAAATTAAATAGGTCTGAAGAAAAAGGAATGGATGTTACAGCTGTAAATCCTGCCCTGGGACTCAGACATACATTTTTCCAGCCTAAGGATTGGTGTGACTCTTTGCATATCACAACAGCTTTAGTTTCTAGCTCTTTATCTATGCAGCAATATGTGCCCTCTTACCCTCTTGTGGATTAACCTGGTTTGGCAAGCTCCACACTTGCTCTCTCCCCTCCACCCCAAGTGAGATGGGAGGAGAGAAGACTAAAAGCCAAAACTTTGTGGGTCAAGATAAAAATTGTTTAATAAGTGAAGGAGAAGTGGAAGAAGAGAGAAAGAAAAATAAACCAGTGATGCAAAGGCAATCACTTTCACCTTTCATCCATGTCCATCCGGTTCCTGAGCAAAAGAAGACTAACCCCCTTAAAGCACCCTCTTTTCCCTTTTTACTGATGAGCATGATATTATATGGTAGGGAATGCCTCTGGTAAATTTGAGTCATCTGCCTGGTGTGGTCGTACATACTCCCTAACTCTTGTGCATACACACCCCAGCACCTCCCTCTATTTAGTGGGGGGACACAGGGTGAGAAGCCTTGACAGTGTGCAAGCACTGCTCAGCAACAGCTAAACATGAATGTTTTATCCACATTGGTTTTGGTCACCAATCTAGAACACAGCCCACGTGATCTGCTATGAAGAAAATTAACTCCATTCCAGCCAGATCCAATACACCTCTCCACACATCACTGTTTAAAATAATAATTAAAAAAAAAATTAGCCATACATTTTATCTTCAGTGTTGATTGTAACTGTAATTTCTTTGAGAAATCCTACATGCTAAGAAAAGGAAATCCAGCCACCATATTTTCTAGTGAATTATTGGTGACTATTTCTAGCCAAATCACTCCTTCTAAGATATTTCCTAATTTCTTCCAACAAACTGGTACTAATAACATCCTCACTGGGAAGTGAATATGTATTGGTTGGTTATTGATCCTTTTTCTAAGCTGAATGTTCCATGGAATTATATTTGCCTTGAAAGTCTGAGCTTAGTAGGGGTGGAAATGAGATTCATATGTTTTCCTGAAATGCTGCTGTACTGACAGGTTGTCCTTGGGCCTAATTTATGATGACTACCTCTACAATCGATCCTACTGATCTTCCTGAACTGATGGCTGAGACTTCTTGTTTTATTTCATGCATTTGTTAATACACTTTATTCATTCAGAGGTTTCTCTAGCTCTCAACCTCAGCTGCTTTTGGACAGCCTGGCTCTGGCGTCTCTGCCTGGAGCTGTCAGGATATTACCCTTCACTACCAAACATCCACTTTTTTTTTCTTTTGTACCTAGAGGTTGGAAACAGGCTGTGAGTTTGTTATGTGGCTCTACAAGATGATTGTTTTACCCCAGGCCTGGATTTGATCTTGTCTCTCCTGCACAGACATCTGTGCAATGAGGGCATGCCAAGCTACTCCTGAGCCTGGCTTCTGGTTTGTTGCCCTCCTGAAAGCAGTACCCTCTGTTAGCAGGTCTAAGTCTCTGTGTCTGGTTTTCAGTGTTCAGAGAGTCACCTTTTTTCATACCCTTCCATATAGGCTAGAAGCTACTGTACAGTCTGATAGGTTGAGGAAAGTCATCTAAAGGGCATGTAAATGCAAAGAAGAGTGAGGGACAGATAGAGACAATGAACAGTGTATGCCAGCTATCTTAAGGTCAATGCCTTGGTCACAAAGACTAATTTGCTTTTCTGACAAGTACTCCTTCCAGGAAAGGACATATTGGGGTTAGAAAAGAACAGAACAGAAATAGTTTCAGCTGGAAGGGACTTACAATGCACATCTAGTCCAACCGCCAGGACTGTTGGAGGTGGTTGCAGGGCATAAATTAATTTCAATGCTTTTGAAGTCAGATCTTTTTAACTATTCATTGCTATTGTAGTGCTTTCCCAGTATTCAAGGACCTGGACAATGTAGTGGACTATCCTGAAATTCTACAATGTCACTACCAGTAATGACATTAGTATATAATGACAAAGAATAACATATATCGTTACAGGTAATGTGTTCCCTAACCACAGTCAGAACGAATTTTTGAGGTGTTTAGATTCCTATTTGCCTCTTATTTGGTCTTAAAAGTTGTGTGACTCCAATATTAATTATTGGCTCAGACCAGCTCAAGCTGGGAGCAGATGAGGGAAGGGGCAGGTCAGATTTCATGGAGGTGAGGTGATGCCCTGTCCTACACCTCAGCACCTGCTGGGGTGACCCCACGGCATTTGTCACTCAAAGGCGGGCCAGGACATGCCCACACCACATCCCCTGTAACCCCTCACCCAGCCTCTGCTTGGCTGAGACAGTGAGAGCACAGCCCCTCACCCCACCCCAGAGCCCCAGTGTGGCCAATGGGCCTGGAGTCCCACCTGGGAGGGGCAGCCACAGAGGGCCAAAGCAATAAACGCAGCTACATATGACCTCAGTGTCATATGAACCCGCTGTCTTCTAGACTTCTGTAACTGGATGGTAGCTTTATTTCTCTTTCTTTACTTCTTCTTCTTCCCTTAATCTTCTTTGTTAGTATTTTGAGTAACATGGGACCAAATGTGTTGGATTTTGCTATGTTGTGTGGGTTAGCATGTGCTAAATCAATGCTTTGTGGAATGCTTTGTTTGGTTGAATGTTACCCTTTAAACTTTTGCCAAGATTTATTTCCTGAAGTTTACCAGTAAAAGGATTCCCTGAGTATACAGCTTTTCTCCCATGCCCTCTCTCTTAAAGTTTTAAAAGAATCCTGAGTGCTCTTCTGATAATTTGGGGAGGGAATTTTTGGAGCCTTGTATATTTTAAAGTAAAACTCCTCTGGTGAGTTTGTAGCTTGAGGATTGGGGTCTTACCATAGTACGTGTTGGGATTTTTCCTTCCCCAATGGTTTTTCAGGTGTTTCTCTACTTTAAGTGCTCTGAAATCAGTTTGCATTTTGCCTATATAATAAGTGATAGCATTTCTTTTTTAAAAACTCTGTTTATAATAATAGAGTTTGTTATGGAGGGAAGATACTTGTTATAGCAACAGAAAAAATTTAAGCTACTTTTGCCTATTAGAGAAAAACTAATTTGTTGAAGTGAGTCTATTCCTACACCTTTTCAGTTAACAGATGCGAATAAAAGATATTCTCAAAGAGAAGAGAATCATTCTAGAAGGCCATAACTTTTCTTAGAAACTCTAATTACTTAGATATTGGTTGACTTAGATATTAGTATGAAAGCTTAAGAAAAACTGATTCGAAAGATAATACAAGGTTGCTTTCCTGCATAGTTTACTTTACATCTATATTTAAAACAGAAAAGCAACAAAAAAAGCTACTCTGTGTTGACCTTGAAAATGTATCTTGTTAAAATAACAACAGAAGAGAAAGGCCTGTCTATTGTATGAGCCTAACATGCACCTGATGCTTTTTAGTAAAAAAGACTGTTATTTGGTTAATACTACGTTTACTATTTTCTTGAAAGAGTAAAATCAATAAAGCAATATACACATACACTACCTTATGTGTAGGTAGCTGAGTATAACCAGTCAGCACAAAAATACTTCGTGTTCAGCTTTGTCCTAACTAACCATCTATAAAAACACATGAAGCATATGTCAGGTAAGGCAGTTGCTCCCTGTATATTTCATAACATCAAAGCAGAGTCTATAATTCCCATTCTCCAAATTCATCTTGCACCACCATTTTTTTTTCTGTTCTTCATGGTTTAGATTTTGTTTTTTGTTAGTTTGTTAGGTTTTTTTTCTAACCTGAGTTCCTGGTCAGCTTCTCTAGTTAGAACTGCAAATAAATGTGGCTAACAAAGTAGTTAACACAAACAGGGTGGCTGGAGTCCTGGGAAGGCAATGATACAATAACTTGCAAACTAACTAGTTCTTCACTGTAGTTTTTAATTTTTTTTTTTACCTAACAGTTGAGTATTGGACTTGGACCATCAGTCTCAGATCATGAGTCTTCAACTAGTGTTGTCTCTGACAGTCCCAGTGTAAGGGGTTCTCACCCTCCTGTCAAGCCTTGGCTTCTTGTTGCCAGTAACAGATTAACACTTATCAGTCATTCTTACACCAGTATTTGTGGGATGAAAAACTGATCTATGAAAAAAAAGGCCTTGAAATAGAGGTGGAAGTGGAAAATCTCTTTTAAAAATGTTTCAGCCTCTGTCTGCCTTCCAAGCTGAACTCAGAAGCAGTTGCTTTGGCACAACTGGGAGGTGTCACTCAACAGTGTGGGAGTGAGGAGCCGACTGGTAGGCACCGTGACAAAAGTGTTGTCACTGAATACTTCAAGTGGTGAAACTGTGGTTCCCATCCATCACCCATAGCTCCTAAAAAAAAAAAAGTGTTAGGTCTCTGGATTTTCAGATAAAAACTTCAGGCTATTTAAATGGTGCATCTTACGGAGGTTTTTAACCAAGTGTGACTAAAACTTTAAAGTCCCTTAAATCATGGGTATTTAGCCTACAAAGTTTACTTGCTCTGCCCAGACTGTCTTTGGAGATTTAAGTTCCTTAACTATGGCTAGATTTTCTGTAGCTCTTGATCCCTGTGGTCTCCAGCAATAAAAATTTCAGACTTTGTAAAGAGCAGTTTCTCCGAGTTAGGAGATTTTGAGCGTCGCTGTCTCCTTAGAGTTTTCTGAGGAGCTGCATATGTGCTAGTCTTTTGAAGGTTTTATAAACTTTGCTGAACATCACTGTAAAGCTTTTGAGCTCCTCATGAGACAAAGAAACTTTTGTTTCCATCTGTATTATTAGTGACATTTTTAAAATATCTATTCATTGCAGGTGTGCATGCTGACTTTAAAATAATAGTTCTTCAAAACTCCTTGAAAAGATGTAGACCACATGGCCATGCGTGTATTTATGCAGTTGATGGTTTGTTGTTTATACCTATACAAAATACAGGAAAAAGCATTCTGTTTTGGGCAAACAAATATGAAACTAACAAAAATTATTTGGTTTAATTACTTAGTAAATTCCAATATAGGCACTGGGACTAAAATGTCCAAGATTTAAAAATGTGATTCCTCTTTGTCTAATCTAGCTTATGTTTTACTAATGGGACATTTTTATTATCCAGATATCTGAACCCACATTCTGTATCTTAACAGAAGTAAATGTCTTAAAGGAAATGCTCATTTATCTTCATATCATAACAGGGAAATAAATGCCTGTGTGAACATCTGGAATAAAATCCTACTCACTTAACCAAAGCTCTTAACTTCTGTAAAAGTTCCTTTGTAGTTTACAAGTTAAGGCATTCCCTTAGTTCCCTTTTAAGCAAAATTAATTTATGCTCTGCCTAGATGCAAATTCTTGGAACTTGAAGACCAAGTAGAGATAGATTATGTGGCAGGTACTACAGAAATTAATTGTATCTTTATTTCTGCAATTTTAAGATAAACACAGAGAGTTGTGTTCATCTTAGCTGAACTTATCCTGCTTTTTGAAGATAACATGGAATAAATTGCATTGTGACATTTCCATGTTTGTCTTTAGAGGGAGAAGACAGTAAGCTTAATTTTTTAAACAGGTAAAAACTGAGATCCATAGTCATTCCAGTCAGTTAATTAACAGAAATTTCAACTGGTTGGCTGAAAGGAACCATAGACAATGTGTCTAGTGGTAACAATTCTGAAATAGGTCCATTGTGTGATGGAAACTATACAACTAAGAGAAAGATTTTTTTTTTATGGAATGAATCAGAAATATTTTCTGTACAGCAGTGAATTTAGTATTTTGTTGATGGCTGAATAATATCTTGGATAGTTTATTAACAATCATTAATACCTACAGTAAATACAGGCTCAAACCTTCTGTGAGCTGTCCAGTATTCTCAAGCATGA
Organism: Myiotriccus ornatus; assembly: GCA_036023395.1. NCBI lineage: Eukaryota > Metazoa > Chordata > Aves > Passeriformes > Tyrannidae > Myiotriccus > Myiotriccus ornatus. The sequence goes on from JAYRBT010000001.1 coordinate 95,789,434, forward strand.
TATTTGCATTTAAGAGGGCTCTGCAAAGAATCTCATCTGAAGCAATAACTCGTCTTAGTGCTATCAACATTACTTTAACAAACTTAAAAATGTTTATTTCTAATCACTCAGCAGAAGAATCCAATGATATTTGTGATACCATGTTTTATCTGGGATACCGGTATAACAGAAGCAACAGAGGATCAGAACAAGTAAAACCAAGGCCAGAGAGAATACATTAAGTCACTTAAAATATTACTAAAAGTCTGCATTTAAAATGTCAAATTGACTAATTTGTTTCAGGGTTATCTGATATCTGTGTAGATTACATTATCTGTTTTAACTACATCTTCATTGAGTCAGAGCGTGGCTAATCTGTTGATACCTTCCTTCACACTCCTAAATTAGGACATCTGTTCTTAAGTTGAATCCTATCCCTACTATTCAGAAATCTGAAGTGATTCAGATTCAGGCTCAGAAGAGGCTCAGGCCTGAGCCTCTTCATCTGGGGTTGGTACCGAAAACTTCAGGGTGAGACTAACAGATATAATACAGGATTTACAGGACACCTGAACCATTCTGGTGCACGGTCTGGTGTTATGAGTAGCCAAACAAGATGATGGATAACTGGATATGCATAACTATATCTCTATCCTCCCTATGAACCTCTGAACTCAGGAGAGATGGAACACAGGTACAGTTTCATAGTAACATTATTTTCCCTACTTGAGGCTGTCTTTTTGATACTAAAATTAAAATTAAGTATGAACTTAGTTTTGGTATAAACATAGTTTGCATGGGAACTTTCTTCCACAGAAATAAACATGATTTTTTTATATTTTTCTATTACTTTCATCTAAGTGCAAGACTACTTTTTTGGGTTTGGCGAGAAACAGTTTTTCCACACTTGCATGCTGTCTTTTAATCTCTTACTCTTAAGCTGATGTTTGTTTCAAACATCATTATTCTAATTTCTGTTATAAAGAGCTGTACAACTATGAGCAATTTATAGACAAAGTGTTAATAAACCAAATAGCAGAGAAATATTAATATACTTTTTAAGGTATTATCATTATGTTCTTTCATCACAAATCAGAAAACAATTTTACTTCACATTATCAACCAACAAAACCACACTAATAATTAAAAATTCTTCACTGCAAAACCTTAAAAGAGCTTTGTATTTAACAGCAAGCTCATTTCCGAGATGTGATGCTAAAAAACTTTCAAATAGGTTTTGCTATAAAACTGCCATCTGATTGAGAGAAATTATGGTTATTTCTGTGCTAAAAGCAGCAGCTAAATGTCCTTTCTCAGTTGTATTCACCTGCCTTGTGTTTAGTTCATGTGCCTTATTCAACACATACAGTTCTGTCATTTCGTAAATAACATATTTGGTAGTTATTCAAGTTCAGCTCAAATATTTACAAAAGCAAAGACTTGGAGCCACCTCTGGGAAAGAAAAAGACTCAAAAGGCAAAGAGGTGCTGGAAAACATGCTATAAACGGAGCATTAGCTTGAGACCCTTAATATATGAAAGATCAGAAAGTATCTTCATTTAAAATGCTCACTACAAGGATGAAGTAGGAGAATGGGAAATTTACATAGAGGAGAAAAAATGATGTTTGATTTAGATATTTGAACTTATTTATCCACCTTATAAATACGTACTACAAGTGTTTTTGAGTCAAATAATATGTTATGTTGAAAATTTATGCTTATTTCTGTGATTTTTCAGCTTTAATAAAAGTATGAATCTTGTTTTTTTTTTTACTTCAGTTTGTTATTTTATTGAAATTAATAATTTTCTCCTTTTTTGATAAAAAAAAAGTTTTCATCAATGAATCTCTTAGGAAATACAAATTACAAGCTCAAAGCAAGTCTGTAAAATGGAGCATATAATTTGCATTATATGAACGTTCAGAACCAAAAATCTGAGAAGCTTAAATTTCCTGATCAAGTTGTCGGTGTGAAAGTCAAGAAAGAGTTTTGTGAGCCTTAGTCTTGTTTTGAAAGACAAGAACATATTTTTAATGTTTAGCTGAAAAAAAGGAAGAACCCTAAAAAATAAATATCTGAAACATATTCTGAAATAAATACAGTAGACAAAGTAATGTTTCCGTTTGTGAGAAATAGGGACAAGAATGAGAAAGTATTACCTTACAGCTGTTACTTAAATTAATATTATATTTGACAATATATTAATAATAGTTTAAATAATTTCTTATTGAGGAGGAATTACACAGATATGAACGTGTATTATACATTATGTTATATTTGCAGTACAATAGATATATTTAACTGAGCAATAATTTTAAGCAATTCGATTATTTGCAGTCTCAGGGTTTCAAATCATAAAAATATAGTGAAAAAAACCAAACCCTAAATAATGAAAAAACTATGATACTTTGTGCTGTTCATTACATTTAAAAATAGGAATTTTTTTGAATATGTTCCATGAAGCCGTGGCATTTGTCAATGTCATTGTGACAACTGGGGATTAAGATCCCCAAAGAAAGGCAGGCCTGTTTCACATTATCACGTGTCAGAAGCTCTCTGTTTTGGAGCTGGTTACAGTAAGTGCACATGTGTTTACTACACTGGGTGGGCATGGTCACAGTCATGGAATCATAGAATCAGTACTCCACACTCTGATTAGATTTGTCATTATTTCAATGCTTTGTGCCCCACATTCGGTGTCAAAAAGGACTGTCATGGTTTAACCCCACCTGACAGCTAAGTCCTGTGCAGCCACTCCCTCCCTCCCTTCCCCTCTCCCCATGGGATGGGGAAGGGAATTGAAAGAAAGGTAAAACCTATGGGTTGAGATAAGAACAATGTAAGTAAAGCACAAGCTTATGAGTAAACTTTATAAGTAAATTTAAAGTTTATAAGTAAAATACAATAATACTAATAATGCTTTTAGTAATAACAATAATGAAATGAAAAGGAGAGACAGATATAAATAAAACCCAAGAAAGTCAAGTGCTGCACAATACAATTGCTCAGCACTCACTGATCGATGCCCAGTCCAAACCTGAGCAGGGATCGGCCCCTCCCAGCCAACTTGTTCCAGTTTGTACACTGGGCACGATATTACATGGCATAGAATATCCTTTTGGTCAATTTGGATCACCTGTCCTGGCCATGCTCCCTCCCATCTTCTTGTGCACCTGCTCACTGGCAGAGCTTGGGAAACCAAAAAGTTCTTGACTTAGGAAAAGCACTGTTCAGTAACAACCAGAACATCAGTGTGTTATCAATATTATTTTCATACTAAAGCCAGAATACAGCACTGTACCAGCTACCAGGAAGAAAACTAACTCCACCCAGGCTGAAACCAGGACAAAATGCATTAAGCATTGCCTCTGCTATGAGTTATTTTTAAACTACAACAAGGTGAGGGCAGTAGTGCATGAAGCAGACAAGTAGAAGAGCTGAGGAGAGTGTGCACTTGCAAGTGCAATCTCCAGTAATATGCTCTGTAGTCTGAAATGAGACTGGAATGGCCTGGAGGTACTTTAAGAACAAGTCATGTTGGGGTAAAAAAGGCATGGCAATGTGGTGCATTCACACAAGTGACTTTTGCTTCTACGGTTTGTTCCTCATGTTCTATTTATTCATTTTATGCTGAAGTTCATATCTTATTTCCAAGAATGAGAAATTAAAAGGCAAAAATCAAGACATATGGAAATCAATATAAAGAAAGTTAATTAACAAAGTTATTGTATGGCCCTCAAGGAAGAAGTGAATGATCTGCTCTTCCTTCTCTTAATATACAAGGCATTTATGTGCATTATGAGGGGTTGTCAGGCTCTAGCCATAAAATTTCTGTTGTTCACTAATACCTCAGGGCTCTTGTATTTGTATGACCTGGCTCCTTTGTCTGCAGTGGGCATAAGGTGCATGTTGTAAAGAACTAACAAACCTATCTAGTTCTAAATCTAATTGACTAAATATCACTAAAACGGAGGTGAAAAAAGGTGAAAAAACTGTTAAGGTTTACCACTTTAATCCTAGTAGGGAAAAAAGTCTTTCTTAACCCAAATAGACAGTTACTCACACCTCCAGTATCCTCAGGTCATGGCCCTATATCATGATGGGGTATCACAACCTAGGAATAAATGGTGCCTCTCTTCAGCCTCCAGCTGTAGAATAGGGGAGTGAATGTGGAAGCCAAAACTGCACAACTACCATATTGCTTTGTCTAGTCAGTGTGAGTCAGACATCTTGAGGAGGAATGGAAAGGTCTGTTTTGAGACGTCTCCCTGGTTTTTCTATCTCCTTCCTACTTCATGCTTTCTAATCCACACTGGTCAAACTGGTTTCCTTGTAATCAAGGACTGGTTGAAAACATTAGTCCTGATGCAATATTTTTCTACTTTAGTCAGAAATAGAAGCTTGAGTTAATAATACTATTCATATCTGCAGATTTATATCTTTACCTTATCTGTAACTGGTGAATGGAAAGCTGTAAAGTCTTCTGGATGCATGAGCAGTCAAAGTCAATGGACAAATTGTTTTAGCTCATGTCTGCACTACTGTAGCTGTGCTGAAGTCAGTAGAATTTTTTACCCGCACAGAGAAAAGTAATGTAGTTATGAAACAAGCTAATATATTTATTCAGAATATTCACACCTCTTTCACAGCTGTCAGACTTTTATTGCTGAGTTAAGCCAAAATACTAGTAAAGCCAAACATATTTTAGAGCTATTTTTTTCTTTTTGTCTCATGTAAGTAAAATGGGAAATAAGGATGAAGCTTGTAAAAAATTCCATTAAGCTTTAATTTTATCTTCATTAACGTTCAATTTATTTCCAGATCTTGAGGGAAAAATATCTTTTTGCATGTTTTGTCTGAGAAGGAATCTGTGCAGGCCTGAGAGAAATAAATCAAGAGAGTTTGCCATTAACTTTAGCTTTTTTCAATCAGAACTTACTTAGAGACTGAGAAAATTAGAAAGCCAGATTTGTCCAACTGTGTCTACAGCGCCTACTTTTTGATATAAAATTTTAACTTCTGAGATTTTTCTAGTCACTGAATGTTCAGGTAAAAAGCATTTATACTTGGTTAGCTTTTTAGTGAATACTGAATAACTGGGGAATTGATTTCTGTGATGATGTGTTCTTGTCTTGCCACAACCAACTCCAAAGACAGAGATTTCAAAGCCTTTGTATTTCTTCTTCTGCTGTACCTTAGATTTATAAAGGTTTTCCTTGACATGCTGAGAAACAAGTTACCTTTTCTCCTGACTCATCCCGAACTGATTACTTGCCTTATTCTGTTAAAAAGGACTTAAAATGGAAATTTGTGTACTTAATTCTCAACTAGTGCATTTGTGTTCATATGCTGTACTTATTTTCTGCAGCATTTCTTTCTTCTGTCCTTTAGAACACAATGCAGTAAGTACAGTAAAGCTTTGACAATTTTTAACTTCTTTTCTAAAAAGTCACAAATGTTATGCAGCAGCTACTAAAAATTACCCAAAAAAAAGATAATGGTTTTGAGAAAGCATTTTTCTCCTTTATAGTGGCACCACCTTAGTGAAAAGGTCTGACAGAAAACTACAGAGCTCTGAATTTTCTTTTTATTGTTCTGACTTGATATTTTTTCAGAACCAGAACTTGGGCCGTGGGAAGTTCCTCTCTGTATGTAAATCTTACATTGCATATGCTAAGGTGTTTCAACTCTTCAGTGCATTTCATTTGAACAGACTTGAATTGAGTATTCTACTATTTACAGAAATTCATTTTATTCTAAATATAGACACATTTGTATTCACTGTGGTTAGCAATGAAAATTACACGGTGTGCCACTGATGTTCACCTGTTGACCAATATTTAATAATTAGCAAATCTGCTAAGTAGTGATTTCTTTTAGGTGCCAAATAAGTTTAGTTCCCTTGCATAAAGTACATTTTAGTAGCTAGCAGAGCTAGCCAAATGGTAAAAGGCAATGGATGTATCAGGTGTCATTCCTCATTAGTCATTAATCATTATTAATTATCTGAAAGGTATGAGCTCTTGTGAGCTGGATACGTCATGCAATAAATTATATAATAAAAATATATCATTTTTTTTTTATCTGTAGCTAACAAAAAGGAAGCCCTAGTTTCAGTTCTGAAGACTGTAGAGCATTTCTTAAACAAGGTGGATATTTGGTTTATGACCATTTGCAATTCTTGCAGAGATGCCTTTCATTTGATCATTGCTCATTAATCTACTTGCAGTGGAAACATTGTAACAGCTAATATGATGCATTTTTTCCTGCATATATTCCTTTTCTGTTTCCTTTTTAACACTTCATGATCTTCCCAGACAAAATGTTTCTTCTAATGCATGTGACAACTCTGAATTGATGGATTAGCCATATTTTAATCTATCTAGCCAGTAGAGTCAGCTGAGTCTTCAGTTGTGGAGTTAAATTTGGTTTTGATTCAAATTTATGATATAGCTTAATTAAGGCTTACTTTCTACTTTCATTAGCTTTTCAAGATGCATTTAGAGAGGTGAAATTCAGCATCTTTACTAGTCTTTCTGCAAGTAGTGAGTTCATTTTGTGCTAACTTGGAAAATGTGACAGCTTTATGAAAAGGTTTATGTAATCTGTCTCTGCTGTTCTGTCTTCCTTCTTTGATCCTCCTCTAAGTTCTTGAGCTGTGAATTGTTGCCCTTCATCCCACTGCAATTGTCATTTTGCAGAACGTGGGTGATAGTTAAGGACACTTCACTTGGAGCTTCATGATGGTTTTGTGGGATATGGGCAAATGATCTCACAGATGGGTGGCAGGGATTTTCTTGGGAGTTTTCAGAGACTTTGGGGTAGCTGGTGGGAGCAAACACAAGTTGTTATGTGCAGCAAGGAAGACTCTGAGGTCTCTGGAGCTTACATCAGGGCCTGCAGTGTTAAGACAAACCAACCTGGGGTTCTTCAAATGGTCAACTTTCAAGGAGCAGCTCCGTAGTAGTAAAGTTTCCTGTAAATACATCCAATACATTTCACTGCTTACTAAGTGCCAAAGCAGAGGAGATTTTACCATTAATATTATAGCTTGTTATGGTTTTCTAATGATTACAAATGGAAATTTTGCAATTAAATGGAGTTTTGCAATATGCAGATTTCAGGACAAATCTGTAAGCATAACGTATAGTAAGGTCCAGATTATGAAGCTCATGGATCAGTGGGCAGCATGGCAAAAGCTTAAAATCCTGAGAACATAACTCTATACTCCTAAGTGCATTTAGAGCTGCTAAATGTTTTAAACAGCAACTTCTGACTAAAAAGAGAATAGAAACGTGAAATCATCCAGATAATACTTGCAGAGTGAAGACACTAGAATTAAGTGTTTGGGAAGATAAACTCTAAATTCAGTGAAGTTAATACAATTCTATTTCATGTATAAAGATTAAAAAACTCAAAGCAAATACTACTTGCACTCTGTGAGGCATAGTGTTACCATTCCTCTTTGAGGGATTAGTCTTGAAAATCTACTCTGAATTTTACAGCTTACATCCATTTTCAAATTAGAAACACATAAGTGCAGTCTCTCTTGAGTCAGGGACAACACGATACTGAGTGTATTAATGTATTAATACAACACTCAGTGCCAGTAGTACTTCTGAATAACAAAACAATACCACGCAGTACTTCATATGCTGATGCAATACAGGCATCTTTAACAATACACATAATACTCCTTTGACATGTAGCACAGAATATTTGTGTATACTTGAGGGGATATCAAGAAGTTATGTTACAGCTGCGCACTAGTTTTTCACAGGTCAGCAAGCAAGCAGAACACATAGTCTTGAAAATTATATGTGTTTTATAAAAAACCACAGTTGTCAGAATCATCACAGGAATCATTTAACTTTAATATGCATATTTTAAATGGAAACTTGTGTCTTCAAGACATGAAGACATGGGGGAAGGGCCAATGTATTTTGAAAAATTCTCAAAAAATGGTTACTATTTTTAACCTGAAGAAGCATTCAATGTATAACATACTTTCAGCTAATGGAAAAGTCTGAGCTCCACAGAGCTTGTGGGTTGCTGTTCCCTGTGGCATGTACATTCCTGATGTTCCATACGACTTATCCTTCTGACAGGGAGTGTGGTCTTCTTCCATGGGAGAGGTGAGGGCTAGCATTCCTCCCTAAAGCTGGTAAGCAGAAATAAAAACTGACTGTCTGAAACTGATATGCTTACTAATTCAGTCTTAAAATGTGGGCTTTTATGAAGACACGGCTTCTTGAGAACAAATAAAATCTCTTCAGTGAAGGGTGATGATTATTTTTCTTTCACATCAGAGAAAGACTTTAGTAGCTCAAAAGCTCATGAAAAGTAGTAATAATCACCCTTCACAGATGAGATATCCTGTAGATGTAAAATGTGCAGTTGTCACCTCTCTGAGTCTTCAGTTGTGGAGCTGACAAACAAAGTCTAAGATTTCCCTTCCATGTAGACGCATCCGAATTCTTTCAAGTCTTTTTTCCCCCTCCTCTTTTCTCTTGTAGCCTTTAAAGTGCAGATCAGCAGGAGCAGATGTCTCTGTTGTAGGGCAAGGTGAGACATTACTTCCATGGAATCTCATGTGAACAAAGAGAGCTTCTAAAAAGGTCTGTTGAAAATCCTTTCTTTAGTGTGCAAAGTCTACTTTGTACCTCTTTAATTTCTGTAGCAAGCAGTCATGCCACATGGGTTGGAGAGTATCTCAGTGTTCAGGACATGTCCTGTCAGGGCGAAACAATTTCTATAACAAAAACACAGCCTGACATCAAAATTCAAATTCTTTTGCTAACCAATACAGATGGTGGGTGTAGATAACCAGGCCACCCCCTGTATCAATACAGGCTAAGGGACGAACAGATGAGTACCAACCAAATAGCCCTGCCAACAGAGACTTGGGGGTGCTGGTGAATGAGAGGTTGGACACGACCCAGCAAAGTGTGCTTGCAGCCCAGAAAGCCAATTACATCCTGGGCTGCATCAAAAGCAGCGTGGCCAGCAGGTCAAGGGAGGTAATTCTGCCCCTCTACTCTGCCCTCATGAGACCCCACCTGGAGTACTGCATCCAGCTCTGGGGTCCCCAACCCAGGAAAGACATTGACCTGCTGGAGTGAGTCCAAGGGAGGGCCACCAAAGTGATTAGAGAGTTGCAACATCTCTTCTGTGAGGAAAGGGTAATTGGAGGCTTAAATTTCCTGAATTTAAATAAATAATAATAATAAAAAATTCTTATAAATTTATTGCATGGATGTTTTCATATCGTATAATTGTAAGTTTGTGTGATAATACAATTTGTCAACAATGTAATTAGTTTTCTCTTTCTCTGTTAATTACAAGCTACTTTCGACCCTGAACTTAAATTTAACATGGGATGTGGATGAAGACCTATGAATCTTTAATCTCCAAATTCTCTGGCTACTTTTCTTTAACCTTGAGTCAAGACATTTGACATTTGAGAACATTTTTAAAACTTTTTTATTAGCATAGAAACATTCATATCTCCTTTAGAAATTATCTTCTGATGATTAGTCTATATTTGTAGGCCACTTTGGAGATTTTCAGCACTGAATACCAATTAAGTGCTTATATTTCTATTACTATTCTTATTTGAGTTTTTCCTCTTCTCTAAGTGTTTGAGGAAAGTAAATAAGATCAAAGGGATTTTTAAGGAAAGTATTTAGGAAAGACTTTAGGAAAGTTATGAGGACTGTGTGTTTTTAACAGCTAGATAACTCGTCCTGTTAATTCTCTCTATTCCTGTCCTCTGCTGTCCCACTCCTTGCTTCATTATGGTACAAGACTGACGTAAGTAAGGTGGAAGAGATGACACAATGTGATGAGATGCTCTGCACATTGAATTGCTTCACTTTCCAACAGCTTTTATGGTTTGTTGCTGTGCTTCTTGTTTCAACTTGGAGAATTAAATTCAAAGCTGGTAAAAACTCAGAATTGTGAGAGAAAAACGCAGCAGCTCCATTTTATAAGATAATATTTGCATTAATTCATTTAATAAATTTGTAATATTAAGAAATATCTTCTGTTCTGATAGATTTTTAATTGAATAACAGGATTGTTTTATTTTAAGTTGTATAACTGATTATATTTTGACTATTTCTTGTCTAGTCTGTGACAGCATTGCATAAGACTTAAAAGTATAAATGACTACTGACACGCCACAGTGTGATTAATAATTTAAATTCTTTTATATAAATAAAAAAGAAATAAACATACCTGCTACTTACTTTGAAATAAATTATCTTATTTTCTCCCTTTAACAGATTTCTGCTTGTATTGAAATTTTTTGACAGAAATTAAAAGAAAACAAATGGGAAAGAAATACAGCTGTCTTAATTTTTCTTATCTTGCAATCATTTTTCTATGTCAATGAAAATAACCTAAATGAATTTCCCCCCTCTCATACCAAAGCCAAGAGTATCAGTGGCACTGATAATTTTGTTCCTTCCAGTAATGTACTCCTCTGGGAAGGGAAGAAGCCTCTGGTTATATTATTGCAAAGTTAAATAAGTTGCCACCTATGGAAGATGTAAAGTTTTCATGAATATAGCTCCATCTTTTACAATATGTATAAAATGAGACCTGAGGAGGTTTTTGTAAAACAAGAAGCGAACCAATGTCTCTTGAGGAAGGATAGTTACCAGAGCAACCTATTAAGCAGTGCTTTATGCTATCAAGTAAGCCTATAGCTTGCACTGCTGTTGATAATTGTTTTTAATTATAAACCAGAGGTTATTTATATGGAAATCTTGTCGCATGTTGTGGAATCTTGAAAAATATGTAACTTCATGAGAGCTACCAACCAAGGAAGGGAATATGATCCTGAAATGTTAACTAAGAAGTCTCATTTTAGTGAGATTTTAAGATTGTTGACATCATGAAAGATCAGAAAATGGAGGGAGAGAACATACACCCCTTTGAAACAAAAAGAATACTGTTTTATTAGTTTGGAGGTTAGGTTCCTCAGTGCTTGTAAGACCCACGAATAGACTGGAACTTTATGTTTTAAAGTGCTTCCTCATTCTCAACTAAAATACAATCTTAGAAAGTACCTCAAGTATTCTCATCTTGTCCAGCTTCTGGACACAAAGGAACTGACTGAACCCATAGCAGTGAGGGTACTAAGAACACATCTGTGTGGGTTTACTCACTTGAACAGGACTGCTAATTTATTTAGGTAATAATCAGATCAAACTGTAGTATGTTTCCATATGGTGCTTATCTTCTTAGTACTACACACATTGGTACAGTTCAAGATGTCCAACAACCCAAGTTTATAGTCATGTTTGTTCTAATTTGACTAGTCACCAATTAACTTGTGAAGAAAAATGTGCACGAAATCTTGATCTTGAGTAAGTTATAATTTAGCCAAGAAGTGCAGATAATGAAATAGTCAGAACTAGAATGAAATAGGCAGAACAGGAGGTAGAAGCTGTCACTTCTGAGAGAGCTGTCATAATATGCCCCACTATTATATCACACTAATTGTTCTGGTTTTCTCATATCCGACCTGTGCGTCTTCCCTTTGGAAAGGGAAACTGCTTATGTATTCAGGGTGGACAATTCCTTCCTTTGTTTTGCCAGTTGTTTTTGGCCTCAGTCAGAGACAGCTTTTAAGTTAAATGGCCATCTGGCATCTTTACTCCTCTTCAAACTTCTCTGAAAGAAAACTCATATAGCAGGTGCACAGTAAGCCATTGACAAGTTATTGACCAATGGAAAAAAGAGGTCAGCCTAGACTGATATGAGCACCCTTCTGAGCAAGAGCATTACATGCCTTTTAAAAAAGAAAATTGACAGTCAGAGGACTCAGGGTCTGAAGCCAGACACATATACTAGATGTGCTATTTTACTTCTTTTTAAACTACGAATATTAGTATGTCAGAGATAGAAACGAAAGACCAAGATGTATGAGTACTGGGTTTTCCACTTATACTTTTGCACTCTGCTACAAAATGCATTGCTTGGAAAAAAAAAAAAAAAAGAACAAAAAAAAGAACAAAAGGCAATAATTTAAATGAAGCATCTGTAATTACACTACATTTCTAAGTTTATCAATTTCAGGTTTTCAAACTGCTTATAAAGCAGAATGTGTCCAGTTATTATCAAAGATAAATAGGAATAGGCAACCTAAGTTTGGTAGATAAACTTCTTTTTAGAATGCTTAAGATTAGGAGAAGACAAAATTTAGAATAATGGTGGGTTTTTTACATGACAAGTGGTATAAGAAAGAATACCTTTAAAGATGCAGGTAGCAGACTCTGATCATAGAAAATATGGTGTTAGGTGAAAATACTGTTTCACACACTGTTTTTGGTGGGTGAGTCAAACTCTAATAATAATTATGCAGCAATAATTTTTAGAGCATGTTCTATCAGATGTTGTTTTTAAATTCTTGGGCACTCGGACTGTGATTCAGACACTCAGCTACTTGCTTCAGCTAATGAAGAAAATCAGATCTTGCTGTAGTAGGCATGGATAGACACAGAGAAAATAAATAGACACAGAGAAAATAAAGAAATTATTGCCAAGCTCTTCTAGCATGATGCAGAGACATCCAATATCAAAATCCTGACTCACTCTGTGTCTAGAACAAGTATTTTGAAATTTCTGAGTTGATAAGAACATTTGGAGCTATGATTCATTACTGAACATCAAGTGTTTAGAATTTTGCACAAATGTCTCCAGATGAACTAAAGAGAGCAGAATGTTGCATAAGACCTCATTTAGAGTACAACTGAAAAATATTCACACTGCAAAGATGCAGTCTGAGACCTTACACTGTCAGGCGTATGACTTACCATGGGTAATATATGTGTCTTGGACTCTGAAAGATCAAAGCTTATCATATAGAATCATAGAATGTTAAGGGGTTGCAATAGACCTTAAAGATCACCTAGGAATAACTTCTCCTAAATGTAACCAAACACAAGTTTTGAATAGGAAAAGGATTGTATCATTAAAAAGACATTTATTTCCTTCAGTTATCAGCTTTAAATGAGAGTACAAAGAGCAATGGATGTTAATAGGTAAAGGTGACAAGAGACTCCTTGTGAATGTCACTTCCACAGGTAGGAACTGAATGACACGTTCTCTGAAGGACAGTGCACATCATCTAAATGAGTCAGGACTTGTTCTAAATTAACATAGTCCCAAGGTAAATATCTGATATTTCTGTATGTACTCTATTCTGCATGTCTCTATTACTACTATTGACAACTTCACCACTAAATCAAAAGGAGAAAAGGAACACATAAGACTAGTAGCCTTTAAGTGCACCAGGCGTTCATGAGATAACCTGGGACCAAATGCTGTTCATGTGGCTCTCACTAGGCTTCACCAGAGGGAGTTATCCCTAATGAGACAGAACATGCACTCTGGAGGATCAAGGACGATCTTCTGGAACCTATATATTTAACAATGTAGTAGTCTGGTGCATGTGTGGTATGCAGACTCAGAAACCAAAAAAAGGACAAGTGAAAAATGTTCAGGAATTCAACATGATTTTGTTGGAACACTTTGTGAAGTGGGGCTTTGTGAAAGAGGGAATTGGAAAGCTTTAGAAGTGCAGTAAAAAAAAAATTTAATAGCCATATAGAGTCCAGACATCCAAATCTGAACTACTCAACCTGGAGTTCCTTCAAAGACAATGGAGAAAAAAATGGACACTTGTTGATAACATATTATAGAGTCTGTTCTAATATTTCTTCAGAATTAAATAAAGCACACTTTAGAAGTGTTTTATTCTCTCCATGGACTGTAACTAGAAGTCTACTATATACATTTAGATAGTGAAAACAAAATGTGTGAATAGCCCCATAGAACAGATATGGAGAAGGAACTCTCCTCTCAGACAATAACTTGCTAGACCACTTTCCTACTGCTGAACTGTGATCCTGAGAACCAGTCTTCTCCTGAAGTTCCCAATGAATGACTGCATGGTGGAGTGTCTAATGATCTCCTTTCCTGTACTACACTTGTATTTCCTGTAACTTAAGCAAGTTAAATTGTCTTTTCTTTTTGTCACTACAGCAGACAGAACATTTTGCAAAATTTGTCTTCTGAAGCTTGGCTGAAGATTTTTTGGGGAGACTTTTTAGGGAACTGATGCCTGAAAATTCCTCAGAAAGTTTCTGGAAATACGTGCAGCTCAAACTAAAATCTGAAAAGCTCTGCATGGCCATGAGTCACAGAAAGCTAGCTTATTCTCTACACATGCTGTTATTTTAGAGTTATCTAGAACAGTATGGACAAAACATAGTTATGGACTCCCTGGGACTAAATTATTATGTTACCACTTTACATTTTCCAGTGCCTTAGAGCAACCCATGTTGAATTATCTGCATGGAAGTAGAAAATCCAAGCAAAGCAGTGTGTGATGTTATCCTGGACTGACTTGCACATGTGTCTACTGAATCAAAGGAGCTAAAAATATTTCCTGTTAAGCTGCAGAGAAGCAACTTGGGCAATTAAGTTGCCCCTCCTGTGCTAAATTCTGGTAAGGCATGTCCTGTGACACGTGTAAACCATTGCTTGTTTCTCTCCAAGGAGCAGTTGTCTGAGAGACAATTCCTGATCTGAACATACTTCAAATGCTAATGCTCACTCCCTCCTTTTCTCTTGTCTTGTTCCCTTCTCTTCTGGTTCTACTTGATGAATTTATATTAGCTATATCTTCACTCACTGAAAGTTTATTTGCTTGCTACAGGAGACTCTTCTACTGGTGGTGTTGAAAAATGTATGATTTACTTGGCGTATCTAATAGAAAAGTGCTTTCATAAAACCTGATGAGAGAAGCTGGGTTTTGCATCCATACCCTGTTGTATTAAGAGAAGGAATGGACAGTGGTGATTTTGAGGCATTTGGCACGTCAGCACATGGCAATGCATAATAAATGTATTTCTGTAGTCTCCAGTTCTTTACATCTACTTCCATATGCCCTCCTGATTTGACACTATGATAAAACAGAGTCCTCCAGAAAATGAAATATTAGGACTTTAACTTTTTTTATTAGGGAAGTGTTGATTTGTGCACGAGATTATACACATGGTAATCAGGGAGACTGTGTGACCTGCTATTTTTCACCCATTATAAATTGATCAATAGTGAAAAATCTAAGTGTATAGAAGTTCTACAAGGAATTGTTGCAGGAAATTCTGATATTGTAGACATTTTTATATACTATCATGCC
>JAYRBT010000001.1:95821136-95834834 GCA_036023395.1 Myiotriccus ornatus
TCTGCCAGGTGCAAAGTTCCGTCTTCAGTATCTCAGCTTACAGAGAGCCCAGGGCCAGCTGGGCTCCCCCACACACACCAGAAAAGAATGATTCAGCTGATGACAGCCTTGACTGAAGCAACTATGAGATGGCAAAACTTAAGAGCCTGCGGAAATGGAGTAAGAGAAGCTGGAGACAGGAGACCTCAGATTTCAGCAGAACAGACTTTGGCTTGTTCAAGCAGAAGGGCATCCCTTCATGAGACCTGTTTTTGGGGGTGGTTAAACCAGGGCTCCTCCCCATGGAAATTGAGTTGGGTGAGCACGGGTGACCCAGTGCTGCCCAGGCAGGGCACTGCATCACTGCAACAGAGCACAGTCTGAGCAGAGTGAGCAGAACAGTCACAATGATAGCAAGATGGACTTTCAATGCTCCAGTGATCATGGGTGAGGTTGACGTAGTGAGTCAGATCCATGATCACACTGGTAAAGCAAAATGATAGTTCAGAAACAGCTGGACACAGGTTTACCTACGTCATAGCCTCACGTGTCCGTGCAGGCTGGGGACTGGCTAGTTAAAGAGCTCTGTAAAAAAAAACTCTGCTGATTGAATCACCAGTATGTCTTGCAGAGATGAAGGCTAATTGAATACTGGACTGCATTATTAGGATTACAGCCAGCAGGTTGGAGGAAATTATTTTTCTTGTGAGTCTTCATCCTGAATATTGTACCACTTATGGGCTCCCTGGTGCACGAGAGATATTGATAAACTGGAGAGAGCTGGTGGAGTGGCTGGCCTTGAGGAAAAAAAGCTTAAAGGGGGATCTAATTGCTCTTTTCCAGTATCTAATGAGTGATTACAGAAAAAGCACTGCTGAACTATTTTCAGATAGGAATGAAAAAAAGAACCAATTCTTGCAACAAGTTGTAAAAATGGAAATTCTAACTGGACAAAATGTGGCAGTGGGTGACATCACTGAAAAACTTGTTAAATACTGCAACAGGTTGCCCCAGGATGTTGTGGAATCTGTCCTCAGAGGTATTTAAAACTTGATTGATGATGGCTCTGAGCAACTTGATTTAACTTTGAATTTAACCTTGCCTTGACCAGCTGACTTCCAGAGGTCCCTTATAATCTAAACAGTTGAATGATCTTGGAGTACAACAAAGGGCTAGGAAGAGACTGATGAAACCCACATGGAGCTGTCTCATACCCAAGCCAAGTTTTGGTTAACTTATGGGTATGCATAAGAAATCTAATCCAGACATGTCATTCACATGCTGTGGATAATGCACAACACTTGTAGGTCAATACAGTCATTCCTAGCCAGGGTCTGCCCATGTGCCAAGTCACTTCTCTCATCTCGGTCACAGTCCTGCCCAGCAACATGCATCCTGGCTTACATACAATATCCACCGTCCAGGAAGACTAAAAATAGTGCTATCATCCTCTTTATGGTTCCTGGGATACATCTCTTTTTCAGGGATGCGGCCAAACCAGGAGCAGATCTGGCACTATCTGCATGCTAAGAGTGTCTCTTCTGCCAGTGTATAATCATTATTGAAAGTCAGGTGTTGGGCCAGCTGGAAAATTTTGCTGGCTCCCTCAGGGAAGTTCTGGCAGAATAATGCTATTAAGACAGGTTTCCACTGTCTGCCTTATCTTCTCTTCATCTGTGTGAAAGATACCTGCAAAATAGTAAAATAACAGTCATTCCAGCCTCACCTGGAAATTCTGAGGACAGCAAGACCTTGTTGACGTTTCTAAAAATGAGCTGGGGGAAAATATACCCCAAAGCACATTTTGTCATGTAGTTATCTTAGTTTATGTATGTCTGCATACCAGAGTGACTATTTACTTTATGTACCATAGTCATGTCTGAAAAAAATGAAGTTCATCAGTTTTCCAAAGGTCTTAATGAACACCCACTCCAGAAAACACCCTGAGAAATCAGAAACTCAAGCATTTAAAATAACTTCTGAATGGCTTGGAGGCCAGCTACAGTTTGTGCGTAAAGATTTTGCTGTACTGACTTTTGGGGCCTGAAGGAGGTAGAATGAAACTTCATTTTCTTTTTGGAAGGGGATTGTTTTGTACAACCACACAGTTGGTATTTACCCTTCTTTCTATTTTATTCCTGCTGCCTTTTCCTATATGGAGGAATAACTTCTGTCCTGAAAAGCTTTCACTGTTGCCCAGAGGTTCCTGAGCTATGTCTGCTGCCTATTTTAAAAGATATGTAGAGGAAAATCCAGACGTTCACTCCAATGTGAAGAATCTCTGAAGATTAGTTGTGGGAGTTTGCTTGTAAAAAGATGTATTCAGCTGGGAGAAGTGCTGGGGTTGGAAAGAGTGTAAGTGGGAAGAAAAAAAGATCTGTATGCAGTGAAAATGAAATTGGAGGGTTCACTCTAAATCCAGCCTCAGTGGCATGTGTAAGCCTCATTTGGTCATCTGTGCCTTCAGATGCCTAATTCTGTATTTTTTTTTAAGGAAAAAACACCTTGAATTCCTTATTTTGCTCTGTCTCATATTTATTCATTTAATGTTTTTTATTTTTCACCACAGAAAAGACATAGGGGTTTGAAATTAAATTATCCCATAATGCAACTCTGAACTGTGCACTGGAAGAAATTCTTTCTGACTTCACTGCAGTGAACAACTTGTGCCAGAGGCATGCTATCTAATTACCATACACGTTCTTGACTAGTATTGTGGGGAGGGAAAAGGTAGTGTGCGATCAACTGAAATATGAAACAATAAAATGAATTAAACTGCACATAGCAAGAGGAGGAAAAATGAGATGGGAGTTGTTTTTGTTAAATGTTTACTGTTCATGCACTGCCTGAGGCTTAAATTTTTGACTGCTAGAAGATTTTACAGTTTTGTGGATACCATCATAGGATTTTAAAGTACTGTGGTTTGTATTGCAATGCTTGTTGAAAGTGCATGTTCCTTTCTTCTCAAATACAATATCTGGTTTTGTAGTTTATTATATACTTCTTGGAAAAGCATCCTTCAACCTTTCTGAGCACTAAACCCAACTGTAACTAGACTGATTCATCCAAAAAACAAATGTCACTAGAAACTCTTTGTCTTTGTTTTTCTCACATTTTAAGATCTTACTCTTTTCTTCTGCATAATTCACTTTGCAAAATCCTTAGCAAAGCCTTTCATTTCCAATAAAGGAATAATTGTAGATGGAGACTGAGATAAAATTCTGCTTCTAGTCATGTTTTTGTAATTATCTCCTTAAGCTCTGTCTTATATTAGTTATGAATTTATTTAGACAGCATCTTGTTCATCAATACTTAAGTAGCAAAGAAAAAAAAGCTATCTTTATATGGAGGAGAACATGTGTCAAAAATTCCATTAAACCTTGAAAATAATTTTTTATGTAGTGTAGATACAAGTCTTTGTGTCCCTTTGGGAGGTTAATGCAATCACAAGTCATTAGCAGAAGACTGAAACTTTTCCTCCCTTCAACTTCCTTTGTCTCATCACATACATTTCAACTAAAAGATTACCACATGAGCTGATGCCCACAGTATGCATGAAAGCAAACATAACTAAGCAGACATAAAGTATTTTGTAGCTCTGAACCAATGTGAGGAATTGCTTGCACAGTCTAATTTACATTTAATTTTTTTTATGGGTCAGATACCTGATTTTTTATGTGCAATAATGGAAAGTAAAGATCTGCAGACCATTTCCACAGTACTCAGTATTTAACTTTGTTGCCACTACAAGCAATTTGCATGGGAACGCCAGTATGTTTTATCTACTATGTTCTTTCTAGCTGGCTGATTTAAATTTCTTAAAAAATTTAAAATTTTCACTAAATGAAAACACTGTTTCCTTTTGTGCAGATAATTTTCTAAGCTTCCTCAAGATCCTGGCCAGAAGTCAGAATTTCGAGCATGTTATCCATGTAGCAAATGACAGTGATGAGAACACACCTCCTCCATGAGGGGCAGGCTTAAACTTCAGTTACAAATTGTTTGGGTGAGAGAACTTTTGTCAGGAAAAGCTTTTTTTAACAAAATCAGAAAGAAGTTTGTAGTTTCATTTTAATGGCAGAGTAACCATTTGCAATTAATTCATAGTTATATGACCAACCTATCCTTTCCAATGTGAGGTGCTTAATAAAAAGCTGTATTAGAAAGAGAAGGGTGTGGTCAGGAGAATTTAATCTCCCATTTTTACATAAAATAATAATCATAAGTGTCACAGAGTATGAAGCTTTGTTCTGAGAAGTCCCCTTGAGGGTTAATCTATGTAACTCCAAACCACCACTGCAGTTTCATTTGAAAAGCTGAAATTTGAAGTAAATCCATGCCTGCTAAGAAATCAGAAGAAAAAAATCACAGAGTCATGATCAGAAATAGAATTAATAGATAAACCAAATCTGCCCCTGTATATCTTGCAATTAATCTGATTAACACTACATAAAGTTATGGGTAGGAAGGCTAGGACATTTTATGGGCTCGGCACAGCATCAGACTGGAGAATCTGTCAGCCCAAGAGTTGTCAGCCTGCCAAAGCGGTAGTATACAGTAAAAAAAAATTTTACTTCTCTATCCGAAGTCTTTTTTCCTGATTGTGAGGATGTAATTGGTCTGCATAGAATATTGGCTGCTGGATTAAAGGTTGTTTCAGAGGAGGTAGGACTGAATGACCACATGATAGTGTGTGGTAACGTATTTTCCATAGGCTGATGGTAAAGACAAATTAAATCTTCATTGATTCTATCTATTTTATTCTCTCTCTTCCAGTAGAGGTGAATTTAGTGCATTTATAAGAATAGATTTGTACTTTTTATTTGAGATTCACCAGTCCTGCTCTTCCAGAAGTGTTTGGAATCCTATACTGCACAGCTACAGGGAACTAACTTTAGGAAGGACAATAACTTCCGGGAAGGGCAGGAGTCTGTTGCAGTTATAGTGTTTCTTGGGGATAAATACTTGCTTGGGTTGTTCCTCCCTACCCAACTTCCTTGTCATTTTAGAACTTTCAGAATCATTCTTTTTTGGATGACAGCTTTTTATATGTGCTCAAAGGCTACTACTATCTGAAAACAAAATAATAACTTTCTTTTCCTCTCTCACTTTCTGAAAATGAAATTAAAGGGTTAATATGCTCAGTGACTACTTTAATATAATCACTTCCTAACCATTATACAGTTTCTTGAACAAAGCAAGCTGGAAAAGTTAGAATGCTTCTCTTCCATGGTGATAAACATCTATGAAAAACAGTTTAGGAATATTATTAACTGCCTAATAACAAGGACATTTCTGCTGTATATTTAAAATTAGTAGAAGCTGTTAGGTATATTCCTTTTAGTTTTAAAATTAAAAAAAAATGTTTTCAGAAGTTTTTAGATTACATGTAACTGGCGCAGAGTATGTAAATGTGTAGAATAAAATGTCACACAAAATAAAGCCACAACAATATTGCCAGAAAAATATTTTTCAAAAAATTGCACTGTTTGCTTGAAACAAATTTTTAATTATTAAATACATATCTGCTATGTTAAGCCAGGAATGTTATCTTTGTATTTAGTAATGAAATTTTTCCAATTTTATTTTAGAAAAAACAGTGGGATAAGGCTAGAAAATGTAATATGTTCCCAACTGCACTCCTTATTTTCATGTTAATTTCCAAAACATTGTGGAATACTTGTACACAATAGCCAGTCTTTTAATGAGACCTTTCATATCAGTGAACAAACCAAGATCCAGCAGGGATTTGTTTTCCTTTTTTATTCTTCATTAGCAGCACTACGAATGTGGCATACAAAGTCAGCTGGAAAAGCAGAATACTTTTTCATGCATACCTTCTTCTTAATGAAGCCACAGGACAATATTAAATTAGCTATGGAAGCTGATACCTTATATTGTAGTAGTTGATTGCCTGACAGTCTCTGTTCTAAACTACAGCAAGTAAATAAATTACCTACTCCATTTGACCGCATTTCAATACCCTATAAATCTGTGATGAAAGATTTAACTTACAAAAATAATTTTAGATAACAAAAAGCTTTTCATATGGAATTCCATAACACTAACTTCAGTCTTGAAAAAGCCCTTCGCATGAAATTATAATTTATATTAATGAAAAAGCAGAAAAGGAAAAAGTGTATCTCCCTACTCCAATAATAAATGGATGTGGTAAACATCCTCTTTGTGTAGAATTCCTATTGATTCCAGTAAGAACCTCTAAGTAATAAGTGACTGAGAGTAGGAAATTTAGATGTCATTATCTCTACGTTAATTTCCGCAAAAATGAGCCACAGGTTTCTGGGTTTCACCTCCACAAGATAAGGAAATGAACAGCAGTTTATTATAATAGCATGTATCAAATAAGAAAAAAACACCTACTTGTTAACAAGCTATAATACAAACAGAAAAATTATGTGCAGTCCTTCAGAAGAACTGAAGTAATCATGGATTTCATCTATGTGACATGGGAATGGGTAGGGAAAGGTTGTGTATGAAGCTATTAAAAATAATGTCCCTAAGATCACAACTGCATGCCTATTTCTTAAGCTCTACTTACCCCAGAGTGGATGGAAAGGACAGAACAGGGGAATGAGAAGACGTGCTGCAACCTCTCACATCTGGTAAGAAGCCAGTGAGCAGAACTGGCCAATTTACAACCTACCACTCTGCCCTCTCTATGTACTCCCAACAACTGCTAACCTTTGTTTGTAAGTCTCCTATAAAACACAAGTCCTTAGGTTTCCCATGATATCATTAGCTGGTCACTCCTGTACCCACATGATAGAAAAATTGACAGATTTTAGAAAAAGACGAAAATGCGCAGCAACCAAAGGGATGGAGCAGGAAAATTGTCTCGAAACCTCACGTTATGATTCAGCTTAACTCCACACTTCCTGCTAATGTCTGTGCAGGAGAAAGATGCTGTGATGAGACTCAGCTCTTGTAAGTGCCAGTGACAGTTCCATTGGGTCAGACTGCAGCTCAATGAACTTGAGCATTTGTGAGCTTTTGGTTCAGGCCAGAAACATTATTGAAAATGTAAGGCAGTAACTGTTTTATTTTCCAGTCTTATCTATCTTTTTATCTTCCACAGAACATGTCTATACTGTCTCTGTAGTGCTGCCAAGAAAGTAAAGGACCCTACAGGACTCACTCAGAATTAACAGTCCAGCAGGGTTCCTGTCCTAGAAGAGATTTGCAGTCGTAAGTCTATGTCTTGGCATAGTCAGAAACGTCTTCCTAGTCAAGAAATTAGGGCCAACACTGGGACATATCTCCAACAAGCTACTGCAACTTTTTGCCCTGCCCTTGGCTCACAGAATACACCTTTATCTAAAAATTATGTTAAATGTCTTCAGAGATGCTCTAAGGTTGCCTCAAAGTTCTGGAGGCAATGTCACTGATTTTCAGGATGACAAAGACCTGTTCTCTAATGGACCAGATCCATTGGCATATGCCTCTGAATGAGTCAGAGCATGACTGAGCTTGGAGAGAGGATGTGGAACTTTGTGGAAAGAAGAAAACGAAGAGATGATGAAAAACATCTTTTTGGGTAAGAGTTGCCTCATGGCTATAAACTACATAGATCAGGCTGTATATGTCATATATGTGTCATCTATAGAGGCCCATCATGATTTCTGAGACTTACCAGCATGGGCATGTGTACTGCTCTCACCACCCAAATATCGAGGCATTCTTACTGAGAAGCCAACAGCTTCAGGGTTTGGTAAGGTCCAGTTATGTCTGTATAGTCAGTGCTCACTGGTGAACCTCAGGAACTTGAGTCTTACGTCTACAGCACTTCCCATGGACTGCAGCTTCTTCAGGGCACATTCACCTGTGCCTTCATAGGATCCTCCATGGACTGCATTGTGGGTATGTGCTCCCATGCAATCCGCTTTGTGGGCTGCAGAGGAATCTCTTCTCCAACCCCAGGAGCACTTCCTCCCTTTGTTCATCTTTCTCCTTGGTATTTTAATTTTTTTCCCTTCACTTCTTACTACCGTGTGGCATTCTACTCTTTCGTAGATATATTTTTATGGAGGTTGTGTAAGTAGCAAAAGTATACTGTAGATATCATAAAGTGGTAAGTGAATGAGTCTGAGAGACTTGGACTGTCCTTACTAATCATGCGGTGTGAGTATGGTAATACTGACATATATCACTACCTGATAACTGAACTTAACAACCTTGTGAATGCTGATGCTACACACAGTCCCAGAGACTGAGGGAGCTGTCAAGACTGATTTCTGCCAAGCACTAGGATGTCTAAAACATCATAGTAGATAGGAATTATGTGCTGCTACGTGAAGATCAGTGAATGATAAGTGACTACTAAAAGCAATACCCTCAGCACACGATTAATAAGAACCTATGGACTGAAATATAGTTCCTTAAAACATTCCAAACATTCCATTAAAAAAAACAAAACCAACAAAACAAAACAACAAACAAAAACCCAAAACCAAAAACAAAACAAAAAAACAGATAATTTGTACAAACAGAAAACTGTGTTTTGAGTAGTAGAGAGTTTAAGGTTGCTGCTGTGGAAATGGGCTACAGCAAACAACTCAGTCTAGTTTCTGATAGTATACTCTGTAAAAGATAGTTAACCTGTGGACATTAAGAGCTGAATCAGCCATCTGCAGATTAAGGCTTTAAAAAAGTGACTTTTGTCTGAGAGTGTAGGGTGCCACAAAAAGTCTGATACGCTGCTGGAAGTTACCTGGTAATGTTAAGTGATCTCTACAAAAAAGGCAAGAATTAGGAAAGTCAAGGCTCAGCTGTAGTTAAAAGGAGTAAAAGATATGAAGGGAAAAAGAAAGGACTCTAAAAATTGTGCATCCAAGAGAAGGCTTAAGAAACTGTGAATCCATTGCTTAATGTGACGGGACATCACAAAAAGAATTGTGGGAAAGGCAGAGATTCTCACTGCCTACTTTGCCTTAGTTTTCATGGATAAGGTAAAAGGTTGCCCACAGGTTTAGTGGAACTTTGTAGGAGCAAGCATTACCAGATCAACGTAAGATGGAGTGAGAGAGCACTTCAGACTTTTGAGCATACACAAGCCCATGGGATCAAATGGGTGCATCCAAGGGTGCTGAGGAATGTGGCCAGTGTCACTGTGAAGCTGATATCTGTGAGCTGAAAGATTGTGGTGACTGGGGGAGATTTCCTGAAAATGAGGAAAAGACAAAGTTCACACCCCTCTTCAAAGAAGGGCAGAAAGGGTTGTTTAGGGGGACACAGATTGGTCCACCTCACCTCAATATATGAAAAGATGATGGAGCAGCAGATTCTGGAAGTGGTTACCAGCCTTAGGAAAGGCAAAGAGGTGACTGGGATCAGCAAACATGGTTTTATGTAGAGGAAGTGATGTCTGACAAAACTGATTACCTTTTGCTGCTAGATGATTGGCCCTGAGGACAAAGGGGTGTGTGTTGTTTACTTTGACTTCAGTAAAGCTTCTGTATGGTCTCCCATGGTATTCCAATGGAAAAACTGTTGACTTCTGGACTGGACAAGTTAGCTGAAAGGTGAATAGAAAGTCAGCTGGATCATCAGGAGCAAAGCATTGTGATGAGCAGTGCAAAGTTATAGTGGTGGAAGTTAGAAGTAATGCCCCTCAGGGATTAACACTGGTTTTAGTAGTTTTTGATCTGTTTATTGACAGCCTGAGTGATGGTGACAGTGAGACTTTGACCATGCTACAAAACTTGAGGAGAGAAGGGCTGCTATGTTTCTGTGATCTGGAAACAAGTAAGGAAGCAGCAGGAGTCTAATGGCTGAATGAGGAATCAGATGCTGAGATGAGCATCTGGGGAGAAATCTGAACTGCACAAAGATAGTAGATTCAAGAACTGTGAAAACGAGCAAAAGAACAGTGGAATGGTAATAGTTAAGTTTACGTTAATTGTAAATTGTGCCTTCCACCTTTATTTTTGCATTTCCTACCTTTCCAATGTTTGATTCAGTAACCTTAAAAAATATTTTCTTTTTTTTTTTTTTGTATGATCTGATAGACACAGGTCATGTCCCTATTGCGTGTATTAGAAAATACTTATCGTTTAGCATGAAAGCAAAGCCAAGGAAAGTTGCAGTATTGAAGTGTTTATTTTCTACATGGGAAAAACCAAACCACCACCAGCTGTAATTTGGAGGCTTTCATGATTTATTTTTTCATCCAAATATATCCTAAAATACAGTAGAAAAATAAAAAGCAAAGCTAAGCTATACAAAACATTTATGTAAGACAACAAAAACAGTTTAGTAGGTGGGAAAAGGGAGCCCTTGTTCACTCATATACTACTTCAAATGTCTTATAAATTAAGTCAGTAATACTGTGTGTCTTGAAGTGGTCTGTGAATATCATTGTCTTATAAATGCATTTATTGGCAGATGTTTTTCCATAGTTTGTAGCAATCCACGAGATTTTGCTGACAATAAGCCTTTCTTCAGAGGATTCTGTTTGAATTCAACATGTAAGACCAGAAAAGGTTCTCCAGAAATGACTTGAATCAAAAACAAAGAAGACAGCTGGTGGATAAACAGGTCAATTTTTCTCATTATGGTACAGAAAAAACAGCCTGCTGCATACAGCCTGCCCTTCTCACCTACTGCAGTGAAGGCAGAACAGTCTTATCAGGTAAGGTCATTCTGCATGGCAGCTCTGCAATTTCTGTCTCACCCTTCATTAATCCACAGGGTCAACCAGTAGGAATCCAACAACTCCTCTTCAGTATGTAGAGGCATCAAGACAGATTGTCAGGAACTTCATTTCCTTCCACTCTGTGTAAATAAGTAGGAATAGTAAAAACCCAACAAAGTAAAACAAATAAACCCCCATAACCAGTGGAGATTTTACGGGGGGGAGGGAAGTGTTACCTTTTTTTAATTTTCTTTCTTTCTTATTCTGATCATTAGGACTGTGATCCACAAATCTATTTTATTTGTAGAAAACAAAAACCATACAAAAATTTCAGCATCTTTTTACTGCTTAAAACCTTCTTTATAGACTTATTGTAAACTATTTTCTACTCAGAATTCAATAAAAATGTGTCTTCGTCTACTGAACTAAATAGATATCTGTTTTTAAAAGAAGAAGAATATGTTAGAATGTGGACATTTAAAAGACAATCATCATCATATATTTTTACTAAAGAGCTTCTGTCTCTTAACATTTCTATGAACTAATAGCTTAAATCAGCCCTTTGGTGCAAGATTTTCCATAGAGATCAATACTCCTGGTGTGATGCATCCTATCATTGACAACTATTCTAAATACTAAAATTTCATGCTAGTAAAGACATAACATTATTGTGGATTTCGCTATTTTTAGCGTAGCAACTCAGAAGAAATGTAAGCAACATAATAAGAACCTGCAACAGTATTTGGGCAGAAATTGTTGCCTGGCACCAGGGAAGGAAAATCACTAAGAATATGCTGATAAATTCCCAAATCATCCCCTGCTTGTAGCAGTGCAGTGTGGTATGTGTGTTTCTTCTATCCGTGATGTTTACTTCAGCAGCCCAGTGCTCCCCAGTGATAGTACATGATTAAAAGAGCAAGCAGTAAACTGCCAATTTATCACAACTCTACTAATGCAACCTCCGTGTGGTATTCTATTCCTCTTTTCTTCCTTAATGCTTCTTATCAATGTTTCAGAGCGGTTGCCAAAAGCTGTTCACAAATCTGTTATCCCCAAACATTATGTAGCTTTCCATAGACTGCAGAACTCCAGTGGAGGCTGTATAAACAAAGCACAATTTGGCATCCAGTCAACACAATTTTTAAGAGGACGTAATGCAATTTAGTACGGCATACAACACAAGTTTTAACTTAAAACTTTTTTCTATTGATAAATGTTGCAAAATATAAGTTAGCTGACAACAAAGGCAAAGAGACAAACTACGTAACTATTTTTTTAGATCAAAATTGGGAAACACTGATTCAGTAATGTAAATAATGTAGGAGACTTTTTTCAGAAGGCAGAACCTGGATCAGAAAGTTGTTTGCATTAAACAGTGTAAGGTTAAGTGGTTTGAGAAAGTACCCTACTAGCACCAACACAGGACCAAAACTATTTATTAAGCTCTGACCCATTTGATGTTTTCCCTTTGCACTGAGTCTTCTGTGAATAATAAAAATGAAGGATAAATGAGAAAATAAAGAACTGTCTGAATGAAGCAAGGTAAAATGGAGAAAGAGACCAAGATTTAGAAGTAAAATTCATTATGGTTGAAAGTCTCTACCTCAGCTCCAGTACACAGCTGTTTTTCCTGCTTGAGTGCATGTGCCAAGAAAAGCTTAACAGTGCTCCAGCGAAAAGTCAGAACAGACAAAGGAACATTCAAAATGGGCACTTAAGTTTTCTTAAAAATATCTGATCACTACCATCATCATTTCTTTATTGATCTTACCATAAATAAAGCTGTAGGATACCCTGTAAGAATGCTCATGGTGCTGGTTTATACATGCTTTCAAAGTTTTCTTAGTGTGAGAGACATTATATGCTATTGATTTTCTGACCACATACCTAGCTGTCCAAATAGTTTAGGCAAAGAATAAGGGTTACCTTATCAATGCAAAATTTAACTGGCTTCCAAAAAACAATTGAAATTTTCTTTTCTATACGACTTTGTCCATGGCGTTCAAGAACTGTGCCTTGATTTTATGGGATTTTTGTACCTCTTGCAATAAAACCCAGCAGAAACAGTGATTGTTTGCCTGAGGGTAATTTATTGTTAGCTAAACAGCTTTCTCTGAAAACCGATGCTGTCTTGATATCTTCATCTTATCAGTCCATGGTAATCAGAACTTTTTGGGGGCTTTTGTAGTTGTTGATTCATTCAGTAACTCAATCTGTCAGGAAGTCAGTTATTTTGTTTAATTTCAAGAGTATCAGCCTGTGGTTTTTCTTTGCTTTCATGTTATGGTGCTATTTTTCATCATAAAAATGTAATTTTTTTCATTAATTAGAGAATTTGTTAGTGGTCTGTCATTTAAAGCTTGGCATACAACCCTTAGTTTAAGAAAAGCAAGAGGTAAAAAAATTCCTAGCTAAACAACCCTAATGTGAATCTAATTTAACCAAAAACTTTAATAGACGTGATTTTAAAAGAGCGGGGACAAATATTAGCAGGGCCTGTGGTCCAGATGTATGTGTTTTCATTCTTTCTGAACCTATCTTTGTTACTTAGGAGAGTCTGCCTATTGTCCCTACATACTACAAGGCTCAGCATGTGAAGCAGAGAAAAACAGGGAGCTAAGTAGCAGGAAGGAATGCCAGTGGGTCTTTCTGGTTGAAAGTATTCCACATCTCCCTCTGTATAGCACAGCAGGCACACCTCATCCTTACCCTGTCTGGATGCCACTTTCAAACTATCTATCCTAACTTACCGAAATGGAAGGTGAGGGCTATAATTGTGGGAATCTTTATGTCTCTCTCTGAACCAGTACATCTCTGTTGATCTTATAATATTTAAATGTGATTACATTTGAGGCTCTGATTATAAGGGAAATACTTCAGAAAATTTTTTTTTGCCTATTTATCAGCAGTTCCTTTCTTCACTACTCATGGTCTTTGGTATGTTATATTATAGTCACAGGGAGCCCCTGGTGGTCTAGTGGTTAAGGATGCAGCGCTGTTACTGCCGAGGTCCGGGTTCGATTCCTGGTCAGGGCCACTCCCCGGACAGATGGAGCCCGTTAGCCCTG
>JAYRBT010000001.1:95834934-95848843 GCA_036023395.1 Myiotriccus ornatus
GCGCACACTGTAACTCACCTAAAAAATCCAATGCGCAGGCTGGAAGGTGTAAAGACCTTCCCCGGTTCTTCATTTGCAAAGACTGGCCATTATTATAGTCACAGGTCCATATGCATCCTATTCCAAGAAAAATTATTTTCCAAATCTTTCTTTCTTTTTAATAGCACTTGAACAATTTGTATTTTTAGGAATAGTGGGATTTTTTTCCTTTGATTTAAGGCTCCCATGAAGCTGGCTTGTGCTTAATGGATGAAAAAGGAACTGCTTTCAAATTTTTAAACAGAGCCTGAAGATATTTCTTTGTTTTCCTACTGTCTAAATTTTACACAATACTTCTGATGAGTGGGTCAGTATATCTTTAAAAATCCCCAACACATTTCTACTACTTTTTGTGACTTTCCTGGAGAAACCAAAATTTTCTCTCCTGATTTTCCTTTTGTCTTACTCTTGAATATGTGTCACATTGCCATGATGCTCTCTTTAATTTTCACTGAAATAAACCTTTTAATGACCTTCATAGACCAGTGGAAACACATATTTCCAAAATGTAACCATTCAAAGTCTGTAAATCAGTTGCAAAAAGTGCCACATATATGATGCAAATGAGTGGAGGAAAAAAAGAAAGAAAACTTCAGCTCTCTTGTACAATGTCTAATAATAAAACTCTGCCTCTAAAAGGCTGTTGTGGAGCAGAAAGTCTGCTCTACTGGCACATTATAATGAGATGAAGTGAGATGACAGCAGGAATGTGAACAACACAGTTTTAGAGGATTGTCTGAGTGACAAGAGAACCATTTCAAAGTGTTTTGCTGAAGTTACTCTGCTTTTCGTTTTTCACTGTTACATTTCAGGTAGGGGCTCCCCCAACAGGGATTGAGTGGCAACAAAGATAAGGGACACTGGCTGTCAAATCAACTCTCTCTGTTTCTGTTTCTTTTTCTGTCTGTCTCTGTCTTACTCCTTCTAAGAATAGAATAATCCCATCTCTTCATAATACAGTGACATTGCTCAGATCTTTTATTATGCCTGGATTAAGAATGAAAACCGGGGGTGGAGCTGCAAGGGGAGATGCAACTTCAGTTTGATTCTTGTTTCACCACTTTCCCTCTTTGACTTAGGATGCAAATCAACTTCACCTTGTGCTCTTTTAGATTTAAAGGTTATTAACAACTGCAACATTAACCTGCTCAAACCTTATTTTCATTATCTTCGATAAAATGGCAGGAGTAAGCTAGCTGGAACGAGCACGATGTGATTTAGTTCTGTTTGATGCTTCTGCCTTAGTAAATGTCAGAAGCAGGGAACACAGTATTAATAATCATTTGCATCCAGTATGCTAACAGCAGATCTCACAGAGAATGCACTCTGTAAAATAAAGCTCCAAGGAAGCAATTGCCCCGCCTTGCTTTTAACTCAGCAAAAAAATAAATGCAAACAAGCCCATTCAAGACATATCTGACAAATGCAGGGTTAAATAAAAACACTAGTATCTATTTAAGAGCAGAGAAGCAGTTTGCTGGAGCAGTTATTTCATGTTAATCACTTTGTATTTACTGCAGCTTGAGAAAGACACATTTGTTATGCAGACAGTGTTCATTGTCGTAGCTTGATCATTAATGCACTGCTGCCAGCAACAAAATGAATTAGCTCTCTGAATACTAAACTGGGAAACCAACGTTGAACCAGAGAGCAGCACAATGACACTTAGAGGATTAAAATATACTACCCCACTATGAGAGGGTACATTTGTGGCCTTCGTTAACTATCAACTATTTTTAAGATTAGTATTAGTAGGAAACCTCTCTGGAATGAATCAAAATTGTAGGACAAACAATAGTGATCATTTATGTTCCCATGGAAGTTTATACTCTTTCTGGAATACAAGTCTCTCATGGTTTATTTCCCATGCTTCACCACAGCCATTTTTTCCCATCAACAATTTATCATTTATCCCTTTACATGCATGCTTTGAATTTCTGCAATTCCTAGCATACTGTAGATCCATAGCAGCACTGTGGAAAGTACATGAATACAAAACACCAAGGAATCAAAGCCCCACTGTGTCTATGAAGAGATGTCACAGACGTGCAAAAGCAGAGTAACAAAGCAAATGCCACCTGTCACTCTAAATGTTTTTATACTGCTTTTCATGTCCCTATGTCACAGGAATAACAACAATAATCTCAGAATGGTAGATTGTTACTGTTAGCTCTATCTTGCTCTGCACGGATCAGTAAACTAGAAAGGTCTGATTGTATACTTCGAATAAAAAAAAGGGGGGAGAGGTGAAAGAAGGAAGCAAGGAAAGAAAAAAAGAAAGAGAGAAAAGAAAGAAGGAAAGAAAAGAAAGAAAGAAAAGAAAGAAGGAAAGAAAAGAAAGAAGGAAAGAAAAGAAAGAAGGAAAGAAAAGAAAGAAAGAAAGAAAAGAAAGAAGGAAAGAAAAGAAAGAAAGAAAGAAAGAAAGAGAGAAAAAGAAAAACAGGAGTCAAAACAACCTCAATCAGCCAAAGTTTTTTTGTTGTGGATTTACACCATATCTATTTTAGTAGGAGCTCAGGGTTTGCCCTGTAATAAAATGTGTTAAGGCCAGAGCAGAAAGCAGTAGCTTCCTTTCTATTTCATAAAAACTCTGGGCTTGATTCCTTGAGGTGTTACAAGTATGACACTCCCAGACACTCAAAAGGGAGGAATAACACTAGGAACCTATAAAACACTCATTGTGTCTTTTAGGAAAGGTATCATGTTCATAAATGGAGCATAAACTGAAGCCTAAGCATAAAAAATTTTTAACTAAGATGTAGAGAAGAAATCCAGATTCTTCTTGAATCTTGAAGTATTCATGTTCTCCTAGAAAGGAAAAGAAATGATCATCGCAATATTCCCAACTCCTATGAGAATTCTTTCCCTTCCAATTAGAACTCAAAGTTGTTTTAACATTTATATGCAAAATGAAACATGCCAGAAAACACGACATAGCCCAATCACCTGATGCAGAAGAATGGTTAAAAACTATTATACAATTGATGATGATATCTGATTATTTTTGTGGATTAGTATATTTTAAAGCTAATATTTTATAATTTAATACATAATGGAGTTTCTTGTTGTGTTTGTTTGCATATGTTCTTTTTCAGAAATGCCCACCTTCATGTTTAGAAAGGAATTAATTCAAGATTAGTCTTCAAGAAAAACAAGATATGGGATAGGGAAATTTTCATCATCATTATGTCGCTTTCTGACCTCAAATACTATTATCTAAAATGATAATAATGTTCATTTACTAGTGAAGTAACACTCTGAAATTAATTAAATATTTGTACAGTACTATGAAATTATTAAATAAGTATATACCACAGATATCAGATTTTCATGAAAAAACAGCATCAAGCTCCACAGAACTTCCTTTACATAGTTTGCCACAGTGCTCCAGCCAGTTTTTAGTGGAACATATCAGCTGATCAGCAGTAGAACATATGACTTGAAGTAACAGAAGATAATAGGAAAATATGTAGTCTAAATGAAACCTACTGGTAATTTCTGTAAATAGAATGTAGTTATCAGAAGTTGAATCTGACAAAGTTGCAGTGACGAACTGTTCAAGAGAGACATTTCATAACCAATAAGCTTGTGAGAAAAATATGTGCTGAAAAATTCTCAAAGGTGAACATCGTGGTTTAACCCCAGGTTACAGTTGAACCCTACACAACCACTCATTCACCTCTGGTGGTATGAGGGAGAAACCCAGAAGACCAAAACTAAGAAAATTTGTGGGTTGAGATAAATACAGTTTAATAGGTAAAGCAAGAGCTGTGCATGCCAGCAAAGCAAAGCAAGGAGTTCATTCACTGTTTCTCACTGGCAGGCAGGTGCTCAGCCAGGCTCCACCACATGTAACAGTGTCTTGGGAGGACAAATGCCACCACTCTCAAAGTCGCTCCCTTCCTCCTTCTTCCCCAACTTTACAAGCTGAGCATGAACCACCATACAATGTGGGACATCCCCTTGGTCAGTTGGCATCAGCTGTCCCAACTGTGTCTCCTCCCAGCTCCTTGTGCACTCCCAGCCTGATCACTAGTGTGTTAAGTGAGCCGTCACCTTTTGTCTTGTAGCAGTTTTAGTTATATATGGTTAAGTATCTTGAAACCTAAAGGCACTGAAGTCATGGTTATAACTGCTATTAAGAAAGTGAACTTCATATTTAATTATTTATCTTTCCCCTGAAAGATTGTTTGAAAGAGAAAGATAAGTAGTGTCAATATTCCTTTTTTTTGTATCTTAAATCAGAAATTAAATAGTACACTGTCTATAAATGTATATATCACTGAAAGAAAAGAAGCAATGCTGGAGGCTATGCCATTGTCACTTTGCAGGGATAAATATCCTTGCATAGTAAAAAACAGATTTCCTTATCTTAAGGAAAAGTAAACCCACATCTTAACACTACCCAAAGCTGTGTGAAATAAGAGAAAGTAGGTATAAAATCTACTGAGCCCATCTGCAGTACAAGAATGATTTCTTATAGATCTTTACCAATGTAATGCTGGAGCTTCCACTTATGTTCCTGAGATAGTCCTTTGGATTGCTTTGCCTAATCTCAACAGTGAGTCTAAAAAATACTGCTTAAATAAATAAATATATATTAAACTATTATTATATAATATATATAAAAATATATATTTATATATAATTATTATTTTTTACCCCAAAGCCATAATATTTGCAGTCTTAGAAACAAATTCTTCTATCTCCAAAATTTTTAAAAAATATATTTTTGGAAGTAACATTGGCAAGTTTCTCTTTAGCAAGTTCATCTTTGGAAAAACCAAGAATTCAGTAGTCTACATTTGTAATTATGGGTTGTTTGAGGCTTTTTTTCTCTTTTCCTCCTCCTTGGATTTCATCCCTTCTAGAATTTTTAGCCTTGTAGAGAGGCAGAATAGACAACTGAAAGAGACAGTTAGGTCTTACTCATTCTTTCAATAATCTTTTCTTAATACATTGTAATGTTTGTCTTTCCTGCATACTTAAGCCTTTTCAGACTGTTACTCTGGGTCTCCACAGTACTAATCTATATAGGACTTTTACCTTTGTCTTTAAGTATTCTAAAATATACATATTGACATTTTTCATAGGATTTAATATTTCTGCTACCTTTTTTTTGTTCTGACATGATAAAAATCCTGATACCTTTTTTTTTGTTGACATAAATAAGAGGTTGAAGTGTTTCCTTTAGACTTCCTATCCATACACAAATTTCTACCAGTTCCTCTCTGACCACCCTCCTTGTACACAGTTTCTTGCTTAGCAAAACTTCTTTTGTTCTCCACTATGGAGTTCTGTTTAGGGGTTTTGTAGATTGTTCTATCTTTGCTTCATTAGGTACTTCTAACAAGATCTTTCAGAGACTGTCTTCAGTCTCATAAATTTTATTAGTTCCTCTCACTGCCCGATTAGTTTTGGTCTGAATTTTGCAAAATTTTACTCATGAAATCTAATTCACTTGTATGGCTGTGTGAAAGGAATTAGCTTCCTCACTGGGGAAAAAAAAAGCAATCTCCAAAACAACTAAAAATATTAAAATTTGGGTTATTTGACAAATTCCAGCTGTTGAAGAAATATCAGAGGAGGACAATTTCTGTAAATGGTTACTTCACAGTGGTTACTAGATCTTACACATGCAACAATCACAAGGTATGATAACACTTCTATTTTATGTGCAGGATCTGAAAATTATATCTGCACCTCAGAAAACTTCTGTCTTCTACACTCAATTTTTAAAAGTCTGTCTGAAGCAGCTGTTGCATAAATGCTAAGAGTACTTGCATGCTGGTGATGCATTATTCACTTTCTCTACTGTTGTATCTCACTGTTTATCCATCTCCAGGCACTGTAATACAAGAGGTGCTTGACTGGGAAGAGAGACTGAGGGAAAAAATAGAAGGAGAGATTAATGAAAATATGGAGAAATAGCTCCCACTGAAACAATTAAGAAGGATTATTTTTCTTTTCCCACTATTTTTTATTACAAATTATGTGTCTGCTACTCACCGTACCACCCATTTCCTTTTTGAGCTGCAAAAATGTGCTGATGAGTAATTCCTGGTGAACTCCAAGCATTCAGTTGTAGAGGAATTTTTTTTTAATAATGCATATTTTTATAGTAGAGAACAAAATATTGTTTCACATTAAGAGACAGAAATTAACTGTCTCTGAATTAGTCAAATAAATACATAAATACATGTGTGTGTGATTTTGTGGGGGATATTTTCTCTGCAACAAGAAAGCAGAATGGAAAAGTTATGAGAGGAAAAGTTGTAAAAAGAAAAATTGAAGAAAATAAAAAGTCCTTGAATGAATGTTGCAAATGTAAAATTTTTTCCATGACTTATAGTACTTTGCACCAACTGTCTTACTCATTATAGTGTGACCTAGACCTGAAGGGTTATGTTTATGATGTAACAATTGGGGCATCACAATGGCAGCAAATTTTTACAACAAACACTTCACATGCACATTGTATGCATTCTTTGTCTGGAATGGCCCTGTAGTCCCTGAGACTACCGATGAAATCACTACTGATCACAGGCTCAGACCTAGCTAACTGCATTGTAAATATTCATTATTACAGGAGGTGAAACCTACCTAATATTCATGAAAATCTGATCATTACATCCTTATCTGCAAATGCAAGTTTCTAGGTAACTAACCAAGTCTGCATGTCATGGTAGGCTCGTGTTGTGCTTTCACTAACAACTTTTATTGTTACAGAAATTTGAGTTCAGCTGGCATTGTTTGGGTCATCTTCACCAACTAATAAAATTGTCAGATGTAGTAGTCCTCAACAATTGCACAGGTATTTGTAAGTTTTATTCTTCCAGCATGTTTTCCCTTGATATCTGTAAGTTCACACTTCTGACTTATTTATTGCTTCAGTATTACCAGTACTTATCTTTTCTGCCACCATCGCTGTTGAAAATATAAATGTCATTATGTTAATTGAAAGTTAGAGTCTTTTTCTTCTTTTGATATGTGAAACTTAAGGACAAGAGGATTCGTGATGTCAAGCAAAAATTACCTACTATGTTCTGTTAACCCTTGGGGTTTACTTAATAGATGTGTTGCAATGAGTTGGTCAATTTTTTCAAGAGAGAGAGAGACAGGATGCATACTTGCACTGCAAATACAATCACACCTTCTTTTGCATATGCGTTATAATCAGGTATCCCTTGCTCATGAAAGTACTCCAGTTTCTTTGAGCAATGTGAATAGTTTCACATATTTGTATTATTTAAGTGATACTCTGAACCAAGTTCCATGTGAAAATATAAGGTAAAAAATAGTAAAAAACCAAAAGTTCCTTTTTTTTTTTTTTAAATTATTTTTATTGTTGGCTTAGCCAGTCATCTTCAACATTAAACTTTATAAATCCATATATCTGAATGTTCCTTTTTTTTCTTTCGGAAAGACATTTTAATTTGGCATCTGTCACCCATTCTCACTTAGGAGCAGAGCTTCACACAAGTATTTATGCTCCACTCATCACTGCCACAGCTCCAGGATTTTTAGGGAATCTATTCTCATATTGCCCTGTGAGGTAAGATAGTCAACAGAAACACCAAGAAAGAAAAATGATTTTGGCATTCATCTCATGCATTTTTATTCATATGGGAAGTTAAGCCATCAGTTTCGGTTAGTAATTTAGGCTGCTTGCGTGGCCAGGGAAACTGAGAAGCCCTGATGGACAGTGATCTCAG
The DNA here is from genome assembly GCA_036023395.1 of Myiotriccus ornatus. Classification (NCBI taxonomy): domain Eukaryota; kingdom Metazoa; phylum Chordata; class Aves; order Passeriformes; family Tyrannidae; genus Myiotriccus; species Myiotriccus ornatus. The sequence continues at coordinate 95,842,689 of JAYRBT010000001.1, forward strand.
AGGTCTCTTCCAACCCAGTTAATTCTATGATTCTGTGATTCAGACCTTCAGTGCAGGCTGCTGTATAGGCTGCTTCTCAGTTCTGCTGAGAAAGACCTGGGAGTCTTGGTGGATGCCAAGCTGACTGTGAGGTGGCAGTTTGCTGTTGCAGCCAGGAGGGCCAATGGTATCTAGGGTGCATCAGGAAGACTGTGGCCAGCAGGTCAAGGGAGGTGATCCTCCTCCTCTACTCAGCCCTAGTGAGGCCAAATCAGGAATTCTGTGTCCCCATCTGGGCTCCTCAGTATAAAAACGACAAGGTCCAGTGGAGGGCAACAAAGATGATTTGCAGTCTGGCATCTCACTTATGAGGAGAAATCGGGTAAGCTGGGCCTTTTCAGTCTAGAGAAGAGAAGACTGAGAGGGGATCTTATTAATGTATATAAATATCTCAAAGGTGAGTGCCAAGAGGATGGTGCCAGTGGTGGCCACTGACAGGACAAGGAGCAACAGCCAAGCTAAACCTCAAGAACTTTCACTTTAACATGAGGAAGAACTTCTCACATTGAGGGTGGCAGAGCACTGGAACATGCTACTCAGTGAGGTCATGGAGTCTGCCTACCTGGAGACATTAAAAAAACACATTTCTGTGTAACCTGCTCTAGGTGACCCTGCCTTGGCAGGAGCATTGGTCTGGATGATCTCCAGAGGGCCCTTTCAACCTTAACGATTCTGTGATTCTGAGTGTGGGTAAGATGTCCCCAAATCATCTGAGCATTGACTTTAGATGAAGCAGGATTGCTAGGCAATCAGAAAGTGAACTGAACTCTAGATGGCTAGCTTGAAGTACATATTTAATCTCAAAGCATGAGGAGGTCTACTGTTGTTTTGGATAATATCTCCAGCCTTAAGCTGCCTCTCCAGAAGGAGGTCTTATCTTCCAGACCTCTGTGAATGTCTCAAGTACCCCTGGAAATATCACAAGCAGCATAAGACACCCATGTTTGGACTACTGAGTGGTTCCCTAGAATTAAGTGTGCTGAATTAGTGAATTTCTTGAAATAAGAAAAAGTCTAGGTAGGATGGGAGAATAGAGATCTTTGTTTAGTATCTAACTGGTGGACTGTAATTTCCATACCCGTTGCTCAGTTATAACATTCAAAGTTCCTATATTACTATATCTAGGAGAAAACTGGCCTCTTAATCTCAGGAACCTTTGATTTCTTGAATCAACAGAACAATTTCCTAGCTCTTGCCATTTTGTTCTTGTGTGTTAAAATCTGTGTTGTAATTGTTTTATCAAGAGAAAATAAAGAACATATGAGATGGAACTGTGTTCTACACACTCTTCTTTTTACTCATTTTACCTGACCTGCAGACTGTTTTTTTCAGTCTTGGACTGAAATGCAACTAAATCAAATTAGTTTTATAATCTAAAATATAATAGTGCTGAAATAAGTGCACCAACATGAAAATTGCATGACAGTGAATTTGAAAACAACTAAGCTTTGTCTACTTTGCCTTTGACCTTTTATTAAGAATAAAATTACTAATTCCATGGAGAAGATCAAAGCTTATATTTACAATATATTAATTTGTAATAATTATTTAACCAGTAGCTACAGAATCAAAATACATACTTAGGATGGTACACAAAGAAAACCAAAAGGCATATTTTTGATAGAAGACAACAGAATAATCATAGATTTAGTAGAAGACACAGACTGGAAATTGGAGCAAATATGTATTAGGTCTGTTGTAATACAATTCTCTGGTGACTTAGTTTACAGACAGAAATAAGCAGGCCAGAGGAGCAGAAAGAGTGATCAATAAAATCCCTGTTATGGGAGATGGGAAGTGAGTGGATTCTCACATACAATAAATAAAAAAGCTATTCATGCCTTTTTAAATAATTTGTAGATCAAATCATGAGTTTCTTTTTGATTAATGCTATTGATAACAACAGTAACAACAGTAGCCTAGAAGAAACTGAAATTGTAACACAAATAAATTATTTCAGTACTTTACTCTGTATGTAACTAATTATATAATGCTGCTCTCACCTATCAGCTACTGAAAAGATCTCGATATGATATTCAACTGAATAAGTAGAAATTGCACAATGCATTGAAAGGTCTTTCTGTTCCTCAGATGAAAATAATTTTGTTTCATTGACTTTACTGCATATTTTGTATACACATCCATAAAATAGAAGTACATTTTTTTAGACACATATACATTTACATTTGGGTTTCTATTTTAAATTTGAATGATCAAATGATTTCGTCGAAGAAAAAATAAAAAATAGTAATAAAATACTGACACAAGCAAAAGAAACAAAAATATTTTCCATCACAATGAAACAATGGGGGGAAAAAATTGTTTTCCAAGAAGTCTCTTCAAGTAAACATTTTTTAGAGCCTAATAATATAAAAATACATTGTACTGTAGGACTGCTTTTCTTGAAAATAATTATTGTAGTTCAGTACTACACAGTGCAAAGATAAATTAAAAAAAAAAAAAAAAAAAAGAAGAAACCTTTGTGTCAGGCATCCTTGTAGCAATCATTAGTTCTACTTTCAGTCACTAAGAATCAGTCTGTAGGGGATATCTGAAAACAGAACATTTAACCAGATTAATAAATTATTTCATTAGGTGGAAATCCTTGATGAATACATGGTGAAACTGCTGTTATCTTGGTGACAGGAGCTGTCTAACTCCACTAACTCTATGCAGTAAATTTCAGGACAGAATGATGCAGGAAAAAAAGAGAAATTCAACATTGAAAGGGATTATTTAAATTGTTTAAATTTATCATAAAATATAGCAAGTATTAATATTCCAGTAGCAAAGGACAGAATGAAACATTATTTCAGCCAGTTTCTGACTGTCCTTCTCATGCACCTGAAAAGGGTGAAAGATGTAGAATTTTTTTCTCAGCTCCACACTTCGTAAGATAAACAGGCAACATATTTTGGCCTAGTATTTATGGAGCTGAATCCTATGGGTTTTTACATACTCCTAGGAACACTTAGTAGACAACTGTGTGCTTACACATTCCTTCATTATTTTAAACACACTTAAAGACTAAAAAGATATAGAATGTACCAACAATAGTTTTGCAGTGCATATCCTTCCTTTACTTTCTTGGTATTCTTTCATTTGACTGTGTGAGTTACAAGCAAAATATATAATTGGAATAGGACAGAGCACGATGGCTACAGCATGATTTGGGAAGATATCATTTGCACTCATCAGGTAAAGCAGCACAGAGGGAATGAAAAAACTGAGAGCCTAAGGTTAAAAGATTTTTGAATACTTAGTTTTCCACGTAGGTGGCAATGAGGCTCTGTCCTCAGTAGTAGTTCAGGAAGAGTAAATTAAGATACAATCCCAGACAATATTTTTTAGGTAGATAGACTTAGCTCTTATGGAGATAACAATCTTCATACAAAGATAAAAATACATTAATTTATTTGCACTTGATCTTCTGATTTACATTTTTTCTCTGAGTGATGTGTCCCTTTGATAAAATTTTGTGTAAAGACACCCGGATGATCTTCATAGCCAATGTTATCTGGCACCAGAGAGAAATTTCCAATGGGTAGCTTGGTGGTAGTGCTAAATGGTTTTTGAGTATTGTTAGGACATAACAAATATCAATTTCTTATTGGCCCAGTAAGGCTGAAGGAGTTCACCAAGATAGACACGAAGAAAGCAAAATATATACTGTTCACTTAGATGTGGTGAAATTATAATCTTCCAATAGAAGGAATGAAAGGAAATCAGATATGATTATTTCCTGTTTCGTTAATACCTTCACGGTTTTATGAAGGTATATCCTGTATAGTGAAAGGGTGGTTCTACAATACTGTACTGCAAACAGGAGATGAGTGAAGGCTTCAGTGTATGAACTGTCAGCACAAACTAAGTAAAGAGAGTGTATGAACTCAGATTCCTGTGAAGTAAAATACAGTGCCCAGAATGTAAGAATAAATACCTGTAAAGTTTGAAAGACTCTATAATAATTTAACTCCTTTAAGAAGTTTTTTTTCATTTTTGTGTGACCAACTGCTGCAACACTGTTGATTGGTAGACTTTTTTTAAAATGCATTGCCTCAATAAAAATTTTATTGCATTCTCATATACTGTGACATTTTATGAAATCTAAGGAATCATATAATCATGGAATCATTTACATTAGAAAACACCTTTAAGCTTGTTGAGTCCAACCATTAACCCAGCAGTTCCAAGTACATAACTAACTCATGCCCCTGGGTGTAACATGTACAGGTCTTTTAAATGACTTCAGGGAAGGTGACTCTGCCACTTCCCTGGGCAGCCAGGGCAATCTTCTTCCCCTAGTCTTTCAGGACATGGGGAGGATGCTGCTGTACATTTAAGATTTCCTTTTTGAAACATGTCTAGCCTTCCTGGGCTCCTTTGCTCTTCAGGACTGCCCCCTAATAGACTCCATCAACTAGGCTCCTAAACATGCCAAAGTCCAAGGTAACAGTTCTTCAGACCCTGCTACTTACTTCTCCAAGAATTGAAAACTATCATTCTGTTATTGCTGTGTCCCAAAACAGCCTCCAACCATCACATCGCCTATCAGTCCTTCTCTGTTAACAGAGAGTGTCAGGAATGGGTGTCAGGAAGTTTGACAGAAGTTAAATCATGTCATTAATAAGAGTTGTACAAAATTTTCACACAAATACTTCCAATACTTCTCACTACTGTTCTTAAGACACTTCCATGAATGAAAATTATTCACATGCTAATACACGGTCATTGCTTGTGGACAGGCTCTTAAAAGCTTACTCATTAAAATTCAGTAGAAATCAAGTAATGACATGAAAATTTTGTGATCTTTAAGCATTCCTTTTCTAAAATATATTCTGGATAACAAGTGCATGTGAAGTGCATATATGCTGCTAACCTATATGCTCAAGAGCATTTTTTTTATGCCTGAATTCCTATGTCTCTACTTCTGCAATTCAGTGATTCCTGGGGAAAAAAAAAATAAAGAAGATAGCATAAACACTATTAAAAATATAACGAGAAAAAGAAGTGGCACTTTTAAAAAGTGCCTCACATCGTCCTTGCAAATCTGTTGTCTTAATCCACTTTTCCAGTCACAATTGTTTTAGCCCTTAACAGGACTTCGCTCGTTTCTTCCACTTAAACTTGATTTTCCTTTAATAGTTGAAGGACACTTAGACAGCATCACATTAATTTCAGTGGACATTGAGTTTTATCTAATTCAGCAAGCCAGCCTTTGTTAATTAGGCCTCACAGGGCGAGTGATTGTAAAGAACATCTCTAACTGTCACTGATCAATACCCGCAGCAGAAGCAGTTCTAGCAGTCAATTACTTGTGCTTCTGAGAAGGAAGAAGAGTCCTATTCTTGTTAACTCCCTGCACTTTTTGAAATCACAAGGTCCCTCAGCCTGCCTTCCTCTCAGGTTCAACCAGATGCATACAAATTTCATTTCCTCCTTCTTCTGCTGTTATGGGTTCACTGGCAGCGCAGTCCTCTGCAGCCCAGCAGATCACAGTTAATAGCATTTCCTGGGGATTTATTTCAGTGAGGATATATAAATATGTATGCATTTGTATATAAATTAGAACTTTAGGTGTTTCCAATGATTGAAAATAGTCCTTTCTGCCTTCTAGAACCTTTTTTTAATAGCCTCTTATTCTTCTCTGGGGAGATTATGAAGCCGTCACCCTTGTGATTGAGGATTTAGGATCAACAACCCCCCTCAACTTTCTAAAACCATCACTGAATTGTTTTAATACATGATAAACAACTAGTCACTCTAAATGAGCTGGGTGGAAAAGTCTTCTCACTCTGTTCATGAGTGAGTCCTGAGAACTTAGAAATTTTCTCATTACACATCAAGCATTTTCAAAACCAACTGGTGACACCCAAGAGTATAAGACTGTAAAAAGCCTGTTTCTTCACTTATACACTGAAATGTCTAAAAGTGAATTTAACAGTGGAATGGTATTTTAATTTTTTCCTATGAGTCCCTTTTGTAACCTTCTCTAAATAGCTGTTACTAAGGGCATACAGAAAAACATTTCCTGTTAAATTGTAGGTGAGAGATTGTAGTTCTGTTGCAATACTATATGGAGTTATTAGCAGAAATGCTAAACATTCAGTGGAAGA
>JAYRBT010000001.1:95880582-95906844 GCA_036023395.1 Myiotriccus ornatus
GGCCATTTTGGGGTCATCCGTGTGTGACTGTCTCCTATCCAAAGTGTGTCCCGAGGGTCTCTCCGCAGGGGACAAAAACCCCCCCGCGATAGGGTATCAGCACTAAAAGAACACTTTGACAGGAAATATCAGTAGGTTTATTTTTATTTTGTATTATGTCTTAGAAGAGGAAATTGTATTATTTCTATACCATTGATATCTGATTTCAGTTCTGAGCTAGCTTAGACTTATTTTTCTGCATTATATTCTATTAAGTCTGAGACTGATATCCAGACAAAAAAAATCTCCAAAAAAAAAAAACCCACAACAACAACAAAACCATACACACAAAAAAATCCAAACAAAAAAACCAAACCACAAAAAGAAAAAAAAACCACACAACCCCCAAAAACCAGAAACAAACAAACAAACAAAAAATCCAAAAACAACCCTCCCCCCAAAAAATCTCGCTTAATTTCCTTTGATTAAATAGTTTAGTGTAATTGCTATTCTTAATATTTCAAAAATTTAATTACAGACAACCTAATTTCAACAGAGGACTTGCACCCTTTATCCTGATTTCAATTAAAGCATTAAGATTATATACTTACAGGACTTCTGAAATCTGATTTTATTGATTAAAAAAATGTTTCTTTTTTTTTTTTTTTACCTTTCCAAAATTTAAAATTTTAAAAAGTTTGTCTCCTTTTTATACACACAAAACAAAATGCCTAGCACTGGACTTGTCAAACCCAAAGCGTTCAATAGAAACAAAAGGCTACCACTAGCTGCACCCATTGCTTTAAGAATGGAAGGACTGGATAGAGCTCATCAAAATAAATTTTCATAATTACATTAGAAGAAAAATAGCCACATAATAATGCCAGGCAAAACTTTCATTAAAAAATTATTGGTTATGGATCTGGGTCTCAGTAATTTAATATTCAAGTATGGTGTACTTTGTTTGTTTGTTTTTAGTGTGGCTTTCTAAGTTGAAATAAATAGAGAGCAATTTATAACCATATGACTATTTCTAATGCTGGCATTGTTGCACTATTTTGACACCCATTCTCTATTTACATATAGGTCACATCCAGTGCAATTCTCAGTCCCATTTGCAACAATCTTTCATGTCATAACTGTAACACTTCACGTTTGTGGAAAGAGCATCTAGAGGAGAAACTATAAATTATATGCATATGATTGTGATGCTTATGTTTGCCTCAGTACACACACCAAAATGTTGATTCTTATTTTAAGGATAGACAATACCAAAATTCCCAGTCACAGAAAATGTATTTTAATCTTACTAAGTTGTTCTTCTAGTTAACTTCATCGTTAAGGGGGAGAATAGAAGGATCCTATTTGGAAGCTGCTTAGCTTTAGTATAGCATACCTTGGTTTATGTTCCAATTGCATACATTAAAAGCTCATGTTCCCACTGTCTTCTATTTTTCTCTCTAAAGGTATCAAAATTCTGAACCACCAAGTACAGCATCTTGTCTCTTCTGAATACAGGCAACCTTTGCCTGCAGCAAATGGTGTTCCCACACTGACTTAATTCAGTTCAAGGACTGCAGCATGCTTTAGAGTTGCAATCTTTGGTCACCATAGCAGGCAACATAGAACCATACTTTTAGAATTCAGATCTCGAGCGTGTGTCACTTCCCATTGCTTCTTTAATTGATGCACTACCATAAATTAAAATTCCTACTTGATATCTGAAAGGTAACCTTTCTGTAATGTCACATCAGCACTGTGTTTTCCTATGCAAAGTAAATAACTTGTGTTTGACACATTGTCTGACTAACTACTGAAACTGTAAACTTTGTTATCACTCACAAACCCTGTAGTTATAAACTTAGACTATGTCTACCAATGTGCCTGGAAAAAGTAACATACTCTGGTTAAAGCAACTTATTCTGATGAGAAGACATGGCCTTACACATACATTGCAAAAACCTTCCCTGCTGAAAGGAAACTGTTCAAGAAGAAAAGCATGCTTTTTCTCTTCTTGGGCATCCCATAACAGTAGTCACTGGATAAAAATTTATGGGCTTAAATTTAAAGTATATCTTAATATACGTTGCTATTGAAGATGCAATGATGCGTGTCTTCTTTGCTGTTGAAATTAGGAAGTCATCTTTCCAAAGAGAAGAGAAAAAAAAAAGACAGCAATAGGAATAGATGAACACCACACTACTGGAATAAAGGATGAAAATCTAGACTCTATCAGCCTTTCTATTTCAATACCATTTAAATTGTCATTAAACATTTTTAAAAATATATATCAGAGACAAGTGGATTCTCAAAACTGATACAGATTTTTTAGCAAATAACAGTGTGAAAATTATACAAAAAATTAAAAGTATTTGATGAATATTTCTTCTTCTTCTTATCTCCAGTCTTAAGGATGTACTCAGAGCTTTCAATTAGTAACAAGTTTTCCACCTTTATTGCAGATCAGCATGGACACTAAGAAAACAAGAGCTTTCAAAATATGCTAATTAGATTAGTAGATTTTCATTGTTTTAAAAATAAAATTGGTCAAAAAGTACAAAAGGTCAAAAGCCAATTTTCAAAATTAATGACAGCGAGTAGAAGAGAAAGTAGAGTACTCCACAAGCTCCAGATAACACACATTGGAAAAATGAAAAGCTGGCAACTTAACATGGATGCTGAAGAAAATCACTGGAAGGAAGATATGAACTACATACCTCTTTCAAAGTAAACGGGAGAAGCATTATTTATGTCGGTAGCATGTCATTGTGGAGAAACAATTTTGTGAAACATACTTGTCATTCTTATTTAAGATTATACCTTTGATTGATGATTATATTTATCATCCAAGGCTTATTATCTTAAATTTGTATGGAGCAATTTTTTTGAAAATAAGTTGGAAATGCTATTAAAGAGAAGATAAGACTAGATGGTCAGATAAGTGTTAAGACATAGTTTTACAGCCTTGAAAAAAAGTATGTCGATCAATATCACTACTGTTATTGTATTTACATTTTTATTTTCTTTTTTTCCCACATTTTTAGTAGGTAGATAAAAACCACAACACCTTCCTACAAATCTTGCTCTTTTTAGTCCTCTTCATAAACCATTACTGTCTATGCTCAACATTGCTTTTCCTTATGTTCTTGCAACAATGAACTTACTGCTTTCACTTCTTCATAGTCTCATAAGACTAAAAAAACCTTACATTAGAAGTTTCAGTATGAAGTTTCAGCAGCATAATTTCTAACTGCATAGTACTATAAATTTGCCTAATAATTGTTTTGTTCTATAGATCCTTTATTTGCTGCAATTTCATTACTAAAGGTTTGTACTGCAGCAGCCTCCATACAGTACATTGATTACTTCAAAGAGAAGTACAGATTATGCATAACATAAAAAAGTTAGATGTGGAGAAATAGGAAAAAAATATGTTAGAAATAGTTATTTCTCATTTTAGGGAATGCAGCCTTTTTTCAGTCTTTTGTGTGATAAATGTTACATATATCATGTCTGTACGGGGGAAAACAGTGAAAGAAAAATAAATCAGGATCTATTTCAACACAAGACCTCAGCTTCTGAATGACATTAATCTGAGAATGGATGACCTTTAGTAGTTTGGAATAACTGTGATTTAGTATTTTAGCTACTTTATCTCTGCTGAGTATACAAATAAAGAACCACACAATCTACTCATTCTGAACTCCCAGTATGTACTAGATAATACCTATGAAGCTAAAATTAGTAACAGCAACTAGTATTATTGTACACAACATTCCAGAAAGTCACAGTATCAGCATTTTTTTTCAGAAGTAGCTTCCTCCTAAAATAGACAGAACATAATGAAAACAACTTATGAAACTGAGTTTCCTGAGCAAATCAGTGTTTAACATTTCTGTTATTGCAGGAATTTTACTTTTCATAAAATTATGTGATACTTGTCTGAACCTATAGTTACAGTATAATGAATATCTTGTTCATTACACATTGTACACCACTTCTGAAAGCAATTTTGAAAGGTTATAAATAATACTGGTTGTCATAGGATTCAGTGCAGCAGAACCTCACAGCACTGTTTAAAAATCTTAATAGTAGTAAAAAAAAGAGGTTATATATATCCTGTATTCTTAAATCACAGATTTAAAGAATCACAGAATGGGTAATGTTAGAAGGGACCTCAGTGGGTCATTTGATCCAACCTCCCTGCTCAAGCAGGTTCACCCTAAGTGCATAGAACTGCATTCAGACAGGTCTTGAGTATCTCCAGTGAGGGAGACTCCAAAACCTCTCCGGACAACCTGTTTCAGCGCATAGTTACACACAGAGTAAAGAAATTCTTCCTCATATTCAGGTGGAACATTCTGTGCATCAGTTTCTGCCCATTGAGTCTTGTCATATTGCTCGGCACCACTAAGCAGAGAGCCCAGCTCCATCCTCTTGACACCCTTCCTTCAGATACCTACAGACATTGATGTGGTCCCCTCTCAGTCATCTCTTTCCAGTCTGAGCAGGCTCAGCTGTTGCTCTCACCTGGGTCCTCTCAGGAGCTTCATGTCTGTCTTGTGCTGAGGAGCCCAGAACCAGATACAGCACTCCAGATGTGGCCTCACTAGGTCTGATGAGAGTAGAAGGATCACCTCCCCCAGTGTGATGGGAATGCTCTTCCCAATGCAGCCTATTGGCCTTCTTGGCCACAAGGACACACTCACTCCTGGCTCATGGATAGCTTGCTGTCCACCAGGACCCCCCCAGTCCTCCTCAGCAGAGCTGCTTTCCAGCAGGTCAGGCCCCAGCCTCTAGCGGTGACTGAGTTTATTCCTCCCCACATGCAGGACCCTGCATTTGTCTATTTTGAATTTCTGTCAGTTCTTCTCTGTCCACCTCTCTAACCTGTCAAGGTCCCTCTGAATGGCTGCACACCCCTCTGAGGTATTGGCCACTCCTACCAGTTTTGTGTCATCAGCAAACTTGCTGAGATGGCATCTGCCCCTTCATCCAAGCCATCGAAGAGTAAGTTAAACAGTAATGGGCCCAATACTGAACTTTGCATGACAATGCTAGCGACAGGCCTCCAGGTACACCTTGTGCCACTGCTTATGTCCCTCTGGGATCTGCCGTTCAGCCAGTTCTCGATTCCGTGTCCATTCATCCAGTTCACACTCCCTGAGTTTGCCTGTGAAGATGTTATGAGACAGAGTGTTGAAAGCCTTCCTGAAGTTAAGGTAAACAATACCCACTGCTCTCCCCTCATCCATTCAGGTATTTTTTTGGCCATAGTAGAAGGCAATCAGTTTGATCAAGCATGATTTACTCTTAGTGAAACCATGCTGACTACTCCTGATCACCTTTTTGTCATCATGTCGTACATCAAATCTGAGACTGATAAAGTTAGAATGAGAAAATAAGTTCACTACATGACAAAAACTTAAATTATGAGGTACCAGTTGTACAATCCCAGAGTTCCTTGACAGCAGTCTGGTTATGAACCACTTCCTGAGAGGTAATCACAGTATTAACAGAAGTTGATGGGAAAACCTTTCGCCAAAGTATTTGAGCTTTTATAACATACCAAAACTGTTAAAATTCCTTCAAAAATAAATTGGATACATAGTATATTATGCCTAGCCAATGATTAGTAAACCTACTGAAAGACAGTTATGTGTCTAATACCTCGACTGAGATTGAAGCTGGAAATGGATTTACAACAAAACATTAGACTCAAATATTCACCTCAGGGCTGACTAGAAGATGAGCTGGTAAAAATTCTAAGTTTTGTTTCTAACCTTTCCTAATGCAAAAATATTAAGAGAGAAATGAAAGCCTTCCATAAAAATCTCACATCTAAGAACATGGCTGGTTTTCTTTGGGTTTTAAGATCATAATTGTATGTCCTGGATACACCTCTAATTGCAGGTTTAAATGCTTAAAAAGAATACATAATTTTAAGTTTTTACAGAAACCTTTAACCCTGATTATGTAAAGCTTCTACTTTCTTGTCTTTCTATTAAGGAAAAAAATGTATTAGAATATTAGCCCTTGAGATACTCCAACTCCTAATGCTGTTGCATGCTGTATTGCACAACTTGTGATAGGAATGACCTTTTGAATTAATCCATAACACTTTCTAATAGGGTAACATGCAAAATGTTCCATTTGCTGGAGTCTTCACATTAGAATCACCCTGGAAATCTAATGCTGCATAATTTCAGAAGTAGACCAGATTGGAAAAACCCACTACTTACTCTTAGCAACCAATTCAGAAAGTTTTTATATTTTAACATTATACACAGCAAAAGCTCTCTGAAGTCAAGGTTGTTAAAATACATAAAATGTTATAAAATTATATATGGTAGACTACATAATGGAATTGAACCAGATTTGAAGTTTTCCTTCTAGGTGGAACTGATATATATTAGCTAAAATCTGAGCTTTATGTGCTCAGGGAAGCATGCAGGTATATCATGACATCATGCTAATTCTGCCTGTACTGTCCAGCCTGGTTGCTCATAAGTCATCTCCAGCTCAGAAAATGTTGACAGGACGTGATGGGGGTCACAATTACCAGAGCTAAGTACCAACTGCTCCTCTGCATACCTGAAGCTACAGCGTGATGGTGGCACAACTCTGATCGCAGTCAATTTGTATATCAGAGCAAAGGTGAAACAGATCTGTCTACTACAGCTGGTCCACAGGCAGCCTAAGGATAAGATCCATTCTGTGAAGCCTACCTAACTGACTGGGTGTTGCCTTCAGCAGAAAATGCCAAGAGCTTAAGCCTCACCCTTACAAGGAAATATAGATCATAGCAGCAAATTTATCACAAATTTTTCTGCTAAACAGTATTCGTTTGATAACTATATACCTTAGTTTTCAATTAGCTTGATGGAATTTTTAATCATCCTGCCTAAGTGATTAATTATGTCATATTTCATTTTTGTTTATTATAGCTCATAACATTTTTTAAAAGTACATTTAAGTAATCTTTTCTGCCAGTAATGAATTGGGGACAGACCGAGGGAGAGCACCCAGGAGAATCAGCTGTTCCACCTGAGAGACTAGGTATTGCTTTTTATTCAGCCTTGTAGTTCTTGCATTCATCAGCTTGTAGTACTGTCAGCCATTAAAATTTGCATTGCCAGTGTTAGCTAAAGGAGCAAATGGAAGCAAAACAGGGGGCACAAAAGACTAGATTTCAAAATTTATTCTACTGTGGCATGGATTTATTTTTTTATGAAGAACTGCTATCTTATCTTGCTAACATTTTAAGAAATATGAGTTTCTTGTATTAGATGCATGGGTCCTACACTTAATACCAGAGATTTCTCAGGGTGGTACTTATACCATCTGTGGAATAGCAAAGAAAGAAATTACACAATCAGCAGTAGATTCTAAGCAAACATTTTAAAAACATGACAGTTCCCTTTGTCTTACTTTGATAAATAAACAAGATGAAAAGGTCTCTTTTTCAGAAAGAATTTCCATCATGTGGAGGTGTTTCTTAAAAAAAGAAAAAAAAAAAAAAAGGAAAATTTGGATTGTGGAAAAACAGAGCTCACTAAAGTTGAAATGTCCATCATTTTAAACAGTCTGAGGGATTCATGTGAAATTTTGATTTTTTTTTTTTCTAATTACATTAGGAACTCATCATGATTGCCTACAGAAGCCATTCAGTGTTCCATAGAATCTTCTTTTCCTCATTTTTGTGAAGCACAACAGTTGTCAAGCAAAGGCAAATGAATGGCAACATTAATATTCTTGACATGCTGCAATATTGTGATGATGAATGCCATAAAAGAGCCTGTAAATAAAAAAATTAATGAAGCAATAACATAAATGGAGGTCACGGGTGTTCTTTCCCCCTCCTTCCCTGTTATTAGCAAAGCACTTAAGCATGTCTTTAGCTTTAGGTATGTGAATAGTCCCATCAAAGTTAATAGTACTATTCACATGTTTAAAATTAAACATTTGCATAAGTGCTTTGCAGACTTAAAGGCTTTAAGTGAAATGATTTACCAAAACTGAACTCATCTTGGTTCTAAGAACAAAAGCAATGACATGAAAATAAGTTTCCAAGCCCTATGCCATCAGCCACTGTGACCTGCCATCTAGAAAAGCACTGATGACAGGTGAAATAATCAGTCAGAGATCACATTGGAAGTCTTTCACTGTAATCACAGAATGGCTTTTTTTCTTATTCCCTAGAAACTCAATCACTACAAAAAGTTTTCTTCACAAGGAAAAGTGCTGAAAAGGAGGAACTGTAGATCTGCAGCCTGTTTACTTTGGTGGCAGGTAGTTGTCACTTTGTACAGGACAAGATCTGAAATGCTGTGATCCAGAAGCAGCCATAGAGATAGATTCCTGCCTTTTTGGTGCCTCACTGATAATTCTCTACACCCCCCTGAAATCAGCACCTACAGTAAGAGCTTGTTTTCGTGATAGACTTCCATTATTATGGTAATATTTATTAGATCAATAGGTATCGGTACCTGCTAGGAGATTATAGATAAGACATATGTATGGCTTATCTGAGTAACTGAACATCTCACTTATACACGGGAAGTCTAAGGATATTAGAGGCTAATTAGAAAAGATGGAGAGGACTGTCAAATTTCTCCTGTGTACCTCTCCTGATATCCTGAGGTCTTCCTTCTCTGAGTTATTTCAGTTCTTGAAAAGTTGACTGAAATAAGAACTTATCTTGTTTTTAGTGATATATGTTCTGCTATCCAACACATTAAAGATGGCTTTAGTTTTGACAGAATCTAAATGTCTACACTTCCTCTGTACAAATCCTTAATAAAAGTCTTAATCTTACTGTGTAATTTTCATGTTTGAGCACTGTAACAAATATTTGTGAGTTAAGAAAATATTATCGTTAAACTATTAAGAAACTCAAGAGAGACTACTATCACTCATTGCTTGCACTGTTGCAATACACTAAATGTTCAAAAGGGTGTAATGAGGGTGTTCTTCCTCCAAAAATGATAGTCCTGCTTGTGCTTATTTTGTTGTACTCCTCGAGGTAAAACAGACTTATGGGAAATGGCTAGGAGGCCTTTGCAGATCTGATGAGCCTTTGAGCTAGTTAACTGCAATAACATGAAAGTGTTAATGGTCAGACCTTTAATGGGTGATGAATTACAGAGCTCTTATGCCTGCAGTAGCTGTTCACAGCCTGACTCAATAAGATACTAGGAAATCTTATAAACATAGTTTGGCATCTAAGATGTTCTTAATATGAGCATTTTAAAAAGCTAACCTGATTTGATTTAGTTACACCAAGAAAAATATACATGTGGAAATAAATAACTTGAACTTAATCAGTTTACTCAATCAGAATATGGTGTAACTCTGAAGGAAAAAATAAGGGGACTTGGGTTTCAGATTTTATCTCATTTGTGGGTCTTTTCCATTGGAGACTGTCATATTGCAACTCAGAATGCAGTTCTCTAAATTTTCATACTCAGCTTATCCTAAACAATTTTAAGGTGAAAAAGCTTCCTCCTTATTTTATAAAAACATCTTGTCCAATATGGCTTGACATCCCATATCTCACATCCCACCCTAGGATCTATTTATACACAGAACACACTTCAGCTTCAGATTTTATCATAAGACTACTGTATCATGAGCTCCAAGAAAAAGGCGATGTTCACACATCGAGGAACAGCTGGCAGCTGGTGTTTTTAAACTGGTGATGTTTGAACTTCCCCTTTTCAGAATATCTCTGTGAATCAGTTCAAATTCAAACTACACTGAAGGCCAACAAAGATGTTAAAGAGGAGCATATTCACTAGGATTTACTTAAGTCATCAAAGCCTACTGGTGTATCTGACTTGAAGCAGCTGAGCACCAGACTGAATTCTGAGATCCATGCTTTAGTAATTTTGAAAGTGAACTGTAGTGAATAATTTTTGTATTACTTATGGTTTATTCAAAGACAAGATACCTTCAGAAAAATGTTTATTTTGATCATATTCTCAAGAATATTTTAGGAGTTATTTAATTACTATTTTAAAATTACAGTTCAGCAATTTTATGAGAGCTTAAATTTCTTGGTGTGACCTTCCAGCTGGGTAGGAAGAAGAAAAGAAAATACATATTTCTACTATTGTATGGAGTAATATTAGTCTGCAACTATTCTACTGTCACGTGGATGAGCAATCAGGGAAATTATGAGAGTTTAAAAATTACAAACAATAGAGTCTTTAGAAAGGAAGAACCATGGCTGAAACACACAGCTCTTCTATCACTTATCCCTGCCATTTTTTTATTCTTATCTTCACTTAAAATCATGATTCAAATATCAGGTATCTGTCTACAAACAGTGGCATTTAAAAAAAAAAAAAAATTGGTTTGGAAATTATATATATATAGTTTTTTCCAGAATACTTTTTCTTTTTCCACTTCTAACTTTCCCATTTTCTTCTACATTGACTACCAAAATGCTTTGGTTTGCATTTCCTTTGTTATTTTCATAATGTGTCTTGGATCCATGCTAAATTTAAAGAAAATATACCTTTTATTGAATGTGTGATTTCACTGATCTGTAAATTTTCAATTTTAAATTTTCATTTTAAAGTAAAATTCATTAATTGCATTTTATATATGTTGGGCGTAAGTCAGAAGAAAATTGAAACTCTGACTGACAATATTTTTACTGAAATGCACTTCTTTGCAATTAAGTGACAAGGTTCACTGAAGTTAAAAAAACCCATCAGTCTAACAGGTGCCAGAAGTGTCACTGAGGGTATCCCTCAATAAGATTTATTCAAGCTGTTAAAAAAAAAAACAAAAACACAAACTAAAAAAAACCCTAAAACAAAACAAAAAACCAAACAAACACAAAAAAAAACCCAAAACAACAAGGAGGAAAGATAAGTTTACATTTTTCCTTCCTTTTAGTTTGAATTTCAATCAGTCCTTTACACTGGAAGTTAAAAGAGAAGAATGCACAGTTTCTTGATTATCATCAATATGCCAATAATTTAATCTGGTAATTAGTTCTGTCTTTTAAAATTCCCTTTCTAAAGTGTTGACGTTTGTGTTCTTCAGACAATTTTAATGAGGACGAATTCAACATAATGTGAGATACTGAGGTTGCAACTTTCCTTTTCAGGAATTCATACTGCCTGAAATGAAAGTGAAAATACATTTTTCCACAACCTCTCTCATCTTCAAATTTGGCCACAGATGGATAGATGAATGATGGCAGATTTTGTCTTTTGAGCACAAGTAGAAAAGGTGAAAATACGAAAAAAAAAAAGTGTTATACTTGCAGTATAATCAGTCATAATTATAAATGTCTGCAGTACATAGCAATAAAAGTAGCCACCATGTTTCTGAAGAAATCATATAAAATCCCTGGTTTGCTTCTTTTGATCATGTAAGCAACACAACAGCAAACAGGGAAATACCATATGCGATTGACATATGTTGACTTCAGGAATGACTAAATTACAAGATATTTTTCATGATAGTTCTAAAATGTATGGTCTGACTAAAGGCACAAGTTAAATGCACAACTGCTTGAATATATCGCACTTACTGGTTTGCTATCTAAAGTGGATATATAATTGAAGTGTCCTTTTCAGAGAGTCAGAATAATTCAGTATTTTCATTAATGTCTTTGATGATGGAGAGCTGAATATAATTGCAAAATATTACCACAGTAAATGGTTAATAAATCATCGAAGATACTACAGTGATTCTAGTACCAAAATAAAAAAAATTTACAAATCTCACATGAAAGAAACCAAAGGCAGATATGCCATCTGAGACACTGTTAACTGAAGCTCAAAGAAATATTGCATCTTATTCTGGGCATCACATTTCTAAACAGGTTATATAGTGTCCAGGCATGGGCAACAAAAAATAGCTAAGAAAAGAAGTTGAAAGATGTGAGCTTGTTAAGTTTAAATATGCAAAGTTTAAAGGGCATGGACATTATAATCGTTCTCCACTAGCTTAATAGTATACAGAGACAGAACTGTGAAAGATTTTTCTCTGTTCATGGAGGTTGAGCTAGAAGAAAAGTGAGGTTTTTCTTCCTTTTAAGAAAAATTCACAGTACACAGTAGAAAAATATAAGGGGGTTTATACTTTTCCAGATATTAATGAGGAAGGTTAAACATTTATAAAAGTTTATAAAAAAAAGGTTGGATAAGTATCTTCCAGAAAGGTCTAACTGTATTTGATGCTAGTTCAGTGCACAGACATGGCTAAATTATTTGTAACTGTCTCTTTTCCAGCTCTGATTTTGCTGACAATGTAATCCAACAATTATCTAAATTATTAGAAAAATTTTCATTAAAGGAAAGAGATACTGGACAGTATCCACAAAACACTGAGATTCATAACATTGTAATTTGGGATGTCGATGATATCTGTCAAAATTGGCCAGTCTTTAGCAACATATGGCTTGTTTTAATTTTCTTTTAATTTTGCTCAACTTTAACTGAAGTCATTTTCAATGCCCAGTATGATGTTTTAGCAGATCAGTTAAAATGGTTTTGTCTTTTAGATAAAGGCTGGGATATCTTTTCTCGATTCTGAAAATACTTTCCTGATTTTTTTTTTCTTAACTGTTTGCAGAAGTTTAGAGGCCTCCACATTTTTGAAAAGGAAATTAAGCTAATGGAGCCTACTATGAATTTTTATCAATTACAGCTCACAGCTTTTCAACAGTGAAACCAGTTTAGGTCCTGGCATCTACATTTATAAGGGGGAACCTGTTTGTCCTGTGCTTTGAATATCTTTCCATTAAACCTTGTTTTCTTCTTCTTGACACACACACATCACTTTCCCCTCCTTTCTGAGACAATACAGTGAAATAAGCCATGACCAGAGTAAAAGGCAGACACTATTCTTAGCAGCAGATAACAGCAGGTGAGAGGAGGTCATGGTTGGAAAAGTTGGGCTCCCCAGTAAAAGAGAGACATGGATATACTGGAAAGAGTCCAACAAAGGGCTTCACATCTGCCTAAGGTACCGGAACATCTCTCATATAACGAAAGGCTAAGATGGCTGGTACTGTCTGGCCTGAGGAAGAGAATGCTCACAAGATATCTCATTCGTGTCTATAAATATCTGAAGGGAAGGTGCAAAGAAGAGAGTCAGCCTTTCTTCAGCAGAGCCCAGTGACAAGACAAGAGGCAATGAGCACAAACAGAAACACAGGAGGTTGCCTATGAACATTAGGAAACACTTCTTCACTTTGAAGGTGACTGAGGACTGGCACAAGCTGCCAAGGGAGATTGTGGAGTGTCCATCTCTGGAGATGTTTAAACATTGTCGGTACACAATCCTGGGCAGTTGACTCTAAGTGGTTCTGCCTGAGCAGAGAAGTTGGACCAGCTGAACCTTCCAGTCTCAACAAACCATCCTGTGATTCTGAAATTCTCTGAAAGGGAGTAGAGCTCAAGTAAACCAGGGGTGCCACTTCCAGCACCACTGCTGAGAGCCTCCTGTCCTCTCCTGACCTTTGAGAGGAAAAGGGAAAAAGGAAAAAAGCATGCTGGAAATGTGACCCTTGTGCATTGCATCTGAATTCAGCTACAACATTTTTTGGTTTGTTTTATTCTTATTGGTTTTTTTTTCACTCATTATAAGGGAAGCATACAGTTTCTGTCAAAGCTAGGTTATAACTGCGTATAGGATCTAAGAATGGGGGTCACAGATAATGAAAAAATATCTCAAATTAGCTAACAACAAGACACTGATGGTCTTAATGTCTTGTTCAAATTAATTCTTGCCACAATTCTTTCACAATTCATATATCTAGCTTATAAGTATTTTAGAGGACTAAATAAATTTAATCTAAATTATTCCCATATTCTTTACTACCAATTTTTCAGACACTGAAAGCAGATCAGACGAAAATACTCAGAAAGAAACTGTTTTTCCAAAATTGCCAACTCACTTAGTTAGAGAAAATATTTCTTGGATTTTTGGAACAAGAGACTAGAACAGATTTGGAATTAATTTCCATAATTTATGCTACCAAACATACTTCTATTTATTTTTACTAAATTTTGCCAAATGAATGATCTCCCACACACAATTTGTCTTTCATTTCAGATATTGAATCCCACTATTTATTTTTCTTTTCAGAATCTCTGTTTCTATAGAAAGAAAATACTAATATATCAAGCAACTTGTTGGCTTCAAAATTGTAAGAAGTTCAAAGCTGAAGAAAAGGAGTGACAAGATTGATAGTGTGAAGCTGACAGGCTAAAGCCAAAATACTTTGCCATGTTAGGAAGTCTCAAAGTAATACAAGTTAAGTCTCAAAATCAATATAAACTTCAGCTATTTCAGCACTTCAATAGTTTCTATGCAGCTACTGTATAATATTCAGTTTAATCTTAGAGATAGTTGATAGTTGTATGGACTGAATGTAGTGGCTTGAAAATCTCCTATACTGAGCCAAACATTCTATTTATACTATGCTTAATATGTTTCCAGATTCAGGGGAGTATCATCCTGAAAAAAACCCAATACAAAACAAAAAAATATGAACTCAAATAATATTTTAGAATTCCACAACTCAATTAAAGTATTTTTGTTTTATATAGTACTTTTGCTATGATAAATGCAACTAGATTAAAAAATATGAAAGTTATAAAACAATTAGAAAAATACACATGTTAGTTTTCTAGGCAAAACAACTTTTATTCTTTGAGGGTAATAGTTAAAATGACAAAATCAAATTTTCTTATATGAAGTAATTAAAATGATGTCTTTTTACTTATTACTCTTTAGGGATTAGAACTGGTTATTGAAATAAACCCTGTTCTCTTTGATCCAGTATTTATTAATTCTTTACTGTTTTTACACCCATATGTTCAACACAATTTAGACTACTTAGATGTAAGATTTTGTAGACGCTGGATCTGAGTACCTTTGCATTTTATTCAGTTAGTTAGAGAATCTTTAAATCAAGAAACAATCTTTTTCTGTTACATGGGTTTCCAAACTTTTTTTTTCAGCAGCAATGGAAGAAAAGGAACCTTCATAAATCAAACTTAATAAAACTGGGGAAAAAAAAAAAAAGAAGGAATGAGTTGAATGATATAACAAAAAGGAAGCTTTTTGTACTGAGATAATACAATCTGAGTTTTAAAATTAGGATGAAGTCAAGATAAAGTAACAACTGAAGTAGTCAGAAAATTTAGAACCTGTAAGAAGACCATGGCATTCATGCAAATATATAAAGAAAGTGACTGGAATAAATGGACATGAAAGTACTTTGCTAAAGTGCTTTCTGAATGCTAAAGTGTTGCTTTTGATTTTGGTTTGTTTGTTTTCTTGTATAGTCCTGATGCAGATTTCATGTCTTTATTTCCATATCACCCCCTACGGAGCAAAGACATCATGAAACACTCAGCCATGACCCATCCCTTAATCCACTGCTCACCTTGGCAGAAATAGACCTCTAAATCCTAGCTTCTGTTTTGTTTTCCGGGAAGTTGTTAGGGATATCCTTTTTTTTTTCTAAGTAGATAATAATTAAAGTCTGCTGAGTTGATACTAACAGCCATAACTTTAACACTCATAGTTCTACTGATTACCAGTTGCCTTGAGGTCCCTACCATTTGACCTCAGTCTCGCAAAATAAACACTACTTTTGCTAACAGCTATTATGAAACTGAAGTTGCCACATCTAGTTCTGACAGATGTATAGTGGAATTTCAATTAAAGGCTTTTCACACACTGATACTGCTGAGCTTTGGAGACATTTGTCTCTAAACCCAAATGCTGTGACTAAGAATGGAGGTAACTGATCACAGACATTCAAAAATTTCATCTTCACCCAGCTGTTCCACCTCCTGTTTCCTGCATTATTGTTTAAATTATGTTCTTTTTCCTTTCTGGCGGCTGTATTGTATTTTTAGACTTTAATCACATTTTAACAATTGTTACACCCATACCTTCTGACTCACTATCTTAATTCACTTTCTCTTTTTTTGAGGATCATTTAATAAATCTAGTTTCCCATTTAGACATTACTGTTTCACAGCTCTTATACAGAATTGGTTTTAATTGCCTAGTTATTCTATAGTGGTTAATGCTAATGTCTCCAAAATTTTCTTTTAAACTATTTTTAGAAACTTGGAAATAAATTTTTTTGCTACTCCTCGTGATATGTTTGCTCTCAGTTTAAAGATATTAATGTCTAATCCTTGGTTGGAACTTCATATTTCTAATCTATATATGGACAGATTTCAGCCCTAAATGTCTTCAAATGGGCACCCATATTATTAATGTTTTGGCACAATTTCAGGGACATTTTTTACCTGGGCAATTTACAACCCTCTTAAGAGGTGTTTGGGCATGGGCAGTGCTTAGACTAACTCGGCTGTGTGTTCAGAAACCATATTATCCCACTTTATTGACTTGTATAGTTGTGCTTATAAATCTATACAGCGTAAGAGAGAGAAGGATTTACCAGAGATGATTGTTTTGACCTATTTACACTTCCCAGTGCAAAGTCTTCAAGACTCTACCGGACATCTAAAACGGGATACCGTATTCCAAAAGCACCTTGATCAATACCTAGTAGAAGGAAATAAACCCTTTTTCTCAGTAGGATTACTGTGAGTTTCTGGTCTTAGTGATCCCCAAATCCATAGAACATAGACATTCATGAATATTTTAATTAGGCCTTTTAAAGAGGCTTGAAAGAGGTGTGAAATCAGTATTGCAATTTTACACACCATTAATCCTAAATAATATCTCTGATGGCAGCCTTATAGGATATTTATAGAAATTTAATCATAATTCAGAAGTGGTCCAGAAGATAATAGGATCGATCTTAACTCTGTTTCAAGTCTGTAGAAAACCATATCTAAATTGTAGGATTGCAGCATAATTCAGGTTGGAATTACCTTGGGATGTTATTTGGTCCCAACTTCTGCTCCAAGTAAGGTTAGCTTGAGGTCAGACCAGGTTAATTAGGTAACTTAAATGAAAATTGTGTTGGACTTGTTTTTCAGTTCAGTACACCTCTTTTCTCGGAAATCTTTCAACTGAGATTGAAGCAAGAAACTAATTTTTCATTTTCTCACCATTATTACTGCTTTTTAAAAATAAGTAATTCTGAACACTTCAATTTTTATATTGCTACTTTTTTAACCTAAAGTAAAAGCACAATAATAGCTGTAATAAAAACAAACAAACAAACAAACAAAATCCACCTGCAAATTATATTTCTCCATAACACTGCGTTTTCTAAAAACGCCTTAATTTATTTCTCATCAGTCTCAATCATGTACTGAATACTGTTACAATTTGTACACTATGTTTTTGTGAATATTTATTTTAAGGATCCTTTTTCTATCAGCTAGTTGCTGGCTGGTACGTTGTCTGGGGTACGCTTTTCTGGTCACTTAGAAAAAAGTTTCAAGTTTCACTGACAAGAAAAAAATGTAGAGGAGAAAATCTTCACCTCCTGAGGTACTTGGTGCTAGTTTGTCAATAAGTGAAGGACAAAGAACAATGCACAGTGCAAGGCTAATTCTGAATATCTCCTTGGCTACGTATAATAGTCCCAGAATCTTCTGAGAGACATGTGGCTCCATGTAATGTGGGCTGCTGTCAAGGGCAACTGGAGATGATGTATTATTTGCAAATCTGTATTTGTACTTGTGAAACAAAGCAAAACAGACAAACAAAAGCAGTAAGTATGATTTTTTTTTTTTTCAAATCAGATTTCCCAAAGAGGAGGATTCACTGTAGAAGAGTTCTGTCCCGGATCAGATAACAGTGAAACATTCATATTCATCAGTATAGTATTTGCATCAACCCTTTTATAGATATGAATGGATTAAAGTGAAATGTCATTAAAGAAAAATATTTCAAAATAATTTTTTAAATTTTATTAATATAGTATTTTAATCTCTCCTACTCTATAAGTGACAAAGAATACCAGAGTTTCTGAGTTAAAACCTTTTATTTACTCTAATGATAGATAATAAGCAGTGCTTCATTTTAAAGAAATTATGTTGACCTGTGGAAACTTTCTATAGAAACCTTAGTCTTGTTCTGAGTAGATTGAGGCAGATCTAACTGAAATACTTGTTCAAAGCAGAACACTGGGATTATCAGCCCCATACTTAGAGCCACCTGCATTCTGTGATGGAGTCTCTGGATGGAAGATACTCAAAATAGCTGTGTAGGAACAAAAAACAAAGTTGAAATTAATTTTGGAGTAAACTCCTGACACTAAAATTTAGGAAAAGTTTTTTAAAAATCTTGAAAAGAAAATTTAGGGGGAGATGTTCCTTTAGTCTTCCACTGGTTTTAGCCAAAACCAAAGGTTCTTTTACAGACTGAAACAACATAATCTATATATTTTTTGAGCTTTCTGTGAGCAGTTGAGGAAGTCTGTTCAGGAGTCTTGCTATATCACAAAAGCTGTATATTCAGCAATTGTAAGATGAGTCTGGAACAACAAAAAAATACATCCTTAGTACAATTTTAATACAAAAGGATGTTGACAGAAGTTAAAAGGTTTATTTAAATCAGATAATATTCTTTAATGCAATAAATAATATACAAACTCTGAATTATATTTAATTCGATGGCCAGTGTCACAGGAAAAAAAACCCAGTGCCTTAGTACTGGCTTTATGCCTTGGTAAATTGAGGCAAAAAATGGTTAAGAGATTTGACCCAAATTACAAATCAACAAATTACCAACAGGGTATTAAAAAAAATAAATATATTTATTTGCGATATGTGCAGTCTTACTAATCACACTAGTTTCCTTCACTTGAACTAGACGTAGTTTCTCATGGTATCTTGTGAATGATGAAGACACAGTTTATGACGAGGACATATGAATGCCTTAAAGTATCTTAATGGTTGTTATGTCTTAGAGGCCAGATGCTACCAAGCAGTCAGTACTTCATGAAACATCTCTGCTAGCCAGAGTGCATATCCCTATCTATTCTTCAAAAAATGTCAGAATGATCATATATAGCACTGTATTTATGTAGACTACAGGAGAAATGAGCATGACCCTGAAGGATCTCTGAAGGAATTAATTCTGGAGCCTTAGACTCCTGAATATTTTCTCTCCTGAGACTTCAGGCCTAGCTGTAAGTAAGGGTCTTCTTTTCATTCTTTGGATTCTGCAATTCCCATTCAGTGAGGCTTCAGCTGGGACATAGTTAACTTAGTTAAAGCTGCCTGAGCCATGAGATGTCCCACCTGTATCTTCCTCGCTGTGTCTTTTGTGCAATTCATCACAGATACAGTGGAACATGACAGAAAAAATACTCCTGATCTTATTTCAAAACCAAAATGAACAAAGAAACTAACAAACAAACAAATCTGTGTGGCTCCTCTGCTGGTTAAAGAACAGGAGATCCTAGGAGTTTAACTCCTTTTCCTGCCACAGAATTCACAGCAGATGTTGTGATTTCAGCTATGGGCACACTCAAAGTATGAATGAGGACTTTATTTTTCTCTGTGATACAAATCACACTCCTTACTTACAAGGTATACAAAAAACTTACCCAAAAAATGAGAGGGCTGTCTTGCAGCCCACCTTGTAAGAATTTCTGCACAAAAAAAAACCAAGGTCAAGGCAGCATGGACAATGTGGTTCATGCTTGAGGGTATGAAAAGGCCTCAGAGGGGCACTGTGAACAGGCTTTAATCAGTGTGGTTCTGGTCATCATAGAGTCTGCAGGGAAAAGATTTGAATGCAATCTTTCATTTTCCTGCCAGGGAAGCCAGCTGGCTCACTCAAGAGTAGAATCTGAACATCAGCTGACATATCCGAATATGGGCTACTGGGGCTTGGGTCTGAAGGAAAACTGGAACTCACATTAGTATAAAGACGTAGCAGCTGTGCAATCAGCTGTAGCATAGGTTAAATTCACCATAAAATTTGCAATTGTGTAAGTTTCTGCATTTGAATAATTTTGACTGTGAATTTCTTCTCCCTCCTTTCCATGCTGAAACAAGAAAAAGTCTGAAGATTGCACCAAAATGCAAACTCCCAAAGCAGTTGCCTGAACTGAGTAGCCTCGCTGGGTAGAAAATGTGAATAACTTGGCTGCTCAACCAGAGCTTTCAAGACAAATTGTAGAGATAAAAGAATAATATTGAACAAAATTTAATGAGAGTAAGTTCCTAAAACAATGGTGGTGTTCAAAATGATACTGAATAAAAGTTTAGCTGTAATCAGTGAGAGAAAAAGGTCTTGTATTTCTACAGCTTGCAGCAGGCTCTGTCAAATGGAGTAGATTAGGAATTATAAGACATTATATAATTTTGCTTTAGAAATTGGGCAGATATTCGGAAACTGTGCAAAAACAGACTGCCCTCTTTGGCTACCTAATTTAAAATATACTTAAAATCCATCATTACCCTAACTGCACATAAACATTTCAAACACATGCATAAACATTCATAAATAGCAAACATAGTGAAAGTAACACAGAAAAGCACTCTTGTGCTCTAAAGTTCAACAGGATTTTTGGGAAGCTGTCAGGAAATTAACCTGTCAAAGACCAGAAGAATATTCATAAGGCTTCATCAGAAGAAAATTTTCCTGTCTTCTCCCTCCTCATAAGAACTGTTACATAGCGACTTTCATCAACGTTTCAACCAATTCCCTCAGAACTTAGGCCTTAAACATAGGTAATGTATCAATGTGTTATAAAGGAAATGTTATTTATGGGTAAAGGTAATATTTGTTTTTAAAAACGGACTGAACAATGTCATGAAAATGGCAATATTGAGACAAATCATATCTTGACAGAGGTACATCATGGAGATATTGCAGTAGTACTAAATGACTCTTCTCCATAGCTGAAATTTTGCAAATATGAAAAATGAATTTATAAAGAGAAATGCAGGTGGAAAACACACATACTTCTCTAATATAAGTCAATACTGTTGACAGCTTACTTGGAATTGTTACTAGTTAAAGAGTTTTCCCAATAATGGTGTCATGCTCTAGAGGGGTATCAGTTCAGATGGGAAAGAAAGAAATAGAAAGGGACTCTGATGGGAGGCTCTAGCAAGATAATTCCATAAACTTTGTGAGCTGTAAGCCAAATCAGATGATTTAACACCACTGAGTATTAGTAGGTCTTGCAACCTCACTCTAAATTTGTCAGTGGTGAAATAAACTGTTCGCAGTCTAATCTTCCTCCTCTGTGTTTTTGTTTGTTTTGGATTGTTTTGTTTTCAGGGTTTTTTTCTGATACTAATGCTTAATCCTCCACCTCTCATAAAAGGATGTCTCTGCAAACAAAGCACAAGCTCTGACTAAGCCTAGTATTACTGTCAGTGACAGTAGTTCATCTCCAAAACTGGATTCAGAAAATAAAAGAACAATAAGGATCTTTAAAATTCAAAATAATATGATTATGTTGCAGCAGAGTAGGGTAAATGTGTGGTTGATTATTCTCTGACATCATTACTACCTGTTCCAGAGAGGAGTGTGGTCCATGGTCACTGTGTTAGGAGTGACAATTACTGTGTGTTTCTTCCCTGCAGAGTGACTAGGGTTGCTAAGTGAGTAGTACTGTTATGAAGCCATGGCCCCTTTCAAAATAATTTAACGCTATTGAAAAATACTAGCATTCATCATTAAATGGATTAATAATAGCTGTTCCTAAATTTCTTTTTCTTTCAGTGTTGGAAAACAGCACCTTTAGATTTTCTTATTTTCTTCTGCTAGAAGTGTGTTTGCTATGAACTGACGTTATAGTAACCATTTACCAAACAACCTTGAACTATTCTTCAGTGGTTATTCCAAAATGCTGTCATCTATTGTACAGATAAATGAGGGAGATCTAATTCATGACACTGGGAATTAACGTGATGCAAATCTGTGACAGTTCAGTACATTACGTATAAAGAACAACAGGAAAAAACATTTTACAGGTGGTTGGTCTGTCAATCTATGATAAGTGAAGAGCCAAAAGGAGAAGCAGCACTGGGGATCTCAAGTTCTTGCAAATCCTTTCAAATATCATCTGCAGAGGTTGATGATGGACAATACAACTGCCGCCTTTTATCATGACAGGCAGAGTTCAGTAGACTTTTTGAGTTCAGTGGCATGATGCAGTCGCATTAATATGTGTACAGTACACCTTAGTATGACACTCCACCACTATACAACTTGCTCCCATTTGCACTGCTTCCAAAGCACCATCATTTTGAGAGATACAGCTTCAAGACAGAGATAGTGTACAGTTTAAAAGTGTAGGTACTGCTTCTGACACTGATATACAGGATGATAAAGAACATGTCACTAGCCTGTGACTGCACTTCCCATCTTCACATATACAGAAAGACAATGGCTTCTTCTCTAAATGAATAAAGGATGGCAAAGTGTAACGTCACTACTGACTTATTTTGAGAAAGTGCCTAGAATTGTGTCTACAAGATAAGAACATCCAAAACAAATTAAACCCCTTCTCTAATAGAGAGCTGTGAGGATTGCATTGTCTGGTTTAAGGGACTTTGATCTTTTTCTTTTTTGTAGCAGTAAAGCCCAAGAAGATATTTTGCCTTCAAAAATCACTACAGTCTCACTTCCTGCCATTAGGTAGAGAACAACACTCTTCGTCCCTGGGGAAGACCCTGCCTTGCAGTGTTATATATTGCGTAGTGCAGAGCACATTGTTGGCAATGAGCAATCATAATAAAGGCATTTGACTTCTGAATGTGGCAGTTAAATGTGTAAAAGACTGACTCTACTGGGAAAAGGAGAATAGGCAATTTTCAAAGTGTTCTGTTCCTGATGCATGTTAAGCTTTCTGGCTGTGTAGGTCGAGGGGACCTCAGCTCCCACACAGGCTTGTGCCAGAAGGCACTGATGAAAGAAAGCTCGGGAGCAAGCTTCAGGGAAAAAGAATGAAGCGTTTGCAACAGTATTCTAGATGACTGAGGATCTACATGACAAGTCCTTTCGAAAGTCAGTCAGCTGAAAACCCCCAAGAACCTCTAACTGCTGGAGATAAAGTTACAAGTGCGTATATACATAGTGACTCCATCTCCAGCACTGTCACCCACTGTTCTCATTGAAAAGCACATTTTTCTTAGTGTTATGAATATTCAAAGTTGAGACATAGGTATGGTAAAGACTGAGTTTCAATTTAAAAACTGACAGCAGTGCCCTTTTGGGACAATGAAAATTCTGGAGTCAAGAGAAAAGAGTATGAAGTTAGGGACACACATGAACAAAAAAAGGTACCAGGAAAAAAAAAAAAAAAAGGAGGACATATTGCAGTCTGATTCACTTTACATGCACCTTTTTAAGGAACTTCTAGCCCTAGGCAGAATAGTGTTTGCAACACTGATACCTCACCCCTCCTCTTAGACTGACATGCAAGACAAACTTTAAAATTATGTATAAAAATTAAATCCTGAAAATAAAATTAAAATTACAGGTGAAATCCATGACACTGGAGCATCTAAAAGCTTGATCTATAGGTTAGTATGTCTTGATTTCCTTGATAATTTGTGGTGGGAATTAGGTAACATTAGATAATGGAATTTCACGTCTTTTCTTAAAATAAAATTTATGCAATCCTGTGTAGAGAGCTATTTTTTGAATTGTTGATAAGAATCTGATGGACCAAGCAAGACTCACCCATTTCGGTTGGGGGCAGCCAAACCAGGCAAGATGAATCCCATAACTCATCTTTTTAAAATCATGTGAAGAACAAGACCTCAATAACTGCAGCAGGGGTCAGCAAAAAAGAGAAAGCTATGAAAACATGAAGTGGCAAAGCTGAAAGCATAAACCTAGAGTGAGATACATAGCAGGGAGAGTATACAAAGAAGAAATCAGTGAATGTAGAGAAAGTAGTTTGAAATACGGTACATTTAGGCTAAAGGTGTTTTTAGTTAAATTTCTCGCTGTTAAGGCTTATAGAAATTTCAGTGCTTTTGGAGGTTGTTTTTTTTTACATTTGAGATGTGGTTTCTTATGTGGTAACCCAATTTTTGTGTCCAGGTGCAAAATGAGATGAAGTTTTGCTTTTTTTTCTGTGTTAACTGCCCTACTTTTTCTGAGATCAGCAGAGCTATTCCACCTTAATTCTGCTGAGGATCTCCCTACAGTCCTAAACTGTAGGAGAAAGGACCACAGGTGGAGAAAAACAAATAAATGCAAGGAAAAAAATAGATAACCTTCAAATGTAAGATTAAGCATAACAAAAATCTATTCATAATCAAAACATCATAGGAAAGGGATGTTGGTAATGCATTTTAAAGAAATTATTCAGTCAACACAAAAGGGGATAAACTGAGAGATATGTAAAGGCAATTATTTACCTTTAAATTTGAATTTTATTTTTATTTATTACACAGTTGCTATGATATTTTCACAGATGAACTACTTTTCAAAGGTTAAATCAAAAGGTGCACAATGGAAAGAAGAATAGTACCTGGGGGAAAGCCGAACTAGCCCAAACTAGCTGGAAGAGACGAGAGCATTTAGCAGGCACACATTTGTGAGTGCTGTTTTATGTGAAAGTTAGAAAGGAAAGCATAATCCAGGAGTGGATATGCCCTACTAAATCCCTTATTAACTCCCTCAGGTGTAGCAACCTCAATGTTTCACGTGAGCAGCTACTTCTTCAGAATCATGCAGAGAAACAGGCTCTCCTGTGTCTCATCATCTATCATAATCCCTGTCTATCTGATGATAAATTGCTCTCACCAAAAGGGCCTCTATTGTTGATTAAATGTGTGATGTGCATATTTCAGCACTTTGTATTATTTAAAGGCTGAAGTTTTGTACATGTTTTCTGCTTTCTTCCCTCATTCTCTCTAGAAATGCTGAACATATTCTTGGGGTGATAATTAATTACTTTCATTTTGAATCCTCAAAGATACTGTGCCAGCTTCTCCAGTCACTTACATTATAGTATCAAATTGAGGTTGCTGTCACAGTGACACAGAGGACTGAAATCTTGTAAAGAGTAGGAAGCTATCTTTCAAAAGGCAGAAGGTCCTGTGATCTATAGCAATATATGATATGCCCTTATGGTAACTAACTTTGCTTTTCAGGTGCCTTTTTCTAACGAGATGAGGATAAAAAATGTAAAGGTGAAATTGAGTTAAAAATGAAATCTTTATGCAAATGCCACATTTTACTTTCAAATTCCTGAGTACAATTATCCATCGTGTTCCAGAAAAATGGCGATAACTAAAAAAAGCAGATAACAGATAAGTACTGTAGCAGACCAATTATAGTGAATGCTAAAAATTACTTCTTTACAAACTCATTCTCAGCCCCTTCCGTTCTTTTGATTTATGTGCTATATGACTTCTTAATCTCTAATTTTTATTTTTTTTTTTGAGATATCCCACTAAGCGGCTTAATTTAAGGGAGAGTGGGAAATAGAATTGGCTTTATTTCTGTACAAAGCAGATTGTATCTTCCCCTAAGAATTTTTACGGTAGTTCTTTGCAAAAGATATTGCTTTTGCTCTGTGGATACCTGCAGTGTTCATCCAAATTAGTCTTGATGTTATACAAGAAGTTTCTCATTAAAGGTATAGGCAATAACTGTTTGCTTTTTCCTCCAAAGAATATGCCAGCAACGCAACAAATCAAAACTATCCAGCACAATTGTGATATTCCTGTGAAATGAGAAGGAGATAGATGAAGGCAAGTTTTTAGTTGAGACGACGAATATTAGCTCTCAAATCTTGCTGAAACAAACAAATATCTTAACCTGTTTTAGTACAGAACCATATCAGGTTATTGCTGTGTACCAAGATCCAATAGTGAGGTCAAAAGGCTGGGCTACAAGCAAACTTAAAAGAGCTGACCGTACAAAACACAATTCCACATATCTTTGCAAATATCTATTTCCACAGTACTTGTAAAAACATTCTATACAGTTCTAAAAGATTTTTTTTTGTCTAATATATATAGATGTAATTTTTTTAAACAATAGAATTAACATTTACAGCATAGACATTTCATCTAATTCCTATTAAAAAGAAAAAAACCCACCCCATTTCATATCAACTAATGGGAGGTGGGTTATATGCTGTGTATTTTATCATCTCATTGAACCTAACAGATAATGGGGAATAGGGTTTCCATCAGATGTCTGAATCAGCATTAGCAAGAATATCCTTGTTGTGTTTGTACTTTACAACTACTTGTAACACTTGTTAAGGGTATAGCATCAGGGATCGGACCCAGTCAGCACAGGTTTAGGAAGGGCAGGTCCTGTCTGACCAACCTGATCTCCTTTTATGATCAGGTGACCCACCTGGTGGATGAGGGG
>JAYRBT010000001.1:95910475-95939269 GCA_036023395.1 Myiotriccus ornatus
GCTGCGGGAAATTTGAATAAAGCTCTCTTCGCTGCTGGACTCCCTGCGTGCTGCGTGGTCTCTGTCTCCTGGCATAGATGTCTCCGCCACCTGTTCCTGCAATGAGGGACGGGCGGGGGGGGTGATCTCAGCCCTGGAAACCTTCACAGAGCAGTCGGGAGGGTCTCTCCAGAAACTCCTCAAACTGCAACAGAACGAGCATAAATATGCTTCCCTAAGAACTGATAAGAAAATCTTCCCAATTAGCATTTATCACTGCTGCAGATGGCAGTGCAGGGGGGAGGGAAAGACTGCACAACTCAGAGCCCACAGCATTTCGTTTTGAGGGTGACGTTGACAAACACTTAACAAAAAGTTATTTACAGGGTTTTGCCCAGCAAAAATGCATGATTGTGTTAGCTGTCATACAAACCTTTGAGTATTTATTAGTGAGTGGAAAC
Source organism: Myiotriccus ornatus (assembly GCA_036023395.1). Classification (NCBI taxonomy): domain Eukaryota; kingdom Metazoa; phylum Chordata; class Aves; order Passeriformes; family Tyrannidae; genus Myiotriccus; species Myiotriccus ornatus. Next base: position 95,910,916 of record JAYRBT010000001.1, read on the forward strand.
AGACCCAAAAAAAATGCATTAAGGTATTATCTTAATTGTTCATAACAAATAGAGACTGTCCTGCCCTGCCTGGACATGGCCCTACTGAGTTGGGACCACGTGTGGGCCCACAGAGCAGCCTGGCCTGAGCCCATCCCTTTCCCCATGGATGTGCCTGATACCTGAGACTGAGGCTGCCCTGGCGCACCCAGGCTCTACCCTGACCCACAGTGAGGAGTCCCTGACACTCCTGAAAACCAGGGAGCCACCAGCCCCAGGGGCCACTGGCAGTGAGATGTGTTTATTCTGGGTATGTCCAGTACATAGGATGAACCAATTGAAATTACCAGGGCATTTCAGGTCTACTTTACGTATGATCTGAAGAGAAAAATAGAAAATTTTCTTCTATTTGTAAACAATCTTCCCAACTGAATAGCTGCATATTTAGTTTTCAATATTTTTAAAGAGTACTGGAACTTTCAGAAAAGCTTCCATCCCTCTGAGGAATCATGTGCCAAAAAAAAAAAAAAAAAAAAAGAAGACAAGCGCAGGCCTCCTTACCTTTTAATTTTGTCACTAGCAGATCCCAGAAGCTTATTGTTTGATTTTAGTTGACATCATTTGCTGAAATCAATATTTTTTGGGTTTTTTTCATTTAAATACACATGACTTTCATAATGTAATTTTGTTTCTTTTTTACATAACCCAGCGAAACTCCATATTGGAGAAAAGATATACCATATTCATCTTACTAATTCCTTTAAAAGACAAAGACTTTATATATAAACCAAGCCTCTCACCCCAAAAGAAGCAAAAAAACCAAGAGCCAATGAAAGAAATTACAGAACAATTTTTTCAGTTCAGTCTTCTTTTGCTTTTAATATCATTCATTGTTCATTCTTTGAAATAGTCACCTGGATGAATTGCTTCACAGACACAGTGGATGCTGGAAAATACAAGTCCTTTAATATTTCTAGTGTTCCTAATGTGCAGAATCTTCTGCATTAACCTTTCCCCATCATTGGCTGGAAAAGCTAAACTAAACTAGGCCAGGGCAAGATGTATAGAGCTTGGCAGTCTTCAAATCTCTGGTGAACTATTTCAGGAAGTGCTAATTACAATGCAATAGTGAGAGCAGGAGCTGCTCATCACTACTGAAGCACAAGTCAGCATTTGTAAATGGTTCACCCTGACAACTGTCTGCGATTTGCACTCCAAAGAGTCCCTTTTAAGGTACTAAATCCTATCCGATAGCAAATCTTTTTCCCTTTTCCCACATTCACTGTTAAATGGCTGTAGTCTTACTTGCTCTACCTGCACAGCTAGTTAATATGGTGGTCCCTGTGCTCATCAGATCCAGAGAAGAGCAACCAGGCTGGTGAAGGAACTTGAGCACAAGTCCTGTGAGGAGAGGGGAGCTGGGGTTGTTTAGTCTGGAGAAGAGGAGGCTCAGAGGTGACCTCATCACTCTCTACAACTACCTGAAAGGAAGTTGTAACCAGGTGGGGGTCAATCTCTTCTCCCAGGCAACTATCAGTAAGACAACAGGGCATGGTCTTAAGCTGTGCCAGGGGAGGTTTAGGTTGGATTTTTGGAGGAATTTTTTACGGAGAGAGTGATCAAACCTTGGAATGGGCTGCCCAGGGTGGTGGTGGATTAACCGTCCCTGGAAGTTTTTAAGAAGAGACTGAATGTGGCACTGAGTGCCATGGTCTGGTAACCACATCAGTGTTGGATCAAGGGTTGGACTTGATGATCTCGGAGATAATTTCCAACCCAGTTGATTCTATGATTCTATGATCATAGTTACACGTGTACTTGAGTATTCATCAACAAGCAAGGGAAATACAAATTCAAATGTTCCAACAGGGAATAGTCCATCACCACAGCGTCATTAACCATATAATTGAACCAGTTCATACTTCTATTTCCTTTCTGTCTATGATATGATTTTTATGTCTGTCATATATATTTGATTCACGTTAAAAGAAAACTTAAAATTCTTTATTTTATAAGTTATTTATTTCCAGGAAAAATTTTTTTTCTTTTATGAAAAGTACGTAGTGGAGTCCAAGTTGAATCAAGCTTAGCTAAAAGCACAATTAATTTCCGAAGATTTTACAGTTAATGGTGATAACATGAAAAGCATCATTCTAGAAGAGTGCAAGAGGAAAAAACATGCTAGGCTTTAAATAGTATAAGTCAATGGCTAAGTGATGTTTGATATTCATTAAATGGGGAGGTAGCTCATAATCTTTAACCGATGAATGATTAAACTAACACTGAAGTGTTAGATTAAATTTTCTGTGATTGGAAAAACTTTTAACTGGAGGCAAGCCAATTCACTATAAAGTAAATTGAATCATCTCAGGGGAAAATTAATTACTTCACTGGTCATTATATAAGGGATTTCATTAATCTTTTTGTTCTTGGCTTTGTTTTGAATACACACCTTATTTTTTTCTGACAATGTCTAATATATTGAATAAGAGATTATCGTGACATCTGTAAACTATTTAGAAAAAGGAGAGGGAATTTAAAGCACTGCTGCTTTTGTTTGCTACTAGACAGGAATGAACAACCTCTGTCATCCTGAAAATCATTGACCACTTCAGATACAAAAATAAACTTCGTGTGTTTCTTTTATGTATCTCCCTAGTTACCTGACAAACATATGGAGTTCCTTATAAGATGGAATGACTACAGAGCTTTGATTGCCATGGTTATTACATTTTCAGTATAACTTTCTCCTGGGAAATGGAAGAAGAGGTCCCTGGCTGTAACTGCCAAACTTCAATATGTTTATGGCATGCAGCATAACAGAATTCATAACATTAAAAAAGAAAAAATAGAAGGGGAGAGGAGTCATTGCACAAGATAACATAATGAAAAAGAAGTTTGAAGGTCTATATCCTCCAAAAGTGGGAAAAGAACAAAGAATAAAACTGAGATTTCAGAAATTCCTGATTTTAACCTAACTCTATTTCAATAAAATCCTTTGTTGGTAGTCTTCATGACAATAGAAGTAAACCAGTACTGAGCACTTAAAGTATAACATGGTGATTGGCATGGAGAATATAGTCAACAAGGAACAATTGTTCTCTGTCTTTTCTAATGAAAATATCCATAAATATAAAATTAAACCATTATTTTTCAGGTTTAAAAGACCCAAAAAGATATTGCTTCTTCACACAATTAATAGGTAAGTTATATTTTTACTACAGGATGTTCAAGAAGCAGAATTTTTGTGACCAGACAAGCTAACAGCAGAAAATATATCAGGATTATTAAGCACAAAAACAGTACCTTTCATTTCAAGCATTCGCTTTCACCCCCAAGATAAATTGCTTAACTCTGGGAGAACATCTCAGTAAAATATTATCATCTGATTGCCCTGATCTTATATCATTCACTTCATTATCTCACAGTGGTTGGTATTAGCCATTGTTGGAGACAGGAACCTGAGCATCAAGGAATTTCAGCCTTATTTATGTAACTGTCATATGCTTCTGAAAATAAACAAACATGTGTATCAGAAGGTGATACTTTTCTCAGATGACTTTTTTTTTTTATTAAAAGTGATAAGACATTCAGAAAGCAATGTGTCTTCTCTGTTCATTTTGGTTTTTTAGTGTTTGGGCAACATAAACGATCACTGTACCTCAAATTACTTTCAATCACATTCTTACAGACTATAAAGTGAGAATCAAAGACATTTTGTGTTCCTGCAGTCAGTAATAAGAAGGAACTGCTAGTTTATGTGCCCATAATGTTACCAGCTGCTTGAAGAATCACTAAAAAAATAGTTTTCTCCAGACATGTATCGGTGATGTAATTAAAATGGCTAGTGTCCTTGTAACACATATCAAGTAATTTACATGTTTCACTTTATGATCCACAATCTGATCTAAACTGGCAAAAATAATAGAATTGTACTGCCATTACCAGCGAAGTATCTGCAAAAAAAAGAATAGCTTAGATGTGCTCCTATCAGCAGACAGATGTAAAAGCATCCTGGTGAACTCATAGAGGCAGATCAATTCAAGAAAGCACATGCTATTAGAAGTTATACTGTGCTGATATAATAATAGGTAAACAACTGATTTCAGATTTCACTGAACCTCTGTGTGAGTTTCAGCTGAATTTCCTGAAGAATTAGATTTATTTTAATTAAAAACATTTCAGAAAAAAACCCACAACCAATTATCAAAACTTTCTGAAGGAGTACAGACATAATATATCCAATTTTTTCCTGGTTTCGTGCCAGTTTATGTTCCACACCACCGAAGAGCTAAACCTAGTCAGTTCTGCTAAATAGAAGATGACCGATCCATGACCCTGAAATCAAGTGGCAAGAACTGATTCCCACCCGTGCTTGTTAAAGCTAGTCTTGTGTAAGGCAAATTGCCCATGTATGTCCTGAAAAGCACTCTCCCTTGAATCTCCCCTGGGTCCTTTGTGCTCTATTTGACAAAATTAGTATTTTTTTTTCTGGAAATGTGGGACATGAGGATTTTATGGGTTACTTGAGTATACAGTGCTGTTGAGAGAGAGCTGGAGGACTGTTTAAGGGACAAAAAGCCAAGACTGGTGGTGTTTTTTTCAGTACTGCCTCTTGAGTTGTCTCTCCGGGCCATGAGTGCAGCATCCAGCTCTGCCAACCTTCCCCTCTCCTCAGGCTCTCATGGCCTGTGCTCCAACTGGCACTGCTGCATCCTGGCTGGGTAACCTGGGATCAAACTGCTGGGATGGAGACCCTGCCAGTCCTTCTCAGACTCACCAGCTTGATATCCTTTAGCCTCAGACCTGCCATGTCACTACAGACTTGTTCAGCCATCACTGGATGGGGATGGCCCTATCATCTCCCTAACTTTCTTGCATGATTGCTCTGGGAGCAGGCTCTGGTTGTTGCTGTCCCATTTGCCTTGCTGCTACCCTCAGCTTCCCATTCCCCTTGCTGACACCCTCAGCTTCCCATTCCCCTTCCCTTGCAGAGCAGTCTGCTCTTACTGCTGCTTGACAGATGGTCCCAGAGTGCAGTCCCACAGCACCACATCTAGGAATTGCGTTAGCAAGACCCAGACAGAGCAAGCCTAGACAGAAGCAGGAAACAAACTGAAATCAGAGCTGTGTGGGTAATCAGTGCATGTGTGCTCAAGTTTGTTTCCCGTTCCCCTTTCCTACAGTAAACCAAACTGATCTGTGATTCTGCCTTGCTATACAGTGCAAAGCCTTTAAAATGTTGCACAGCTGGGAACCCCTGGCTGTGCTGGCTCCAGCCTCCATTTCCATGTTGTCAGCAGATAGCATAGAAATGGTGAGCCTATGACTCTCCAGAGCATGCCTCTAGCCCCTCTAGAACTGAAAAAAATTAGATCACAAAAATTAAGGGGGACAGGTGCCCACCAAAACCACCCTATCACTCTCCTACTCAGCAGAACAGGGGAAAGAAAATACAACAAAAAGCTTCTGGGTTGAGACAAGGACAGGGAGAGATCATTCAGCAGCTACCATCATGGGCAAAACAGACCCAGCTTGGGTAAATTATATCAATCAAATCAAAGTAGGGGAATGAGAAATAAAACTAAATCTTAAAATACCTTTCCCCTACTCCTCCCTTCTTCCTGGACTTAACTCCTAAAATTTTCTATCTCCTCCCATGCAGTGGCACAGAGGGATGGGGAATGGGGGCTATGGTCAGTTCACACACTGAGAGTTGGGCTCAATGATCCTTATGGGATCAACTCAAGATTTTCCCTGATTCTATGGTTTCATAACATAACTTTGAGAAAATTTACATTTTATAGTGTTTAATTTAAAGAATGTTAGAAAAACTATTTTATTGCTATTTTTAAATGTGGTTGATTTTGCAGTCCAAAAATTACTGGTTGTCTTAACTATAAGGTTCCTTAATTAGCCTGTAAATAACACTTTAATAACACTAATCTAATTTAAAATTACATTTTTAAACAGTTAACAAAAGGCACACCATTATTTTAAGTTACAATATAAAAGCCACAATTACCTAATTCCAGGTACAGTAAAGACGGAAGTGTCTAAAGTCTAATAATATCTAAAGGTTCTCTGGACATTACCTGAAGAGTAGTGGACTACACTTCTACACCTGACTAAACTAAGAATTCACTAATACAAGGAGTCATAATGTACTAAGCACAACATATAAAGTGAAAATGTTTAGCAGAGCAGCCAATGCATGATTTTGGAAAAAAAACATGATGTAATGAGGACGGGGGAGCGGGGGGGGTTGGTTGAGCAGACAGAGCTTTTCATATGAAAGTTCACATTTATATTGCTTTGTGGGGATTAGTCAGTTGGGATATACAGTCACTAAGAATGCATGGAACTGTTACTAACAGTAACAGTGCACTGAATTGACATGACACAGTTTTACAAATAGCACGTGTCAGAAGAAATGGCTGATACTTTTCTGCTATATTTTCCATTGGAAAATGCCATTTCAGCAAAATCAGATAATTCCACAAGAATATCTATTTCATTGACACTTCTATCAAAGAACTGTATAAACTATCCATTTCAATAAGGCCAAAGAAATAGATCATTTTGAATTCTATATTAATATAATGCAATCATTTTGTCAACAAAATCAAACCAAAACATTTCAGCCTTACCAAAACAAATTTATTTTAAGTATTCCTAAGCAGAAGCTTTTATAAAGCCAAATTTAATAGTTTCAATTTTCCAGAATGTTACTTTTTAATTCCATATTTTTAGTTCCTTCTTGTTCAGAAAATGCAGCTGTCAAACATCAGAAGTGCTGTACTTTCCAAAAACTATTGCTCTGATGAACTATGTCTAGTGGATAAAATATGAAGACTGCAAGAAACCAATAGTAGGACCACAACTGTTTATAATGACTGTTGGTTCTGACTGTTTGATTTGGCTTTGAAAGTGACAGTTTCTTAGAAAGCGATAGGCCACGTACACCAGGATTTCACTTCAACATGTGAGTTATAAACTTATCCAGGCCCTCCACAACTGACATAACCAAAATATTTTATCTCTTAGTTAAAAGATAAACAAAGAGGTAAAGTTAAGTGAAGTTTATCTCTTAGTTAAGAAGTAAAACCATTTACCTCTTAGACTTTGAATAAGAAGCATATGAAAATGCAGTAGCTGGAATTTCTGTATTGCTGTTCCTTCTGGTAACTAAACACAGTTCAAAGACACATTAACTGTTTTTCAAAACTACTGATTTCTGGTTCACCCTTCCTTTTTTTTTGCCCACTCAGTATATTTAGACACAATTTCAGAAGTTCTGTTCATTAGTTGCATCACATTTATAAATTTAGTTTTCTCAATCATCAACCTGGGAACCCTTAGAATCAGTCTATAAACCCACTATATTTTAAAGCACTGAATACCAAGTCAATATTCACTGAAGGCAATAGTGATGTACTCCATAAACCTCTTACAGATTTTGCTGTTTTTCTCAGAATGTGAGCTTTCATGTAAAAATAAATTCTCACACCCTTTGGCTGTGGAAATAGCCTTGATTCCCTAAATCAATAGATTTCTGTCTCGTTCCTTCTGCAGTCAAGACAGACTGAACAATATAACACCTGCAGAGGTGTGGATGTCTTTCATCTGAATAGGATTTTAACTTCAAAGTCAGCATTTGACTCTTTAAATGCTTAGAGCTCAATTTTCAGTTTGTAACAAAGTAAAAAGATTTTGTGACCAAAATCCTTTTAGTTTCCGGTTATTCGTGCTTCAGCAGAGGTAAATCTGATATTACCTACCTCCCAATGCACCTGCAGGGAACTACAGTCTCACAGCCTTGAGAAGCACCCCAGGGAGCAGCTTTCTGCACAGCTTGTGGTGCACCTGCAGTAGGACCAGTCTGGCAGGGAGAAACAGAGTTCCTTCAGCCTGTTTGCTGCACAGGTCTGACAAGGGAATTACAGACTCATCCAAAGGTTCACAAGGCAATTTAACAAATAGATTCCAGATGGCCGAACTTGTATTTTTACCCACAGCATCTGACACCTACATGGGATGTTATGCAATTTCACTTTGACCAGATAATAAAATGTCCTTTTTTGTTTGTTTGTTTTTGTTTTATACAGATGAGTGAAAACCAAATCAGACTGAACTGTATGCACATAAATTTTGCCCTTCATTCTATACAGTTCTTAAGTCCCACACACAATTATAACCATTTTTACAGTGTTAAAGACTCACTAACTTGTAATGGAAAATATTGACAGACATTCAATAATGGGAAACAATCTGCCCCCTCATGAATTATAATGACAAACAGCCTCCAGTCTACCCTGGTGGAAACACTGATTAACACAATTTTGCTTATGTTTCACACTTGGGATAAAAATCTTTTCTATAGATTTTCTTGTAAAAGAAGAGAGGGTATATTGACAAACGTGAGTATCTAATATTATTGTAAGAGATTTCTGAAAAAACTTAAAATAGAAAGCATTTGAGACAAAATTAAATGCAGTATTAAAATATAAGGGAACTTTCTGAGTATCCTGTAGAATAAAATAATGCTGAGGTTGTCTCTTGGATTCCAAGTAATTCAGTAAGTAGTGTAACCTCCGAAGTTAGTGTATGCTTATGCTGTGTGAGTGCTTGGGCTGCATTTACTCCCATTTTCCTGGACCTTTTACATCTTGTGGATCTTAATTTCTTTTGGCACCACAAAGTAACCCAAATTTCTCTGGACCAGGGAGACTTAGGGGAATACCACTGGTCTAGGATAAAAAGCATTTACCTCTGCTGAGAACAGATAAGTCAGTTTTGCTGAAAACTGTGAGAGATGATGTAGAGATCACTGCAGTAAAAACAGCACTTGTAAAATTAGAATTTTTCACAGGTTGAGATTTTAGCTATAAAAATTCACATAAAATATTGTATCCCATAATAATAATAGAATTCCTTTTCACAGAAAGTTATGTTTTCAAGTAAAAGAAGGTATTTCTTTTCAAGAATTTCATAGCATAGTTTTGGAAAACTAAGTTTGGTTACTGAGGTGGGTTGACCTTGGTCAATGACCAGACACCCGCTCAGCCATGCTTTCACTCCCCCTCTTCAACAAGGGGACCTGGGGAGAAAAGAAGATGAAAGAGCTCATGGGCTGACGCAAAGACAGGGAGATCCTGTACCAGCTACTGTCACAGATAAAACAGACTTGACTTGAGAAAATTAATTTAATGTCTTTACAAATAAAATAGATATGGATGGTGAGATACAAATGAAAATTCCCTCCACCCCTTCTTCCCAGACTTTACTTCACTCCTTCATTCTTAACTCTCTGACCTTCCCCATCCTGAGCAGTGCGACGAGGATGGGGAAAGGGAGTTATGGTTAGTTCATGACAGTTCCTCTCCGTCACTCCTTCCTCACGCTTTCTGCTTCTGTGTGAGCTCCTTTCCATGGGCTGTAACTCCTGCCAGGAACCTGCTCCATTGTGGTCTCTCCTCCAAGCTGCAGCTTCCTTCAGGAAATACCCATCTGCCACAGCATGGAGTCCTCCACGGACTGCAGTGGGGATATCTGCTCCACCATCATCCTCCGTGGGCTGCAGGGGACAGCCTCCTTCACTTCAGCCACTCCATGGACTGCAGGAATATCTCAGCTCTGGCACCTGAAGCACTTCCCTCCCCCCACTTCTTCACTGATCTTTGTGTCTGCAGGATGGTTTCTCACCTTTTCTTATCTTTCTCTTTCGCTCCTTTCCCATACAATTTTGCCCTTTCCTTAGATGTTTTCTTGGAGGCACCACCAGGATCACTGATGGAACTATATGGAATGTCTAGCACGGGGCAGTTCCTTGCCTTTCCTCACAGACACCAGCACTGCAGTTCCTCCCTCTACTACCACCACCTGGACACCTACACCCAGTACAGTTACACAAAAATCTGACACCTCCTTAATGAAAAATAGAAAATAGTTTTCAAGTAGCACTTTCAATTACCATTTTCACTTTTTCAATAAAAACTTCCAGAAAGGAGTAAGCTGTTTATATACTACACTATAACTTTCTTCCTTCCTTGCATTTTAATGTCCACAGCACTGTTTTTTTCTTTTTTTCAGTTTTCCAAGAGAAAAAGCAGATTTTTCCTGTCTGTGATTAAAAGAACTAGAAAATTACAGCTTAAACCCCCCTATGCATTCTATTCTGTATTCTGCCAATGTTTCTAATTAGCTCACTGGCTGAAGTGGCAGAATTCATTAAAAGACTGGGGTTCTTTGGTGTTTTGTTTTCTTAATTAGAGGTCAAAAATCTTTGGAACCATAACAAACAGAAATAGATGTATAACATACCTATAAGGTATAAGAAGCATACGGCTCATAGTCGGTGGAATATGTAGATGTAAAAAAATTTTAAAAATGCATCTTTAGAAGAGCAAGCCATTAAAGGCTGTTAGAAACAAGGATTTCGCTCTGGCTTAATCAGCAGATAACATAATTTTAATAGCACATAACTGCTTTTTTCTAAGTACAAGAATAATTAATAGGTTAGGACTGAACAGAAAATGAAGAGTACCTGGTGTTCTGTTTATTCTTGTAACACTAATAACTCTAAAAGTGCCCCATTTTATGGGACTTAACTCACATATGCACTGTGTTACCATTTATGCAATTAATAAAATTAATTTCAGTAGAGAATGACCCACAAAATAAGTCTGTTCTCAGGAACAGGGAGGAGGGAAAAGTTATATAAAGAACAGAAAAACAAAAACTAGTGGAAGAAGTTTAAAAATTACAAATATAAGAGAATGCACCTTTCTGTCTCCTGTTCCTGATGGTGTATTTCAGACTGATTTTAGAGGTGAAGAGCTGCAGTAATTGACCTTGAAAAGTCATATCAATTTTCCTATTAACCATGTGTAAATAGAATCAGTTCCAAATTCCAAATAAGGTAAGGAAGTTGCTTTGGCTTTGGTATATGCAGAGTCATTAATTTGGGCAGAGAAGGTAGCATTTTTTCTGTATTTTTAGTGTGTCTGGAAGAGTGCACAGAGGAACTGCAGTCTGTAACTACTGCCTCTTCTGTAATAATGCAGCTAATTAATAACAATACATTATGTCATTTATACTATATAAAATTTAACTTTTCTTTCAGGAGCCAGATGTGCTGTTCAATAATCACTCAGAGCAAAAGAGTTTTACACTTTTAAACCTCAGTGCCTGAGTACTAGCTGATCAGCATTGTATGACTTCAAAATCTGTGCACTCCAGCTGGTTCCAAATGCCTTTTTTAAAAAGTTAGAGTTTTTTAAACTGCATTTATTTGATTAGAGTCGTAGAGGCAATTTAACAGCAACCTTACGCTGCTATTTTTAGTCTCACTTTAGATTAAAACTAAACTTCTTATTCATCCAAGCAAATCTACACCACTGGATTGATTATTAATTGGATTGGTGACAGTAGCTAGTGCGTCTCTGGCAGTGCTGAAGATCTAGAAATGCACAAAGGGCAAAATTTGCAAAGCAGACTTAGATGTGCATTTGTTGTGTTAGGCTCCACTATCGATTAAAAAATTCAACTTTATTTGCCACCTACAATCCCAAATTTCTCTTTATGCAGGGAACAATCAAACAGATTTTATGCTTAGTTTACAACTAAATTTGAGACTTATTTGCAAAATTATTTAACTTTTCTACATGATATGATTCAGTAGATTCAGACCTTCTGATTCTGCATAAAAGCTGCTAATAAACTACTGCTTAATAAATAATTAGAGTTTGTACAAGATTTATGGAAGATCAGATGAAATGCCTTTCCTTGAGCTGGAGTATGAATTTGTACTTTAGTTTCTCACATTCTCCTTTCTTGTACGCAGTGCAGGCAGCAACTTACTTATTCTTGCTCTGGTCTGCTTTATGCAGACTAAAACACTTGGTTTGCCAGAAAATAACAATGACTCTGTGGACAGATGATTAGCATAATCGCCAGGGCTCCAGATCCTCATTAACGTCCATCTCACTGCAAAAAAGTTTAACAAGAGAGAGTTTGCCACACCATAATACACCTCGAAGAGACATACAAAGTCAACTCATGCATAAAAGCATGTTTCACACAACTAAAATGAAAATTAAAATTAAGAGAATATGGAAAACCAAATTTTTAATTAGGACAAATGTCTGTCAAGACTATCCAGTGTCCAAAATGGGAATACTGTTGTGCAGCCAGAAAGACCTCTCTCTAAAAGTTAGATGTCAAGTTATTGGATTATTCTGTTCAGCTCCAGTTGAGCCAGTGCGTGATATTTCTTAGTAGCTGGGCTCAGGCAGGTGACTCCATAGTGAACCTATGGATTTACCTGAGCCTTAAGCCTAGGAGTCTGCCTCCATCTGTGATTGTAAAGCATGCATCCCTATACATTTATGGACCTTGTTCATATATCCTTATAGATAGATCACCAGGGCCCTGAGGACACTACCAGGCCTTGTTGTCCCTGCCCAACCCCACCTGTTCCCCACCCCACCACCCATTGGGCCCAGGAGCCCCATTTCAGTCCACACGGGGGTCCATCAGTCCCTGCCTCAGCCGTGTGTCTGGAATGTTGTTCTCCAGTCCTCTCTCAGGACCTGCCTCACAGAAGGACCTTCTCTGCAGATAGTTCATCCCCTGGGTGGACCCTAAGGCACCTACTTCCTTTTGACCCTTGCTGGTGCCCCTGGTTGGCCTCTGGCTCTGGCTCATCACTTGCCATGCCTGGGTTTGTCAATGACCCTGTTACCAGTACCTGGTACTGCCCACCCTATGGGCCTGTCCCCCCTTGAAGAGGGCACAGCCTGTGATGTTGTCACCCTTGGCCTCTGGCTCCCTGTTTCTCAGGAATCAGCTGTCCCTTGCTGCACTCTTACATATATATCCCACAAGCTAAATTGAGACTTATGTATTTTACTAGGTATATTAACATGATATTGTGACACTTAGTAATCTTAGACTAAAGTTCTGTTAGAATTATAGATTCAGCTGCTTGCTGAACAATAAGTCCATCGAAGCTCCTCAGGGAGAGCAAAAGAAACCCAACTGAACCTACGTCTGGTCAAAGACAAGAGCTGGAAGCAGACTGGAATGAAATTCTTGATGAGGGAAACCATTCACCTGTATGTCAGCAAATCCTTACCTGGATAAAAAGTGGGACAGAAAAATCCTTACTCTTGAACTGACAGAGAAAATCTTGCTATCCAGTGGGAATTGTTTGCATATTTAGAACAGATTTCTAAAAGACAGAAAGTTATCGGCTTCTTTCCAGACTTTACAGAAATATCTGTTATATTCCCTCACTTCTTAAGTATGTAAGTTTGAAACCAAGTGTTTCAGAGATATACCAACAAATCATAATCTCCTCCTCCCCTCCCCTTCCCCTCCCCCCTTTTTTTCCTTTCTCTTCTCTTTCCTCCTCTCCTTTTTTTCCTTTCTCTTCTCTTTTCTCCTCACCTTCTTGTGTAGCATTTGAAGGAATTTTTTGGCACACTAAATTGGTTTGAATATTTTGGTCTGTTAAGTATATATTTCACAAAAGGTGCATCCTTTACAGTAAAGGCAGTAGAACTGTTGGTTAAACCAGCAGCCAATTTCTCTAGAAAATATTCACTTGTCCCCTGAGTAAATTAATTAAATTATCATATTCACCAGATAAGGCAACATTCTCATGAACTCTGCAGTGACATCACTCAGGTCACTAAAAGTGTCAAAAAGCACCAATTAGAAAAAAATATTCCTTGTGGGTCAAAATCTCAGACATACTCAGGTATACACCTACATAAAGAACAAGTTTCTACTATAAATCCTGTAATCAGTACCACCTATTTCTGCTTAAGGTCATGTTTCTGCTCCCAGACATATGCAAAGCCAGTACTGTCTTAAGTCAGTAAGCTGCTCAGAGCTCAGCTCAACCTGAAGTTTACACAGTTCTACAAATCACTCTTGCCAGCAGCCTGAATCAATAGCAGGTATTGAATGCACCCAAAGACAAAAATCTTCCTAAAGCACTGTCAGACACCTGATTATGTCACCCCAGAAAAGTTATATATCTAAAGCATAATAATTTTCCACTGTAATTGTGAAAGCGAGGATTCCTGCCTAACCAGAGCTAGAAAAATGACAGAACTGTTCCTTCCCTTCAGTTCAACATTGGCTTGCCTACAGCTGCTGCCTTCTGAAAAATCTTGGCTAAAGTATGTACCTTGTGACAATAAGACATCTAGGAACTGGTCATTGCAAGGCCAAAATACCTTCAAGGACCTGGACCTACAATATTATTTCCCCTAGGCTATTTTTTTTTCTTCAGATATGTATTTCACTGGATTTCTGAGCTTCACTTGGGAGCATGGGAATTCACTATGGCCATTGAAGTTTCTAACTTTGTGACCTCCATTGATCATAAACTACATTCTGCCTGACTAGTGGAATAGCTACTGATATAGTTTAACCCCAGTCAGCAACTAAGCCCCCTGCAGCCACTCACTCCTTCACCAGTAGGATGGGGGAGACAATCCAAAGTGTAAAAGTGAGAAAACTCATGGGTTGAGATAAAGACAGTTTAACAGGTAAAGCTGCAAGCACCACTGAAGTAAAACAGTGACTTTACTCACCACTTTCCATGGGCAGACAAGTGCTCAGCCCCACCCAGGAAAGCTGAACTCTGTCAGGTGAAGTGGTAAATTGGGAAGACAAACACCATCACTCTGAGTGTTTTGCCCCCACTTCCTTCTTTTTCACCCAGCTTTATATGCTGAGCATGAAGTCATGTGTGTCCCATGGGTCAGTTGGGATCAGGTGTATTGGCTGTGCCCCCTTCTGGCTCCTTGTGCACTCCCAGCCTGCCCACTGGTGGGTGGGGTGAGAGGTAGAAAAGGTCTCGCCACTAAATGCTACTCAGCAAGAGCAAAAACATCTCTGTATTATGAACAGTTTCCATCACAAACCAAAACACCCCCATACAAGCTACTATGAATAAAATTAACTCTATTCCATCCAAACCCAGCACAACTACTTATGTTAAATGTTTTAAAAGTCTCTATCATTCTACTTGTCTCTGCAGTTAAGGTGGATTGACAGATCTTCTGATTCTTCTCTACCGTAATATGAAACATTTAGGTACTAAAAACATACTGCAAGCTGTTGTGACACTCCAGGTAAGTGAAGAGAACACAGCAGCCCTTATTCTCATTTATTGTTGTTTGTTTGAAACTCTCCTGGCATTTTACAGGCAATAGAGAAAGCAATGAACCTTATTTTCTGACAGATCTGCAGCTTTAGGGGCTTTGTCTAAAAGAAAGCTTTGTCCTTTGTAAAAGAAATTATAATCATACATCTTTTCTACTCTTCTCTGACTAATGGTTTCAACATACACAATGAAGAATCCAGATGCAGCAGTAACTTGCAAGTTACAAAAATTTTTCTTTTCATATAATCTTACATTTTTATTTATCACTCCTTGATGAAACTCAGGAACTGCTGGTCAATCAATAGATACATCATATCAAGCAGGAAACATTTTAGGAAATACTATACATTAACAAAGTCAGGGGTTGCATAAATTTCCAGAAGCGATTTGGATCAGAAGAGAATGCTGTTCTTCAAGAAATTCTTAAAATAGTTCTAACTTACCAGATGTCCTCCATGAATCATGGATATTTAAAACTCCTTTAGAAATCTAGGGGTTTTTTCATCTGGGAACTGGTTAAATTACAGACTAGAATGCTCTCAATTTACTAAATATCTGATAATTGTATCTCATTGTTTCACGGGCTTGTATCCCATTTTCCATGTATAATATGATCAATGAATTCTTCTTTAAAATTAATTTGA
This sequence comes from Myiotriccus ornatus, assembly GCA_036023395.1. Taxonomy (NCBI): domain Eukaryota; kingdom Metazoa; phylum Chordata; class Aves; order Passeriformes; family Tyrannidae; genus Myiotriccus; species Myiotriccus ornatus. Next base: position 95,926,723 of record JAYRBT010000001.1, read on the forward strand.
TACATTGGTAAAAAATTGAAAAACACTATTACTCAAAAGTGGATGAAAATATATAGGTTTAAGGAGAGAATATCAAAAGAGTGAGTGGAGGAGTGACAAAGTTGACCAGGCACAGTTTGGTTGTTGATGCTGTTTTAGTAGCACCCTCAGCTATTAAATTCTGGCAACCAAAGCTTCTGTCTGTAAGTCAATTGTGATCTTTAATATGAAAAAATATAAACAGGTCAAGGTATAAGTTCAAAAGTAGATCTGTACTATTTACGTGGAACTGGCAGAAAATGGCATCATAGATCTTATACTGAAGTATAAGATCTCATGATGCCTTTGTGCTGAAATGGTATGAGCTTTGTGAGCTACTTGGATTTTAAGGTATTTGTACATAAGCTTCGTTTCCCTGGTTTTGTTTTGTCTCAGAAAAGTTTTATTGTGTGTGTGAATGTCTCCATACAAACTAAGTCAGGCAGAAAGTACAAATCAATGACTTTGAAAAAGCAGCAGTCTCTCCTGAAAACAACAGGACCTGGGGACATATAAGTCTCTAAAGACACACAGTCATCTTCAAGCACTGCACTAAATTCTCTAATGATTGTTCACTGCAGTTATACACTTGATATGATGACTCAAAAGAATGATTTGATGAATGGAAGACTAGCCTCACTAAATAGACTGGTAATATTAGAAAATTGTAAGGTTTTAGGCAGAACATCTAGGATTGACTTGGCATGCTTCCTGGGACCATAGACTCCTGTAGGATATTAGAGAAATTAAAACAAGGTAATTCACAAAATAGATTGTGAATTTAAAGAAATACACCCACAGAATGGTTAGTATTCTAGACATTATGAAATCAGTGTAAACTACTCCAACACAAAAACTACCCCAAACCTTTCCAACTTGGCGTGTGCTGTGGGTGTTTCCACAGCATCCAGTGAGATTTTACCTTCTCAATAAATTAAAATATTATTAGAGCTTCACTAATTATCTGTATGCTTTCCGTTTCATAGTGAGAGATTATACTCTTTAAGGCAAAATAGCAAAAAGGACACTTTGCTGTGTCAGGATAATGAAGTCTTCATTACATTCTAGTCTAGTTTTTCTTCTTCTTCTTCTTTTTTTTTTTTTTTTTAATGGGGGAAGCTATAGCAAATTTGCTAATGTTAATAGGCAGTAGAGAGACTTAAAATAATCCTGTACCCTAAGGACATGCATTAAAGAACAAGCTCATGCATTTTTTACCCTGGAGGTGGTGTTACATTTGTGGGTCACGGATTCAGAAGCAAGACTGAGATAGAAACAGGTAACCTGAACACTGAGTCTTTCAATAGGTAGAGAGAGGTTAAAAGGGGCCTGGTTAACCTTTACAACACTAACTGAGCTGATGGCATTCAGCGCCGTTGCCATATGAGGGCATTCTACTTCCCTAAAAAGCTGGAATTTTGGTCTCTAGAAATGGATCAGAATTTTTTGCTTTGTTTTGTTTTCTTTTGTAAACCAGTCCAAAGACTGGTTTAAAAGACTAACAAGAGGGAACAACTGCCACATTGCTGCCAAGAATATTAACTGAAGTGAGCACTGGGACCTTCATGTCCCAGGCATGCTTCCCACAGCTCTCTTCTGTTTCTGAGAGCAAGAGCAGGGTTTTACTGACAAGTATCTTCAAGACTTCTACAGAGTCCAGTGAGGATAAAGTTAAAAGCTTTTCTTTTTTGCCACCTTTTAAGTTAAACTTTCTTTCCACTTGGGAAATTGGCATTTCTTCCCTTGTCCATTAACTTCCTCAGGTTTCTATAAAGTTGATGGTGAAAATATGACCACAAGCTCTCCTCTGTTCCCTTAAAGCCTCACGTAATATGTGAGAAAGTATGTGGATGGTCTTGTGAGATATTCCTTCTTAATAACTCTGCTTTGGGGCCAGACAGGCAACAAATAAAATTCAAACCTACTTAAACCTATTTTAGGTTTCTGGAGCCTCTGAATCCAGATACATAACCATCTGGACAATGCTTTTTTAAAGAAGTGACTATTTATTCATTATGATCTTCTTTTTTCAGAGAAGAAAGATGGCTGGAAAATGAGGGAAGCAGAATCACAGAATCACAGCATATGCCAAGTTGGAAGAGATCCACAAGGATAATCAAAGTCCTACACCTGGCCCTGCACAGGATCATGTCTGAGAGCATTGTCCAAATGCTTCTTGAACTCTGGCAGGATGGGGCTGTGATCACTTCCCTGAGGAGCCTGTTCCAATGCCAAACCATCCTGTAGGTGAAGAACCTTTTTCTAATATTCAGCCTAAACTTCCCCTCACACAGCTTCAGGCCATTCCCTTGGGTCCTGTCACCGGTCACCAGAGTGAAGAGATCAGTGCCTGCCCCTCCTCTTCCTCTCACAAGGAAGTTGTAACTGCAATGAGGTGTTCCCTTAGTCTCCTCTTCTCTAGGCTGAACAGACCAAGTCACCTCATGCGGCTTCCCCTCAAGGCCCTTCACCATCTTCCTTGCCCTCCTTTGGACACTCTCTACCAGCTTAATATCTTTCTTTTATTGTGGTGCCCAAAACTGCACAAATTATTCAAGGTGAGGCCACACCAGTGCAGAGCAGAGTGGGACAATCCCCTCCCTCAACCGACTGGCGATGCTTTGCCTGATGCCCCCCAGGACAGGGTTGACCCTCCTGGCTGCCAGGGCACTGTTGACTCATATTTAACTTGCCATCAGCCAGGACTCCCAGGTCCCTTTCCACGGCACTGATTTCCAGCATCTCATTCCCCAGTCTGTACATACATCTGGGGTTGCCCCATCCCAGGTGCAGAATATGGCACTTGTCTTTGTTTAACTTCATATCGTTGGTGATTGCCCAGTCCTCTAACTTGTTGAGGTCTCTCTGTGGGGTCTTCCTGCTTTCCAGGGAGTCAACAGCTTGTCCCAGTTTACCACAATGAGCAAACTCACTTAGTATACCTTCAAATCCAAACAATCTATAAATCTTGCTGTCTTTTTCTGATCTTGAGATCATAACACTAGGATTGCTCACTTACCTCTTCCACAGGAGAAAACAGTGGTTCATGTAGCATTTTGGAAGTCTTCACCTCAGCAATATTGGAAATCTTTCTGAAGAACCACTAGACCTCAGACTCTGAAGCCCTTTGAGTAATTCATCAGCAAATTAGGTGTTGACAGAGCTTATACTGGGACACTGACTAGAAAAACCCAAGCCAAACCAAATCAAAGCACAACATTCAGCTGATTATGAAATTCATACAGTAGTTTTGGATTACTAGAAGATAAAAGGGTAAAAAATGACATATTGAAATAGTTCATTCTTGTACTTGCAAAACATTGTTTTTCATTCATCTGGAAGTGGAATTACTTTGATGAACAGAAGTATCCCTAGGAAACCTAATTAAGTAATCTAGTCTCATCTTCTCCACTTCCCTAATTCAAAATAGGTCTTTTGACCAATTTTTCTCATTGTCTCAATAATTTCTTTCAACATTTATCTATAAATAATTTTATATTAAGCAAATCAGTTTCAATGTATTATGCAAACAACTCAGTATCTTTTCTCAGTAAGGAAGAAAAAGGCTTCAAAGATGAGACAGAAAGGGAAGCTTTGTACTGGATCTCCAATATCCCATTCTAGCAGGAATAATAACTAGGTTGGAAGTGGAAGGGGAGAATCAGCTCCATATTTTTGGTGTGACACGGGGTCTATAGCATTAAAACTTAACTATGTAAACATAAAGTTTTGCTTTTGCTAGAAATGCCCAGGGAGAAAAAAAACTTTAAAAAGCATAATAAACCTTTTGCTTTTACATGAGTTAAAGGAACAAAGTTTGGAACAAACCTGAACTGGCCTTTTATTCTCTTTTGTTCTTTTTAGGTCTTCCTGAAAATTTTTAAAACAAATTTAACTTATACTGCCAGTAATCATCAATTTTCTTTCCAGAGGGGAAAAAAAATCCATTATTTTCCTGTATTAAATTAACATTCATAAAATCTGGTATTTTTAGGTCAATTTTACAATTTATTTATACAGCTTCAACTTGTTTTATCATAGGAAACCTCCGAGTACTGGGTTTTGCTTTTGGCATAGAAAGTGGTGAATGTTATGGTCTTTCTCTGGTTCTCCAATGAGTGAATTCCATTACTTTACTCTAATCTCTAAAAATGTGATGACTTACCTATTTTCTCACAAAGTTAGGTAGTTAAATTCTGAAGGTCAGAGTAACTCTGGCCCTGCTCAGTCAATGACTGGAAAACACTATATGAAACATTAAATGTGACTCAGTGTTCTTTCTATAAGGAGCAATTGCCAAGAGCAGAACTGTGGGTGTAGGTACTTATTGTGTTCAGGCTTCAGTAAGCTTCATCATGATAATTAATTCATGAGATAAGGAAGGTATACATGATTAAGGTCATTTCATCACCAAACAAAAAGTCAGAAGTTGTCTCTTAGTCCTGGTGTTCGTGTATAGGTTGCTATTTTTAAGTCCAAGTTCACAGGGGAGTCTAGAAACCAAAGGCTGTTTTGATGATTTGTGCGATACATCTTCAAATGAAGAAGCAAATATGATGGAAATCTCCCTAGGGGGTTTGTTCTGCCTGCAGGCATAACCTCTTTCTTCTTTGGCTTTAGTTTCAATTAACTCCTCGTCAGCTCTGTGCTGAGTTCAGCAAGGCACCAGACCAGTCAGCAGTCTTCATAACTTGTGACAAATAAACATATTTGAATATAATCTGAATAATGTACCAGAGCCCATCATATCCTAGCCTTTCTTCCATGTAGGGTTGCTAACCACGGGTAGGATGATTCAGTATTACTCTGCATTTTTTATGGTTATTTATGCTCCCACACAGTGTCTGCAAAAAGATACCTTCTCTAATCTGATCATACTTCACATCCCTTTTTTCAGTGACAGTGAACAGATCTCTTGATATTTGGTTTATATGTTTTTATGGCCTCCATTATTTTACTTTCTCCCTTTCTTTAGGTTTTTCTAGTAACATGTAATTCACTGTATTCTCAAGACATGTAAGTCACTTATTACCACTAGAGTCAGCAACTGTATCTATATTTATTCTTGTAAAAGCATTTGACTCAGGTGACTAATTTAAATCCAACCATAAAAAAATGTTTATCCAGACAAGGTACAACTTAGAATGCATTTGAAAACTGTCTGGAGCTGACTGACAAAAGAGACATCTTTAAATGTTACCTCTAGCCATGATCTGATATTAAAATATATTTTATGTACTATCACTTGAAAGCCAGCTTCTGTTCTACTTTCATAGGGTTGTTTGGTATTTCAGAAACTGTGATAAAAGACACTGCCTAGGTTAAAGCTTTCTAAAAAAAGAAAAAAAAAAAAAGAAACCAGCATCTCATCCAAGAATATGATGATGAGACAAACTTTTTAAAAACAAGCCCAAAACTGATCTGAACTTATTCTACCTTCATAATGGAATAGGAGCCTAGACTAGTACTCATAGTATAGGAAATATATCTACCTCAGAAAGTCCTTTTATGGACCTATCATGTTCCTACAGACAATGTCCATTTATAAATTTTGCACGAATCTGCCAGAAGTCTCGGAGAAATCATTATGAAATTCCTCAATACATGTAGGTTTGTTTTTCTTTCACTGGCTAACACCTGGGAAGGTCCTAAGGAACCTAAGTGATATCCAGTTTCTGCTTACATATCAAGCAGGATGCAGGAAGTTATTGAGCCACTTGCAGAGGCATATCATATAGAAGATGTCTCTTCTTAGGAAGATATCCTGAAGAAGATATCTCTCTTCCCACCTTCCCTGATGGAATAGGGAGAAGAATCAAAAGTAAAACTTGTAGGGTGAGATAAGAACAGTTTAATGATTGAAAACAAAGTAAAATACAATAAGTCAGCATTACTGCAAAGTAAAAAAATGAAAATAAATGAAAAGAAAGTATATATTGTCTCAAAAATGAGCACACAAATACAGAGAAGAAAGTTAGTGTCTTCCACGGATATAAGAACTTACGTTTTTTTCCCGAAGCTATCCAAACCGGAGGAAATAACTGAAACTCTTCAGCTGTACGTTGCAAAGACTGAAGTCCTTGTAAATTCTCCTTTCTTCTATTGCCAAAATCTCATGTGAACTATTGTATTCAATTTTCATTTTCTTGCTTCAAAAATGATGGAGATAGTCTGCAGTTAAGGCACCCTGACTATCTGGATATTCTAAGAGCTTACGCCTGTTGAGCGTTCAAAGGATCTGTTGAATTGAATTCTGTGAGACTGAGAAATTACATCAATGTGCTATTAGGTAAAAAATAATGAGTTTTTTCATTCAGGAACAGAAAACTCTGTATTTAGAAATTCAGGATGTCAATAAATATGGCAGAATACTTATGTCATGTAGGACACCACTGAGAACACTGGAGAAGTTCGGAGAAGTTCAGAGAAGTTAGTGAAACAATACTGAAAATAAAACACACTCATCTATTTTGAGGTTTGTTTTTTTTTTGACAGGTGTATACTGCCAAAATGCTTAAATTTTGTATTTTGCAATAAAAATGCATGAAAACAAAACACATTGAACTGATTTATTCAACTAATTTTTTTTGAAAAGTTATTTCTGTGACATCTTCTCAGAGAGAAAACCATTTGTTTGGGTTTCTGTCCTACCATAGATCCAACTTTTACTGTGCCATAACTATTAAATTTCAAGGAACTGTACCTATTTTATAAGATCCATCAAAACTGAGTATTTTTTTACACCAGAAAAGTGCTCAGCAATGTAGTTGAGCAGCAAGAAATCCTAATTGCTTTTGAACCTTGAAAAAATTTACCGCAAAAAAACTTGCACTTCTCCCCATCACATTTAAATAAGTCTTGGAAAAATGCGTAGGGGTATCTGCAAAGGAGCACAGCATTTCAGCTGTACAAGCTGAGTTTGTAGAATCATAGAATGGACTAGGTTGGAAGGGACCTTAAAAATTATCTAGTTCCATCTCCCCCTGCCATGGGCAGGGGCACCTTCCACTAGACCAGGTGGCTCAGAGATCCATCCAACCCAGCCTTGAGCACTTCCAGGGGTTGCTCATCCTCAACTTCTCTGGGCAACCTGTTCCCGTGCCTTACCACCCTCACAGTAAAGGATTTCTCCATAATAACTAATCTCAACCTACATAAAGAAGTCACATTGTTGCTTTTTCATACAGGTGTTTCCTGTGAATACAAACTGTAATCCTTCCATATTCGCAATCTTTTAATTTTATCATTTAACATCACTGCAATCAAAAATGTAAATGAATGGTTTTAGCCATAGGGGAAAAGATGAAGCCAGCAAAACATGGACTTAAACCTTGAGGGAAAGAACCTGAAACTTTCCACTTCATCCTTCTATAGGGCCTTACATGTTCAAAGTGCTGTACAAGCATTCATTAGTGAATTAGTGATTATTCTCCTTTCACCCTCTCATGCTAATTACTGAGGGAAGAAGCAGAATGTTAGTAGCACTAATGTGCATCTACACTGCACAATATAGTACTTTGTCATGTAGTAATTAGCGTGAGAGCAGGAGAGAAAAAATTTTTAGGAAATATTCCAGGTATACAAAAAGAGCAGGCAGGAAAAATTCTGTTCCAAAATGCTTGAAGGTAAGCAGTTTAAAAACATAAAAAAAAAATAAGCACATCTGAAAAAAAAATATCTGTCCTCAATGTTTTGGTTTATTTTTAGATTGTCATAGTGAAAGGGGAAGCATTTTTTTAATGATGAATCTTCATTCCTTCTCATTTAACTTGTTGCCTTTATTCAGAGAAAAGAGTAACTGACTGAACTTCAATTAAATATTATTAGTAAGTCATCTTTCATTATAACCCTGTTTGTTCCCCATAATGAGCTTGTAAATCACACAAGTTGAGCAGTGTGCCTTCCTCAGATACCCTGCAGGATGAAGACTAATTTCTCAAACATTTCTTGGAATCTTTCTCTTCCCCTAGGCATTCTCTAACCAGAATTTTAATGTGATTTTCCAGTGGTTTGTTCAGTTTTAGAAGTCTGTGGCAATATTTCCTTTTTGTTTTAATCAATTTTCCCAACAATTTTCTTTTTCAATGAGAAATGCAAAACTTCGTAATAATTTTAAGAACAACATCTGTTCATTTACGTGGAGAAAATCTTATTTTGTCTGTTATTTTTTTTGTTCCACTAGTAACTGACAAGAGAGAAAAGTTGAACTATCTTCTGGCAGAAGGAAGGGAAATAAGAATTATTTTTTCCCATATGCATATAAAGCATAAGTTACACAGTTGTTTAAAATTCTAGCAGTGAAATTGTATTTAAATACTTCAAACAAAATCAACAAAGTCAAGAAATTATAACTGTTAAAAGATAATTTGCTCCAATCCAGGCACTTTCATTAAATAAAAATATCAACTCCTGTACACCAGTCTTACATCCTCCAAAGTCACGTGGGGAAGCGCCAGTTAAATTTTTCAAGAATATGAATTCTTAGTCCACTTGGAAGTGGTTTTTCTCCCATCACCTCTTTGAGGTTTGAAATCTTTATGATATGGGATAGTGCTTAAAAATGTAACTTGCATCTGGCTTCTGAAGTTTTTAGGTGCATGAGGAAAGACAGAATATCCTAGGAAAAGTCAGAGTTGATTAAGAGAAGAATGCAGCCATGTGGAAAATCATATTACTACATGTGATTTAGAAACACAGATGAGGACTTAACAAAATAGAGTAATAATTTGATGTTTATTCACCCACAGATTCAAGAGTATGCTTGAACATTGAAAACTAATTCAATGGACTAATTCTGTAGGTATTAGTTATGCACATTCCTTCTAAACTGATTTGTCAGAAAGTTTCTTTGCTTTTTTCTTTTCTTTTTTTTTTCTTTTTTTTTCTTTTTATTTTTTTGGTCCGTTTCAGCTTCCTTCGTGTCTTTGTTAGCAAAAGAGTTAATTTGATGCCAATTGCTCTGATACATTTTTTGCCATAAGTACTTCATAATCTGACATTTAAGAGCTTCCTCACATAACAAGTATTTTGAACAACCAAAGCAGCAGCAAGCAGTGCTAGTTCTCTGTAAATTCACAATACACATCTATTACATTACATAAACAAGTGATGAAAAGCAGATATCATTAATAAATGGTATTGATCAATATCTCCATGCATTTCAAATAACTGAATTGAGGAGTAAGGCCTCTATGTCTTATGATGTGTCTCTGCACTATGAAGATAGCTAAGGTAATTTTCTAAGATTTTTTTTTTACAGTTAATATCTGTCTTTGCCAAGAGAACCAAAAAATCATCTCCACTATTCAAAAATATATTACATAGTACAACAATACAATGAATTTAGAATTTAATATTCAGTTTTTAAGTTTAATTCATAGTACAAATCTTACACATTTTTCCTTCACTCATTTAAAAAAAATTATTTTATTCTGAGATAATAAAACTAATTATAACCTTCTAAAATCTTATGTTTCTAATTTGTAGTTTTCTGCCTGTAGAATGTACTGGTATACTTCACTGAACTTTGCTACTACTGCAGCCAAGTCATATTTTGCATGAAAGTGAGATTATTTATTTCCAGCATTTCAGTCACTTTGTCAAAAGAGAAATTTAAAACTTTGAAGGCAGTAAAAGAAACAAATAAATGAAAATATTTAGAGGACGTAATCTTCCTTGTTTATATGATATATGCCATTCTTGCTTGTATCTTATAGATGTTGCTAATATTGCAAAGCTCCAAATCATTTTCTTACCTGACAGTTTGCATTTAAATGTGTCAGTCATAAAAGTGAAACACTGAAGATTCCTTCATATGTTCGGAGAACTGTAAAATGTAACTCTCTTGTAGTAGTGTTGTTTGTTTGTTGTTTCTTTTTTTCTCTTTCGGTACTTTAGGACATTATTTCAAAGCAATGCAATAGTAAAATAGATATATTTTGTTCTCTGGAATCTTCAGAGTTGTTTATTTTAAAGTATATATATGCTCTGAGAATATTGATACTATTTTAAGAAGACTCAAGAGACACATTTAGGACTTTGTGTAACCATCAGTTTTACTGTCTGGAGTATTAAAAAATGGACAGTTGATTTTACTTTTATTGTTTCCACACTGACTTTCTCAGACTACAGCATGTATTCAATATGGACAATTCTACAAAATAATAGCTTAAAATAAATGCAAGACATGGATAAACAGATATAACAGAGGCCATTTAAACCAACCATCATTTGTAAGAAATTGTCAGACAGGGTAGATCTATCAGAAAGTAACATCATAAAAATCTACACAGTTTTTATCACAAAGCTATTGAGATCTTGCATGCATCATCCTTGGGATTCCAGAATCTGGAATAGAGTCAGTGGAAAAACCCACAGACCCAGAACTCTATCTAGAGTGTTTTCTCTTACTGGAGACATTTTCTAGCAGTCACTTTGCTCCAGTTCTGTGCTGTGCACTGTGCCAGGGTTTCCTTGCTCTATTTATTACGCTGGTGACACAGGCAATGCTGACTCTGGCACTGCAATTCTGTTTGCAGTCAAAATTGGTTGTTTCAGTCAGAAAAGCCAAGTTGAGAAATTGGCACCATGCTGATCATCTCTCAATAACTTTCCATCCAAACTTCCTCAGGGAATGGGAGGGAAGAAAGGGACTTTCACTGGAAAGCCAGCAAATGAACAGTCAAACCTTGAAAGCAAGCTTTCATTCAGCTCAGTCGCATCATCTCCTTCTAACCTGGGGGTCTGGCAGGTCTGGTGTGCTGGGGTAACTAAGAAGCAGTGGAAATGGAAACCTGCATGTGATTGTAAGGATGCGCAAAAGAACAAGGAGACTGAGATCCTTGCTGCTCTCAAGTTCTGTGTCCTGTCACACCATGTGCAACTCTGCAGAGAACTAAGGCATTGCTCAGGATCCACTCAAGCTATCCCTAGGCAGGAGCAGTAGTTTATTTAGATTTGTAGAACACATGCTAATAAAGATATCTGGATGTCTTCTAGCCCATTCCCTGGCCCAAAATCAGGGTCCACTGAGAGGATGCAACAGGTGGAGTTGGGGTAGGCAACACTGAGCTGCAGTCGGTTCTGATATGAGGAGATGTAAAGGTCTAATCACAAAAAGGAAAAAAAAAAAGAAAATCCTGCTGCTCCTACGTTTTGTTCTTTCTTGAGAAGTACAGTTACACAGCGTATTGGTGAACCTCACTGTCACCATAGTTCACTGTTCATTGCTCATTGCAACTAAACTAGTAAATTAAATCTGGCAGTACCACGGTCTGAAGTAGAGGCATGAGAGCATCTCTCCTATTCAGAGGTTAGCTTGCTCTTGGGCATGGCTGTGACTTGTGCCAAATAACCCCTGCCTGACCTCAGTTCAAAAGCCAGAGACACTTGACACTTCTCAATATGAAAACAGTAAAACCTGAGGAAACATGAGAGTTTAGTCACACAGACTGTGCTGCACCAAGACCACAGAAAATGATGTGGTCAGGTCTTTTTCTATTAGTACAGTTAGAGTCACTAAGAAAATGAACCACAAATTTAATTTTTCTTCAACTTTTCTCATCTTTGGTGGTCTGGGATCAATCCTGTGGAAGAAGTAGGGACACATCCTTGCCTATCTATAAACGCATATATCCGGCATCACAGAATTCAGCAGTCACAAATTTTCAGTACTTAGACCAGATGAAAAGGATGCTCACAGCAGAAGCTGAGGCTGGGTCCATTTCTTTGGAATTCTATCCCAGTAACTGGATCTTGGGACTATCTTTTATGTTACCCAGCAAGTGTTTACTCCTTGACCCTGTCTTCCTGGAATTTTATTAAAAAGGTGATATTGCATTCATATACCAAATCCCTTAGTGCAGTCTGAAATCTGTCAAATCAATCATGATTCCACATTCACAGCATGTTACTGAGGGTAGTTCAATGCATGAATTACATACCAAAAAGGCACAGTATAGTCACCATAACGTGAAGATAATAGCACTCCCAAGTTGCCTGTAAACTGGATGGAAATATAGGGAGGTGCTTATTTCTTTTTCAGGAGAAAAGAAAATCATGTGTTATAAGTAGATCATATATTACCTGTACCTGCACTATAACTAGGTTTTGAAACCATTACTAACCATTTTGATTCTGTTCCAATCAGAATGCCTGAAAAATTCCTTTAAATTTACCAAAGGCCCTCTGAATACTTGATGTTGACTTCTGCCTACTCAATAGTCATGTAAGACACCCCACCATCGAAATGCAATTATATAACATTCCAATGGAAACTAAAGCAAGTGCTTATATGAAAAATTAATATTAGGAGAGTAACATATTTTTTTTGCATCTTCTAATTGCAATTTTGCTACTGGAAATCTCAGAGGAAAAGTATAATAATGGCCAGTCTTCGCGAACGAAGAACCGGGAAAGGTCTTTACACCTTCCAACCTGCGCATTGGATGTTGTAGGTGAGTTCCAGTGTGCGCGGAACTGAGCCCACCCTTTAATCCTAAGGTTCATCTGCCGGGGCCAAGCAAGCTTG
>JAYRBT010000001.1:95939369-95954983 GCA_036023395.1 Myiotriccus ornatus
GAGTGGCCCTGACCAGGAATCGAACCCGGGTCTCGGCGGTGACAGCGCCGCGCCTTAACCACTAGACCACCAGGGGCAGAGGAAAAGTACTACCATGAGATAGTGCAGCTCCTTGTGGTGCATCAAGCGCTGCTCTTTGAAATGGAAGACTGCTATAAGTGGCCACTAGGAGCCTAATTAACATTTTCACTCAGTACTGCTTTCTTAATCTGAAAGACAAATCATCAAACCATAAATCAAACTGAAATATTGCTTGGCCATCTTCCAGTGAGCTGCCAAATGGTAGTTGCCTCCAAAAAAAGGCAAAATAAGAATCACTATCAATGCAGGGGGAAAAAAAGTACAAGCTGTGATCTGTGAGTATATTGTCTCTACCAATACGCATTTTCTCTTCTCTCTTACAGTCTGAGCCATTTTCAAATGTCTTGAAGCACTGCTGAAGAACAAGACAGATGAAGATCCCTAGTAATCTTAATCTAAAAAAAAAAAAAAAAAAAATCACTGTTTTTCAGTTATTGCAATACATGAGTCCTCACTAAACAACTGCACTCTGTAGGTGCTGACTTGGCAGCACTCTGCCAGTTTGCACTGACATCTAATGAATTGCATCTTGTAAACTGTAGGTGCAAAAGTTGGGTGTGTGCTAGCTTTGCTTGTGAGAACGTAAATGTATGTTCCATATAACCAACTGTTGCCTGACTGTATTTGCTGTTGTTGTTGTTATTGCTGTTTATTGCCTAGTAGCTAGGTAGGTCAGAAACTCAAGCACTTGCTTTATCATTTAGGAACAGCTTTTGGATTTGCTTCGGTCCCTGGAGAATTTTGGGTCTTCTAAACTAATGAAGGATTTATGAAACATAAATACTGTATTATGTCTCTGATAGATGAATTTTTCTCCCCACTAATGGTTCTCTGGCCAGTCTAAGAACTGAGGAGTGCTGTTGGATGAAAAATAAATATTTCAATATATTGCCTGAAGGGAGTTATACCAGAGAACGAAATGATGAAGTACCTTTTCCATGGATAGTCATACAGCTGTACAATTTTGTGTTTGCATATTGTGATTGTGGAAGTTTATTTGGTTTATAATATGTGCCATGGTCTAGTAATCACAGTGGGGTTGGATCAAGGGTTGGACTTGATGATCTAGAAGGTCTCTTCCAACCCAGTTAATTCTATGATTCCATGATTTTATACCAAAAATATTGTTTGTTCCATAACATTGTTAACTGCACAGAGTTCTATATTCCACATAATATCTAAGGAAAATATGAAAATCTTAAATTAATATAAAAAAGCTCCAGTGGCACAGATAAAGTTACAGTGGTTTATATCAACTGAAAATCTATCACAGAAATGAGATGTGGGTAATGGTTATGGAGTGCATTTCTTTTTGTAAATTGTGGAGGACAAAAATGTGATATTTTTAGAAGCAATATTGTAAGAGACAACTTATGCATGCATGATATTAATGGCATAAGACATCAAGCTCTGAATGATAGCTTTTCCTTGCTTGCATACCCAATGTATTATTTTGTATTTAACTGATATCTCAGATGGGTATCTCTTCTTTCATCTCCTTTATTTATGTAAGATGTTTTTTCCTTTTTCTTTTTTGCACATTTTGTTTGTTTGCCTTGTTATTTTTAGGGTCTGCACGTTTATTCTGGGAATAGGTTTTGTCTGTTAAAATGAGTCATGCCCACCCTCTTTCTCTCATCCATGCAAACACACAAGCAGGACTGATATGTCCCATATGTCTTCAGAGCAAGAAGACAGTCTCTTGTTTGCATGAAATTCATTTCGTCTAGTAGAGTTCTAATCATAGGTGTACAGTGAACAGCAGCTACTTTTGACTTGTTTAGAGGTGGATTTTGTTTTCTTTTAAAAGGTGGTGTGTTTTCTTTTAAATATTAATGGAGATAATCTTTACTAGATTCACACTTGTTTTATGACCTGTGGAATAATGCAAACCCAAAAGGTTTCCTTCCTCATTGTTTAGTAAAATATATACTTATTTATCCTTGTATAATTTTCCCCTATTTATCAGATTGTGATGTTAATATTCAGTCCATGACCATACATTATTTTATAGACAGTGTGTTCTATATCTCCACTGAGAATTTGTCTTTCTTGATTTCTGTAGTTACAGCAAAGTTTTTAGTACCATTGTGCATTTGTTTTGTAGGCAAGAAATACTTCATTCAGTTGCATTTCTCTCTTTTCCCTTGAACTGAAATGTATTCATGAATGCTATCAGTTATCATACTTATAGTACATCTTGCCCTTAGGATAGTGATACTTTTGTTTCCTTGACATATGCACACCCCTGTGATGAATACATGTGTCATACATGCAATGAAGTAGTGATTCCTAGAGATGATATATTGGAATATATGGGATATATTTTATAATTTTTTAAGTGTAGCTATCTTAATCAGCAATTTTGCCTTTTTTTTTTAGACATATTTATGGCTAAAACATCACATTAAAACTGGAGCTATTGACAAGAATCAGAAAATAGGTTTCTTTGGATAATTAAGTCAGCATAACTGTAAGCATAAGTCACTATTTTTTTATTTCAGTCCTGCCCATAATATGCAAGCTAACCTTTTTGTTCCACTTTCAACTCCCACATTTCACTCAATTTTTCTTCTTAAATTGGATTAGAATCTCTTGAGTGGAATCAATTACCTTGATTCCTTAAAATCTCTCTCAAAGAAAGAAGGTCTCTGAAACATAGTGGGAGGAACAATCTTCAGAATTATTTGTCCTTTATTGCAAAATCTGCCAATCACTTTCCAGGAAGGAAGTGAAAATAAGAGGAGGAGATGAGGAGGGAAACAAAAACATGTCAGAAAAACATACATGCATTTCTGTTTATATTTTATTGTTTTAACTTTATGGTCATAAGTCCAAAACTGTAATTATTTTTAAATTTGTGTTATTTGCAATCTTTTAATCCTTTCCCTTTGTCTGCACAGATCTTTGTAAGGTTGACTCACAAGGATCTTATCCTCAGCGAATTGTTGTGTAAATAACAACAGCACCATCGTGAATGTATGACATATATTGAAATCACAGACATACAGGAAAATGCAGTTTGTAGACTTATAATCTCCAGATTTGCCCACTGATTCTAACTGAACTTGAGACAAAGTTTGCATGAATTGCGTACCGAAGGATCAAGAGAGAGAGATGTAGAAAGGAAAGCAAATGTATAATGCATATGTACCAGTTCAGTGCACAAAAGGGATCTGATGAATACTTTATAAGCCTAATTTATAAGTGTACCCTGACTCCCTCAGTGTGTGCTGTTGAAATTAAAAATTTGTACATCCTGTATGGCACTCTTAGATTATACTAACACTTCAGAGTGCTTTGTCTCATTCCTAGCAGTGGAATGTGTTTCTTGTACACTTTTTGCAGAGTAAAATGAGCCCTGATGCTAAGACACACAAAGAGGATATTGCTGTAAACCTCCAAAGAGTGTTGGCTCATTTACTTCAATTCTTCTAACTGCTTAAAAATCTGATACATACAGGAATCTTTGTCAGCTTGGTTACAGTGCTACTGCTAATCACTTGATGAATAAGTTGCAGATCTCACATACAGCTAATGTAAGCCAAGACAGAGCAGCTCAATAAAAAGGACGACATCAGTGGATGTGTGATAATTTAGACTTCTGCTTCTCAAATAATTGTTCCTGCAAAGTAAAGAGAAGGATAGAGATCACAGAATCACAAAGTACGTCAACTTGGAAGGGACCCATAAGAATCTTGGAGTCCAGCTCCTGGCCCTGCACAGGACCATCCCCATGGATCACACCATGTACCTGAGAATATCATGCAAATACTTCCTGAACTCTGTCAGGCTTGGAATTATGACCATTTCCCTGGGGAGCCTGTTCCAGTGCCTGGGTGAAGAACCTTTTTCTAATATGAAACCTAAAGCATTGCTGACACAACTTCAGGTCATTCCTTTGGGTCCTGTCACTGGTCACCACAGAGAAGAGATCAATGTCTGCTCCTCCTCTTCCCCTCAAAAGGAAGTTGTAGACTGCAATGATGACTTCTCTCTCTAAGAAGTGACAGGAAGGACATCTGTCTTTAAGGATAAGTGATATTTACAAAAGCTTAGCTGAAAAACACCTGTCTTAGGAATGGCATGTTCTAAACTCATCCCACAAAAAAAGTCTAAGTAGTGCCTGGAAACTTACAGGTATAAAGCCTCTAGCAGCCATGAGATTAAGTGAATCAGTTACATTAATTTTTAGGTCAAAAAGAATTGACTATATATTGAGAAGAATTCTTGTCTTCTCAAGGTGATTCATTAACTACTGTCTTCACAAAGGACAAAAATAGACCAAGTTAAGGATACAAAATATTATGGGCAAGTGTATAGTGCAATACCTGACTTTACCTCCAGTGTGAAAGAAAAAGGAACCATGAAACTACAGACTATCACTAAAGGTAAGTAGTGGATCAGTGGACTCGATGATCCTTGTGGGTCCCTTAAAACTTGGCGTATTCTGTGATTCATGATTCTGTGAGAAGCATGTAACCCCATCTGTTCCACTAACAAGACATTCTGCCAGCAAGAACTACTAACAAAAGGCATCCATTTTATGCATTGAAGAATATATTTTCCCAGATTTTTCTAATTGCAACATACTATTATAATTTCTTTAATTTTTTTTTACTTAAAAAAATTTGGGCAAATTGAAAAACTAATTTCTTGTAGTTTTCCAATCAAATTACTTTTTAAAGTTTTCATGCCTTAGATAATTTTTTCCTGTAAATTCTAAAAGTAAATATTTATCCTAAGAAAACTTCAAATCCTGGTTTCTTTTTTACATTATTAACAGAATTTCACAGAGGGTTGGTTTTTTTCATCTCCCAGTGTCTACATCTTCAACCAAATTTGGCCATATAATCTCTTTTCTAAGAGAACACTAAAGAATTAAATGCTTAATGGGAATGACACTCTAAATTCAAGATCATAAAACTAAAATAAATTATATTTGATTGTGAATCTGTCTTATTTCCACAGTATAATTTGATGATAACACTGACCTCTTTTCTCTTTCTTCACTTTTAAAAAATGAACAGTATTACAATAAACGAGAGTGTGTTTATTTAGGAAATGTGACATCAGGAGCTGATATAATTACTTTAATCACTGAAACACTGTCTAACTAGCAGAGATTTGACTGAAGATTTAGGCAAGTCAGAGGTATCTTTCAGCAACAAGAGTGAACCTGGTGGTGTAGTCACTAGAAATGCTCTAAGAGTATAAGCAAAATAATGTCCACAGAAGAAGAGAATATCAAACAAGAGCAAATGTACAGTGATTTGCTGCCAAATAAACACTGAGATTATGAGTATTAAAAACCTCTAAAGAAAGATATTTTCCAATAGTCTATGGCCATTTCTTGTACAGCACAGAAAATGAAATAAACCCAGAGGAGTGAGCTGCTAAAGCTCCTACAGAGCAAAATTCCCGGGTTCTCATGCCTGTGCAGACTAACTTACATGATTCCCAACATACAGTCTCACATCTCAGATCTCTCAGCTTAGGGAACGGCCAACAGTGAAGATCCTGTAACTGTTCTGGATTTATGAATATTCAAACTGCAAATTCAAGTGCCTGAAAACCTTAAGATTTTACAAGATCCGCTAGAGAAGGTTATATTTTATGTTTCTGCTGGTGAGGCCAGAAGAAATACTTTCTGTTTCATCAAAATGAGAAGAAAAATCCCTCAGCTGAATATTTTTGAGTCCATAGCCCTTTGGAGGAGAATGACATTTTCTATGGAAATCTGTGCTACACTATTAGATTAAAATACATGAGGCAGGTACGTACTCAAGGACATAATATATTCATGATGGAATAAAAGAGAAATGTCACTGTAGCACAAAGAGGTTAGTAGAGGTTATTCTCTTAAAATCTTTCAGATCTGGGGGAGATGGGGAGGGAGGCATCTTTTATATCGAAAGGTCATTTTGGTCTAGCAGTCTAGAGCTATTCAGCTAGACAATCTGTTTTGCCCTCTACATTTATTCCATTATTTCAAGTCAATGTCTTTAGCATTCAAAACCAGCTGGAAGGAAATGTTTACTTGGAATGTCAAATAACTGCTTTTTTCTTTCTTACTTAAAAAAATAATTATGCAAAAATAGGTATATTATGAAAACATACAGTTATACGATGCATGCATGTACTCATAGAATCACTCAGGCTGGAAAAGACACTTAAGATTGCTGAGTTAACCAGCATTGCCAAGTCCACCACTAAATCATGTCCCTAAGTGTCATATATATGTTTTATAAATACCTCCAGGGATGGTGACTCCACCATTGCTGTAGGCAGGTGGTTTTGGTGCTTGACAATCAAATTTCAGTGAATAATTTTTCCTGATATGCAATCTAGAGCTCTCCTGGTGCAACTTAAGGCTGTTTTGTCTTGTTCTGTTTCTTATTACCTGGGAGAAGAAGCCTATGTCCACCTCGATATGACCTCCTTTCAGATAGTTGTAGAGAGTGACAAGGTCTCTCTTGAGCCTTCTTTTCTCCAGGCTAAACACCCCCAGCTCCTTCAGTTGCTCCTCAGACTTGTGCCTCCCGATCCTTCCCCAGCTCCATTGCCCTTCTCTGGATGCTTTTCAGAGTTTCACCGTCTTTCTTGTAGCAAGGCACCCAAAACCGAACACAGGGGCAGCCTCACCAGTGCTGAGTACAGGGCGACTATCACTGCCCTGGTCCTGCTGGCCATGCCTTTTCTGATACAGGCCAGGATGCCATTGACCTTGTCCACCTGAGCACATGCTAGCTCATGTCCAGCCGTCTGTCAGCCAGCACTCCCAGGTCCTTTACCACCAGGCAGCTTTCCAGACACTCTTCCCTAAACCTCGAGCGTTATATGAGATTGTTGTGACTCAAGGGCAGGAGCTGGTACTCAGCCTTGTTGAACCTCATACAATTGGTCTCAGTCCATTGATTCAGCCTGTCCAGATCCCTCTATAGAGCCTTCCCACCCTTCAGCAGATCAGCATCCTTCCCAGCTTGGTGTTGTCTGCAAACTGATTGATCTTGATCCCCTGCAAACTTGATCCCTTGTCCAGATCATTGATGAAGATATTACCCAGCAAACAGCACGCCTGTACAAGCCACAGGCTGCCAGCTTCTCCAGGAGAATGATGTGGGAAACAGTGCCAAACACTTTACTAAAGTCTAGGTAAATTACATCCACGGCCTTTCCCTCATGCACTGTTGCAGCCTCACCTTGAATAATTTGTGCGGTTTTGGTCACCACAACATAGGAAAGATATTAAGCTATTAGAGAGTGTCCAAAGGAGACAAGGAAGGTGATGAAGGGCCTTAAGGGGAAGCCGTATGAGGAGCAGCTGAGGCAACTTGGTCTGTTCACCCTGGAGAAGAGGAGACTGAGAGTAGACCTCATTGCAGTTACAACCTCATGAGGAGAAGAGGAGGGGCAGGCACTGATCTCTTCGCTCTGGTGACCAGTGACAGGACACAAGGGAATGGCCTGAAGTTGTGTCAGGGATGATTTAGGTTGGATATTAGAAAAAGGTTCTTCACCCAGGGAGTGGTTGGCATTGAAACAGGCTCCTCAGGGAAGTGGTCACAGCACCAAGCCTGCCAGAGTTCAAGGAGCATTTGGACAATACTCTCAGGCACATGGTGTGACTAATGGAGATGGTCCTGTGCAGGGTCAGGAGATGAATTCGATGATGCTTGTGATTCCCTTCCAACTCAGCATATTTTGTGATTCTGTGATCTACTAAGCTCATCACCCTTCCATAGAATGGGATCAGGCTGGTAAAGCAGGACTTATGTTTCATGAACCCATGCTGACTGGGTCTGATCTCCTGGCTGACTTCATGTGCACTGTGATGGAACTCAGGATGATCTCCTCCATGACCTTTCCTGGCACCAAGCTCAGGCTGACAGGTCTTTACTTCCTGGGATCCTCCTTCTGACCCTTCCTGTAGGTTGGTGTCACACTTGCTAACCTACAGTCAACTGAGAACTCCCCAGTCAACCAGGATTCCTGGTAAATAATGGAAAGTGGCTCACTAGGCACTTACATCAGCTTTTTAAGTACTCCTGGGAAGATCCTATCCAGCCTCATAGACTTGTGTGGGTCTAAGTGGTGTAACAGGTCCCTGAACCTTTCCTCTTGGATTATGGGAGCTTCATTCTGGTGGCCATCCATGTTTTCCAGCTCAGTGGGCTGGGTACCTGGAGAACAACTAGTCTTACTATTAAAGACTGAGGCAAAGAAGGCATTAATTTCCTCAGCCTTTTTGTTATCCTTTGTCACTATGTTTCCCCCGGAATCCAATAATGGATAGAGATTCTCCTTATCCCTCCTCTTTTTCTGATGTATTTATAGAAACATTTTTAAATGTCTTTTATGCCAGTAGACAGATTAAGTTCTAGTTGGGCTTTGGCCCTTCTAATTTTCTTCCTGCATAACCTCACAATATCCTTGTAGTGCTTCCAAGTTGCCTGCCCCTTCTCTCAAAGGTCGCAAATTCTCCTTTTTTCGCCCGAGTACATACATAATATTTCTTATGTTGAATTATTAACTATTTTTTAAAATGCTAATGTGATTAATTTAAATACAATAATGTGAATTTGGTAATGTTGAGAAAAACTTAAATATCATTATGGACATGAGATAGATGAAGTATTTTCCTCTTCTCAGCAACTATGGTATGATCATCTAATGCATTTTTTAATTATATCTACTATAATACAAATAAAGAAGTGGTTTGGGAGA
Source organism: Myiotriccus ornatus (assembly GCA_036023395.1). Lineage (NCBI taxonomy): Eukaryota > Metazoa > Chordata > Aves > Passeriformes > Tyrannidae > Myiotriccus > Myiotriccus ornatus. The sequence goes on from JAYRBT010000001.1 coordinate 95,948,178, forward strand.
TTTTTGCTTTTAAGCAAAAAAAGAAAATTATCCCTGTAGTCTTTGCCTTTCCTCCTCTGGTCATACTTTTCAGTTTTTGTTAGTATCCTATTAAAAGCAACAGCAAAAGAATTAATATTTTCATGGTGCTTTCAAGCCAGTGCTTGCATGAGATCACTGTGAGGGTGACCTTTTCATATACATTGTTATTTCTTTCTCTGAACTGAAAAAATGATGGTTTGTTTTTCTCTAGGGAGGCAATGTTGATGGTTATATTGTCACCACTGTTCTCAGCATTCTTGTGAGTAGCAGTATTTCTGAAATTCCCATTTAGACAAAAAACCCCCAAACTGAAAATCTATTGTCAAGGCATCTCTTGAGATGGTATATTTTACATATTATACCTTTCTAGCCTAGGAGATTTAAAGCTGAGTCAAATTTGGAAAAGTGAGGTTGGTTGCATTTTATAGTAAAAATTTCACAAAAGAGTCTTGTGTTTTTAAATTCCATAAAGAATTATGGTTGCCCTGATAGCTATCTTATTCTTTCTAAAAAGACACTGAACTGCTTTTGAGATTTATGCATGTGATACTAAAAATGCATGGAAGGTTATGTCTGGCTGGTTTTTGTTAGGAAAAAAACTTGACTTATCAGACCTGGACATGATGTAAAAGGATATTTCAATTCAATGTTTCAATGGGATTAAAGATTGGAAACATTTTTCAGCAAGGACCTAATAGCTCCTAAAACCCATTTCCAAAAAGTATAAGGCAACATAAAATTGTTCTGATCTTTGGATCTGACCTACTTCTTGAGAGATAATTATGTATTTCCCTGAATTATGTCTTTCATGAATTAAGCATAAATTAAAACAACAACAAAAAACCTGATACAAACAAGCAAAAAAAAAAAACCCAACCCAAAACCAAACCAAAAAACTTTCTAGTTTTCATTTCAATATTTCAAGAAATAATGAATTCACTACATAGATTGAGAAGTTGTTCAAGCAACAACATTCTCTTCCAAATAAGACTACTTTCGCATTTTAATTTATCTAGCTTCAAATTTAAAACTCCTAGATTACAAGAACTATGCTAAACTGAAGTGTTTCTCAAAATTTGCTTAAACACAGTGGTGACACCAGAAACAAACCTAAAGGCCACTCTCTGCTTCTGCTTGACACCCCTCTGGACAGATGCAGAAGACTGTCTCTCATGCAAGGCAGGGGTATGCAATGGAGACCCTCAAGCATGAGTGCCCTTATGGACATTGTGGGAGCTAACATAGCAAGTGCCTTCCAGCCTAGGGACCAAGGATGCCTCTGCTGGAAATGAAGGCATACGTAGGGGTAGATCACAGATTATCCTGAGTTGGAAGGGATCCACAAGGATCACTGAAGTCCAGTTCCTGACCCTGCACGGGACAGTCCCAAGAATCACATAATGTGCCTGGGAGCATTGTCCAAATGCTTGTTGAACTCTGGCAGGCTTGGTGCTGTGACCACTTCCCTAGGGATCCTGTTCCGGTGTCCAACCACCCTCTAGATAAAGAACCTTTTTCTAATATCCAATCTAAACCTCCCCTGACACAGCTTCCTTTAATTCCCTTGGGTCTTGTCACTGGTCACCACAGAGAAGAGATCAGTTCCTGCCCTCTGCTTCTCCTCTCGAGGAAGTTCTAGACTGCTCTGGGGGTGTGTTCCTAGTTCTTGTTCAAAAATTACCATGTTGCTGTCTAACAGAATGAGGACATTGTTCAGACATGAGATGAAAACTCTTGTGGGCGACCTGGCTGTCTAAACCCATCTGCTGAAGGGATCTTACAATGCACACATGTATTTATATATTCTCAGTAGCCAAGCTCCACTCTGCTTGGGCTGAGGGGGACAGGATGAGTCCCTTGGCACTGCCTGTGTTTGTGTGAGTGTTTTGTGTGTCTGTCTGTGTTACCTGTGTAGCTGGCAAGTTACTGAAAAATGTTCTACTGAACAATGCACGTGGTGTATATGCATGCTCTGTGGGCATGGTCAGCCTCACTGCTGGTTGGAACTGGGGGCATGGAGCTGCGGCTGCCTCTCCTCCGCAAGATTTGGCAACTCCTAACTGATATGTCTGCTTCTGTGCCAGAGACTCATTTCCTGAGGACCCATCCAGCATGGTCCCACATGTTTTCAGATCTTTGGCTTACCAGGAAAGAAAGGCTTACCAGAAAGTCATCCTGTCGGAATGGACTGCATTAAACACTTTGCTGAGAGGTACAGTCAGTAGCCGGTGAAGATTTTTCTGAAGCAGTACCCAGTCATGCTTCCACCTGTTTGTCCCCCCTTCTGTAATTTGTGCATAATTTAAAGACTGTATCAGAAATTATTTTCTCCCCAAGACTTTCATAACCTCATTAAATAGCTTAGAGCCAAAACCTGATTCCTGTGAATCAATCTCCACAGTCACTTAACAAGCCCTGTTTATAATACTTTAGATAATTTTTAATAGATTTTATGTACCACAGGCAGATTATTTTTTCATTATTTCATAGTATTTGTCAAGATACTTGGCCATATGAGGTCAGAATGGAAATCCAAGAATATTATAACAGTACCTTTACAAGCCCAATTTGTATACGTCTAAAAAGACCTCAGATTACTTTAACAAGATCTGTTTTTCAGAAACCTGTGTTGATTCATATTAATTACTCTCCTTCAATTCTTTATAAATTGAGTCCCATGTTAGGTGTTAATTTTTTTCTAAGACTGATTTTGTTATGACAAACCTATAACTTAATAGTTTATTCTATTTAATATTTTTCAAATATTGGCACAACATTCATTTTTGTTCCAGATGTTCCTGAATGTCCTCCATGTTTAAATACTTTTGAAAATCAACCTTGACAGTGTAGAGAACTCCTCTGACCCTTCTGTTATAATTTTTTGATGCAAATTACATAGGCATGCTGATGGTACGTCCAAGTGAGAGAGAGTTTAACATCCTTCAGAATAACTTTTGTAATGGAAATTTTTTTTATCATCAACTATGAAGGGACTATATTATCTGGATGTTTCCCAAAAGAGAACAGAAATATTGAAGGAAACCTTTTACTTTGTCCAAGGATAGTAACAGTGAACTTGTTTTATTTTATTCTATTCTGTGTTCAAACACAAAGAAACCATGCCTGCCCCAGACAGAAAATTAACCACATGTTTTCTTTAAATATTTGTTTTCCTGGAAGCTTTGGGTCCATGAGTTAAGACAGTGTGTTGAAACAGCTTTGCCATGATAGGCATGGATGGGAGAATTCCCAGGAGGCATCCTGATGCTCCAGTCACCCACAGCCAACACGTAGCAGGGGAAGACACAGAAACATTAATTTCACTAAGCAGATGAAGGGTTGTAATTACATCCAGCTCACTTTTCTATTTCTTTGCTTTTACATCATGATTGATCACATTTACACTAGAAAAAAAATGAAAAAGAAGTTGAATCAACAATCCAAACAAAATCCACTTGATGGATGCCTTAACCCTTCTCTATCCACCCTAGACCTGATGTATATATTGCTCCCATCCACAGTGTTGAAAGACAGCTCAAAAACATTGCTTCCAGTTACCATGGCTTTACATAGGAAAAGCAATTTTTTTTCCTCAGTCTGTAATATTTTTTTATTATTCTGAGATGCTAACTTCTTCCTGTGTTGATCAGAGGGAGGTCACATAGTAATCCTGGGTGTCTATGATGGATTATTGGAAAGAATAAAAGAGAAAGAGGGTGTGGTGGGTTGATCTTGGCTGGATGCCAGGTGCCCACTGTGCCACTCTATCACTCCCCTTCCCAGTCTGACAGGGGAGAGAGTAAGATGGAAAAAACAAAACCAACTCGTGGGTTGGGATAAGGAAGTTTATTACAGTAAAAGCAATGTGAAAGATAGCAGAGTTTATTCTCTACTTCCCATGAGCAGTGATGGTCAGTTACTCCAGAGAAGCAGGGCTTCAGTACACGTGATGGTTCCTCAGTGGGCAGACATGGGAGACCATGAACGCCTGCCTTCCTGCTCCGTGCCTCAGCTTTTATATCTGAGCTGATGTCGTATGATCTGGAATATCCCTTTGGTCAGTTTGGGTCAGCTGGCCTACTTGGGTCCCTGTTTGCATTCTGGCTTATAAGTTTTTAACTTCTATGATACCGAATTACATTTTTGTTTGTGTTTTATGATTAATTCCATCTGCAGAGCTCACATCTACCCATTGTTTATATCTGTAATCAGCCGTGCAATCAGACATCCGAAGGAGTTGAATAACTCAACTAGTTTACATGCATTTCCAAAACAACCCTACAAGTATGAGAGGGGGAAAGTATCTGGCTTTTGTTAGTGAACTATAATCAAAGACTTTGCAGCTCTGCTCTGGACTTTAGAAAGGGGTAGGACTTCGTAACGGCAATGATTCTTATTCCAAGAATTTTGAACACACAGATAGTTCCTCTTTTCTGGTGCAAGGAGCTCTGGGCACTGAAGGTGGCTACTCATACCACAGAGTATCAGTGAGATCTGAATTACCATCTGGCCACTCTGCAGCAGTCACATGATCCCTAATCATATGCACATTTTGCTTATAGTTGTTAATACCTGTCTTTCCCTTGGGATAACATGATTAATGACAGTGACTTTATCATGTAGAAGTTTTTCTAGCATAAGACAGTCTAGTTATTCACTCTGACTGCACATGGCAAGTTTGTCCCATGCAACTGGTTGGCTTTGCATTTGAGGAGTCCATTAGCTTTAACCTTTACCATCAAGAGTGATTTTTGTTCAGATCACTAGGGATAACCATGCCACCATGCTGGGCTGTAAACTGAGAAATCTGAGGATAAGGTTCACTATAAAACAAAGATCTAACTGGTGTTTCCCCATAAAAACCCTGATGAGGTGATAAATTTTACCTTTTGGCAAATAAATCTCAGACTGTTTTTCATTTAATTAGTAGAATGCACATTTTCACTCTTCACATTAGAAATGTCTTGTGCTTTTCCTGGCTATCTTTTAGGTGAGAGTCTGTTATCAAAGGCTCTGTCTAGTTCATAAGTGAAAACAACCACAGTTACTTGGAATTCTTGGAGTCTTTAAACAGATTGTCTAAAATTTTATCAGACATTTCTTTGGACATTCCACTACAAAGAGATGAGTTACTGAGCAACACAGGTAAGAACAATAAATTTTTACTTTTTCCACAGGTACAAACCTTAGTTATTATTATTAATAATAATAATAATTTGGTGAAGACATATAAAATTTGTTTTGATTCTCAAGGCAGGTGACACATTTATCCAGATGAATAGCCACACATTTGAAAAGACTATTTATCTTATTTCTTTTTGTGTAAACCTATCAGAACTGAAAAATACCATACCAAGAATGACACCTCAGCTATGAAACCCAGCCAGGAAGATGGCATTTAATCACTAGTAATAGAGTCACATATGTGTTGATGACCTTTTACCTTCAGAGATAAATTCATATGAACCACTGTGTTCAATCATGTCAAATGTAATTATCTACTGTTAGGAATTTACATATACTTTAATCCTTGCACTTACCTTTAAGCAGTGTTGCTTTTAGCATTGCTAAACCCAAATGTTCATATGTGGCAGGGGGAAGGGAAGAAGAAGGTAACAGGGGAGAGAGGGAGATGGGCTAAAAGAAAATTGGCTGTGTATACTTCCCTGATGTATAGCCCATTTAACAGAGGATTTTATGAGCTGCAATTACCTGTACCTCTCATGAGAGACATTTTTCTTTCATTCTAGCCATCCCCGTCAAACAAGAAATGTGTGTGGCACACTTGTAGTCTTATCACTACCACTAAACCAGGTAGGAAGATGCTATCATGATTTGTCATAAATCTTTATAGCCTGCAGTATTTTAAAAAAAAAAGTTTTCTATTGAATTATATGAAACCTTTTACAGTACATGTTAATTTACATCAATCAATTGCTGATGAAGTTTGCCTAGCCTCATGGCACAAAGTGGACTGAATATTTAGCTACAGAACAAATTCAGTACAAAGAAGCATTGGAATTCTTCCAACAAAACCCAACCCTCCTGGAGTCAGAGGTTTTTCTAGTCTCTAATGGTCATTTGTCCCTATCAGAGTCTTAGAAACAGCATGTCTGAGAAAATACATTTAACTGGCATGTATCTGAAGTGACTATTTTGTCCTGCAGTTACTTAACTCTTATAAAAAAACCCACCACCACTATCAACCAAACAACAGCAACAACAGCAACAAAAAAAAACCAAAAAAAACCAACAAAAAACCCCATCAAACAACAAACAAAACGTCCAAATTCCACAAAAACCACTAAACCACACAAATCGACTACAGCTCTTGTGAAAAAGACCAACAATGTGGTGGTAACCTTAGACGGCTTAAGGGAAGGAAAGGTGTAAGTAGAAAGGTTTGTAAATTATTGAACTAAGAACAAGGGGTGTTGTATAAAAATAGGCAAAATAGAATAAATAACTATGAGAGCTCCCAAAAGATGCCCTCAGTCAGGTTTGTGAGAACAGATCTCAGATACTCAGTATGTGTTCACTCAGAGATACACTGTCCTAAACTGCAATTTTTGTTACGGTCATTTTATCGATTAGAAACAGATATAACAGAAATCCAGATTATCTACAGAATAGTTAGATTTGGTACTGATACTACCATAGAAAATTAGAGGTAGAAGCAGCTGTAAATGTCAGACTTCAAGTGAGGTAAATGTTAATGCAGTAAGCTTGCTCTGCAAAGAAGGCTGCTTCATTGTAGGTCCTGCTATTTGCTCAACATCAGGCTA
>JAYRBT010000001.1:95955083-95971997 GCA_036023395.1 Myiotriccus ornatus
AATGTTAATGCAGTAAGCTTGCTCTGCAAAGAAGGCTGCTTCATTGTAGGTCCTGCTATTTGCTCAACATCAGGCTAAGCAGTCTATAGCTGGTTCACTATCACTGGAAAAAGAAATGTAAACTTCCCTGTGGGGTGCTCATACTAAGTGTTTAGTCGTTTAGGTAGTATCTCTTTCAAGCAGAATTCAAACTTCCATTTTCTGGGGAAGGTTGACAATTGAAGTAAATTTCATTGAGAAATATCCAGTATTTTTAAAGCTGAAGTCTCAGCTTGGAAGGAGAAGAGCTAAACAGATCTTTTAATCAGAAATGTCATTCATGCCCAGACTGATAATTCATTTAACTGAGAAGGCTTGGAGTCAATTCAGTGGGTAGGGTGGCATTATAATCCCTCCTCCCTCCCTCCCTGCCTCGCTCCATTCCTTTCTTCATTCCTCCCTCGCTCCCTCATCCCTTCCTTCCTTCTTCCTGCTTTGGCTGTTCACTTCCCTTCAGCAAAATTTCACACAGGTGTGAACTTCACTAAGGATACAGCACTCTCTTCTGAGTTTATAAGGAGTAATAATTTCATATCAGATACAGAATCAGCTTTAAGAAGAGCACAGATGACAGCTGCACCAGTTCCTTTCGTGTAGACATCAAGTCTTTTGTACCAGAGGAGGTTTACAAGCTGTTCCTAATACAGTTGAGCCTTCACTAGAAAATCAGAGCTGAAAGGACCTATGCCCTATAGACAATTTCACAAACCAAGTTCCTTCAACCATACCCACAACACAAGTAACAATAATTTGATAAGATAGCCATAGAATGTGTTTAGGACACTCCAGACAAATAAGTTAATTTCCTAACACTTATTTCAGTTACATATGTGCTCCGTTACATCGACAAAATCATTACTAACCAGTTACATAACATAAGCTAAGGAAATATGACAGGATGAAATTACGTGATTAATAAATCTCCTTACAGCAAGATTTGCTTTAGAGAGGGGAAAACAACAACCCACGTTTTCCTGTTTCATATTGCAATGAAAAACATAAAATCAGTTACCTAATATGTTTAGTCTGAAGAAAGTGAACACCATGGGTTTTGCAATGTTTCAGATGCAGCCATCAATAAGAATGATGTTGAGGGCTATAATGGATCAGTTTACAAGGCTACAGTCATAGGCCTCCTGGAAATCCATTTTGACTTAATTAGCTTTCCAATTTTGCAGGTAAAATATAGCACTTCTGGATCATATCCAAGAATGAGGACACAGTAATAAAATAATTCAACATGTTTTGCATAGTCTTCACAATTTTTAAATCAAGGTGTTATTTTATAAAACATTACACTTGGTTTCCCTCATCTTGTGTACTCTGTTCCTCCCCTTTTCTGGTATTGTGATGACTACTGTGCTCTCTCTACTGAAAAGTAGCTTATGATAGCCATGTCTCTGTGAATATTCTGCAGCAGGTAAGTATGTGAAATATTCCTATGTGACAACACTACTGTTTGCTGAAATTACATTCTGCTACATCAAAAAGACATTTCACAAGGTACAACATCATTGAATGTCTTTCAGATTTTTTTTGAAAAGGAAAAACATTCCCCAGTGTAGCACTTACCTTCTCTTTCTTCAGCTCAACTACCACATTCCAGTGCTTGACCACGTTTCAGCTGATTAGCTCAAGCATGAGAAGCTGCAGCTGGGACAACCACCGAGCACAGCGGTTGTACTAGTACGTCACAAAGACACTTCTCTGCACTTCTGGCAAAGTACACAGAGAATTTTCTGCAAGTTAAGCCTAACTGTCCATTTTTGTTTACCTCCAAAGTTTTTGTACAGTAGAGAAAACTGTGAGAATAGAGATAAAATTTGTGTATTTCTGCATTTGTTATGCCAAAGCATTGCTTTGGTTAACCACTAGAAGGACTCCTCTCCTTTCCTTGGTCACGGGCATCTCCTCTGGGAGGATCAGGGAAGGCTCAGTATGATTCATCTATGTGTGTCTTCCTCTTGCCCCCGCATGTTTCTACCCTGCCTTTGGAAAAAGTCATTAGGAGAAAACCTATTTTGTAGAAATATCATATTTACATTCTTCCCCAAACAAGCTGCATCATCTTTATATGAGGAGCTGGTGTGTGTTTTTCTATTAGTTGTAGATCTCTGTGATCCCCTACTAAACAACTCCTATTCACAGAAAATAGGAGAGCATCTGGACAAAGAACCTCTAGTTTGGAGTTCCTATCTTTTTTATTTTATTACATTTTATTTTATCACATTTTATCACAGTTAGCAACTTTACCTACAGTCATACAGGGATTCGGATTAGATACTGCTGCTATTAGACACATTGACCACACTCTAGGTATGGTAGTAGTAATCAATTAAATTTCTAGCAAGACATCCACATGATGCAGTAGAAACTGCTTTGTCAAATTTACAGGAACTTAATTAATCTCGGTTCTCCAACTCCCAAAGTTCTCTAAATGAAGAAGAGTTGCTGGCTATATAGCCTTACTTCTTTTCGTGAAATGAGTAGTCAATAACACCATCATAATTCATTTTTTTGAATCAACCATGATATCACGGACAGCCATAAGTCCATTTTCAATATCCCCTTCTACAGGCAAATTGCTCTACTTGCCAGAGAGGTTGAATCTTGTCTCTAGAAATCGCAGTGCCTCATAACACAGTGTCTTTGAATATATTTTTGAGTTAGGTTTTGCTTCTGTTTATGCAAAAAATTTTACCTCCATAATTACTGCTTTTACATTTTAGCTAAGGACAAGTGGAAGTCTTGACTGTTTCCTCTTCCTTCATTTCACTGGATTGCTTGGTCTTAGATGGTTTATACCATGGGTTGCTTCCATGTCTCCAGCTCCTTTCTTCTACCATTCTGTTTTCCCCCACTAAATAATGCCCTTTCAGCTGCTTTTTTAATCAAAGGAACCTTGAATACAAACAATGGTCCTGTTATTGTTTCATTTCATGTTCCAGTTTCATATTGCAGATATTCTGGGGAAAGTGCCACAAAGACAGGGGTGAGAGCTGAAATGCTTTTTCTCTGTTGAGGTTTGTTTTAATAACGAAAATGAGCCAGCTCCTAACATTTTGAATATGATGTCTTAGAGCCCATAACTCAAAGGACTGAGGAGCAGAAGAGATCCCAAATATTTTTCATGCTACCCCCTGCCCTCTAATAGAATATTTTTTTATTGTTGTTGTAGTGAGCTACTAGGCAGTGTGGACACAGCCACTGGCACAATCAGTGAGCCCTGATGTCAGGGGTAACTTCCTTGGCACTTGGAAGTTCTGGAAGAGGCTTTAGTTTGAGTTCTCATCCTTCTTTAGTTTTTCACTTTAATAAGGTGATTAAACCCACAGTTTAGAAGTGTCAGCCAAAAGGAAGGTTAAGATAAAGAGTTGATAGTCATGTTTCCCTTGGGACAGGGAAGTGATCTTAGAGAGCTCCTTTTCCTCCACTCCACTATTTCCATTTGTTTCCATTAATTTGACAAAAAAACAGTTCTACCTTCTTAATGTCAAAATGTGGTAAGTTCAGTGAAGATACAAAGTGAGTAAATTAGAAACAAATGCATGGAAATAAATTAATTGAGAAAAAAAAAAAAAGAGGCTGCTATAATTTTATTAACATAATTTTATTATTAAAAAATTAGAAGCAAATCAATTTTTCATATGGCCCATGGAGTGCTTAGGTAGTGGTTTTGGTGTCTAAATTTAGATTAAAAAAAAAGGTGGATTTCTGTATGGATGATCAGTATCTAGAGCTAGCAAGAAAGCAGTAAATTTCAAACATTCTCTCATTGTTACAGATACATATGAAATTTAATGCAGTAGAAAATAATTTTATTTGGTCTTAATATGAATTTTCTTGCAATATTTTTCTAGTTTGGCTTCTGCTTTTTGGAATATATGCAACGTGAGCTTGATTCTGGGCAGAGGTTTCTTTGGTTTAAGTATAGCATTCTTTAGAAAGACATCTAATCCAAATGAGGAATGAGTATCTCAGCTTTTTCTGAGCTTTATTTGTAGAATGCAAACGCCAAGCTTCACAGAAGTCAAACTACATTTTGAAATTAATCCTGTTCCAAGGCAATGAATTTTCACCTGAATATATTCAATGAAACCTGAATTTATGTACATCTTTGCAACATGGAAATTCTACCAAGATTAATCCCACTGAAGTTCCAGTAAAACATAAATCCTAATTCACTTGTGAGGTTGAAAGGAGTTTAAGTTACACTACAACAGTTCATACATCACCAACTTAAATTTTTTTTTTTAATATTTATTTTCATGGTTGAATTTAGCTCCATCATGCTGTGCTTATCTTATTTTCCAATGGCAAAAACTTGGTCATGAATTTTTGCCTTTATCTTGTGGAGGCTTGAATTCTTCTCAGGATATGCCTGAAGCACATATTCTATATTAAGCCAAATAAAATTAAATGTATCCTTAAAATTAAGCTGGTGCTTATTCTTTGCTTAATAAAAATGAATTAAGCATGTGTTAAGTATTTCCTGGGATTGAAGTCTGCTTGCTGAGTTAGAGGATAGACTTTTTGGATTAGTTTTTAACAGTCCTCTTCATACAAACACAGATGGAGCATTCAAATGTCCTGATTGCTCACATGTTCTCATGATCTGCAGCCAGGATCTGGTATGGATTTTTTTCAGTTCAGTCAGAACAGGACTTCATCTGGAAAGCAGCAGATGGAATGAAGGGAGGGAATCCAAGTTTTTAATCCTTTTTTATTTTTTTTCTTTCCTGAACAGATGTTGTTGAGATGATCAAGCTACAGAGCCACAAATCCAACCAAAAAAATGGGTAAAGTAATATATACAAACATATGCTGATATTTGGTACATGGTTAATCAGGCAGGCGACAGTCACCTGCTGCTGACATCAGTATCCACCTTGCATATGATGGAGATGACAGGATTTTAAAGGTTACTGTAGAAGAAGAATTTAATTCTGTGCACTGTTTGGATTTCTCATTCAGTCATAACAAAAGCTAACCACAACACTTAAAATTACTTCAGTAACACTTAAACGCTTCAGCACAGGACCAGGAAGCTGGTGAACAACGACCAAAAAGCACACGGTAAGAAATTTTACCAAAAGGATGGGAAGGTTATAGCATATGGCTCAGGTTCACAGATTTCAGTTTGGGGCCATAATCTCACTGACAGCTCTCAGGTGGGATGCTAAATTAATGGAAGAGTAATTTTATGGGATAGGACTTGCTCCTGAGTTAAGGAGCAATATTTTTCTGACTATTAATTTTCAGCAAAAGATAAGGTTATTAAATTAGAATTTCAGGATATGCTGATCTTGCCATGGTGGTCATGAGGAAGTAATTCTGAGTTTGTCAGTGATATATTCATTAATGTCTCTACATCTTTAAAAAGAAAATTCAAGACTTTGATGACAATTCCTTCTAAGTAAAATATAAATGAGACATGGTTCATTTTTTATTTTTTGTAAAACTCCCCAGTAAAATTAAATATACACAAAACTTTGAAAAAGTTACTAATTATAGCTTATTAAAGCTTGTTCTACCTAGTAACTTCCCTATTGGAGTTCAGTAATTATGAACGAGGGGGATCCCAACAGGCACCTGTTTTACACTTGAAAGCTCAGAATTACTGCTCTACAGTAACACTTTGTGTTATGTAACATCAGGCAAAGGAAGAATTATACAGCAATGCTTCTGCTATCCTGCCTGGGAAGACCAGAAATGGAATTCAGCTTGGATGGGACAGGTTGTTTTCACTGTACAAACACTAATGACAGCAATATCCATGGGCCTAAAGAAACAGCATAATATGCAGAATACTTACACTGAATCAATACTCACCTTTTCTTCAAAAAATGCTTCTAGATCCTTAGATGAAAAGTTTAACTGCAAACTATTATATTACATCTACTAAAAAGATTCTGGTACCACTTAGGTCATATTTGACTGACCATATGGAATAAAATTTCCTTAATTTTTTTAGGTATAAACAGACTACAGTAAAAGAAAACAATAACATAAAAGATGTAAAAGTTTGAGGGTTTTTTAAATGCAGGAAGAATAAAATCTAAAGAAACTCATCATGAATACTGAAAGGTCTATAATTCATTAATTTTTGTTCCTGAGAAAACAATCTTAAATCTAAAACAGTTAAAGACCAGAAATGCCTAGAAAATATTTTTGTGAGGAAGATCAAAATTCTCTGATTTGACATACTTCAGGTTTCTTGTTTTTATGGAGTTCGATATTTTATCAAGATTTGAGAGTACCTTCTGGATACTCATTAGGTTTTTAAATGCTGAATACAATAATTCATTTTATAAAACTGTCATAAGCTCTACATACTACAGCTTCCTTTAGACAAGGTAAAAGACATTGCTTCTACCATGTCATACATGTAGTGGTGAATTCCAGCAAAACCTGTCCACATGTCTAGCATTTTCTAAAGAGACACCTGTCCTTGTACTGACAAGATGCCAGAAAGAGACAGTTGACAACATAAATTCTTATAGAAATTATGGTAGCAGAAAAATAAATTTTAAGCATTTATTGAAGCTAAATCTTCAATTTCTCCATTTTAAAAATAGATAACAAAACTCTCTGAAGAGAAATTGTAAAAAAAAGAAAGAAAAAAAAAAAGGTAAGAATGGAAAAGTAAGGATAGCCTACAAAAAGGTATTTGGATACAAGGGAGTTAAGGCCACAGAGTTGAAGCACAGAGACAAGAAGCATTAATTTCACAAGAATGAAAGGTAAGGCTACACGGCAGCATGGAAAATAATCAGAAGGAAATGAAAGGAACAAGATGCAAAGCATTTTAGTTAACTACTAAGATCATATAACCTTGTAAAGCTCCTAGCCAGCTATCACCATGTGAGAAAGGATAATGAGAGAATTATAGAATAATGGAGGTTTTAAGTCATCTCATTCAATCTCCAAGAAGAAAACATAATAAAAAACACAGAAAGTACAACAAAATCCCTGCAAAAAGGTGGCGAAAAAAACCAGAAAGACAACACAATAAAAGGGGAATAGATGGGCAAGTACAGGATGAGGAAATGCTGACAGCAATAACTATCAAAAACAATGTAATGGGATAAAAGCCAATCCAGAACAGATTTCTGGTTAAGATCTAAACAGTAAGTCATTCAAGGGGAAACAGAACCAGAAGCTTCCAGTGCAATTACAATAAATTGTCTAAATAGTTTCATAATATTCCCAGAAAGCATTATGGTGTGCAGAGAACAAGACTGGACTCACTTCACAGGGAGATGCTGCTTTAATTTAGCATTTATCAAGAGGGCAAATCATAAACATTCCAGACAATTTTCCAAAGGTACAGTGCAGAATAGTTGATGTTAATGGGATTTTTGTGCTCTAGTTTTGACAAAGAGAGTAAAAGATGAAAAACAACTACAAAACCAAAATAAAATTTCATTTCACTTATAATCAATCTCCAGTCAAGTGCATGTTCATAGGCATTAATCATATGCTGGTAAACCGAACAGTTCTGGTTTGAAATCTTCCATGGACTTCAGCAGCAGTGTTGCCTCCTTTTTAAGATCTGGTGTTAAATTTTCATCTGGAATCATAACCACTTGCATTCCTGCTGCCAGGGCTCCTTTGACTCCAAGCGGTGCATCTTCAAACACAAGACACTGAGAAGCAGGGAGGTTAGGGGAAAAAAAAAAAAGTTACTATTAACTTTAAATAGTTTGTTTTAAAAGAGTGAATGATCCCAAACGAAACTTAGTAGGAAAACTGAATTCCATTATTAGTTTAGACACTCCTAATCAGAACAAGGGCAAACCTCTCAATTCAAACATCTGCATGGTAATTAACCTTTAATTAATTTCAATTCAAAAAACATCAACAGACATACTTAAATCCCAGAAACTTGTTATCCAGATGTTCCTAAGTGCTATGTTTTTTATAGGGATGAGTTTAATCAGAAGCTTAAAGTGAAGTTAAGCAAGTGCTTAAATACCTTTTCAAGCAGGCAATTTAACTTTTCCAAAACAACTTTACGACCTGCAATATGGCAGGTCTTACTTACAGGTGTGGCATTTCCTACATACACAAGATGGGGAAGAACACTACCTAGGTCAATAGTAGGACTTTGGATGAGTGGAGAGTAAGAGAGAAATCACTTATCAGAAGAATGCTGTCAAAGTCATGCTCTATTTGCTTAATTCTTCCAAAGCAATGATAAGAAAGAAAATCAGCAATTAGATTGCAAGGTTAGATTCAGAGAAGAGACAGTTTAGTCAGGCAGAAGTTCCATGCCTTACAACAGTCACAATCATTCAAGATTGCAGTTTGGATGCAAAGTTGTTAAAAATAATGATACATTATTTATGTGGATTTTGTAATTTAAATTCAGAATATTGAAAAATAAATATATAAGATAAATATATAAAAATCACATGTTCTGAAATTTTATATAATAAAAGATAATGTTTCTGGAGTTCATTCCAGAATTTATATAGTTAAGCATCTCTTTCTGCCTTTACATAGTGTTCAGTTCAAATTTTTGGTTATGGACAATCCAAAGCAGTTTTTGGCATCCAACAATCGGAAAAATTATGACCTATACTGACACATGGTCTCTGCAATTCATACTGCATTTATTATCAATATTATTAGCACTGCTACTGCTAATAATGCCAAAATCACTGCCGCAAGTAATTTCAGTAATTGAAAACAGGTGTTGGGATGGTTAGGGCAATTTTCCCCAAATCTAGTAATTATAAGGCAGTACAACTCTGCCTTACCACAGAGAAGAGGGGACTGAAGGGAGACCTCATAGCACTCTACATCTTCCTCACATGAGGAAGTGCTGGCATTGATCTCTTCTCTGTGGTGACCAGCGACAGAACCCGAGGGAATGGCCTGAAGTTGTGTCAGGGAAAGTTTAGGTTGGATATTAGAAAAAGGTTCTCCATCGAGAGGGTGGTTGGGCACTGGAACAGGCTCCCCAGGGAAGTGGTCATGGCACCAAGTCTGACAACATTTGAACCGTGCTCTCAGGAACATTATGTGATTCCTGGGACTGTTCTGTGCAGGGCCTGGAGTTGGACTTTGATGATCCTTATGGGTCTCTTCCAACTCAGAATATTGTATGATTCTATGAACATACAAGAGCATTCTGCACCTGGCTGTGCTCTAAGAGAATCGAGTCGCAACTTGCATAAACTTCATTATGTTCAAACAAAACATTTTTGCCAGATGTATTAAATGTCTGCCCTATATATATCCATCTATCAGAGGCTGTGGAAGAGGAAAAAGGAATGAAGAAATCTTTCCTTTGATTTCTTTTCTTTTTAAAATATTGATTCTTGCCTTTCAACATGTCAGTAACGACTTGGAGTCTGTCAAGAGAAAAGTAAGAGGTGCTTTCTATCTTGCATGTAATAAAGTAAAATTTATTTAATGATTTTTAGTGAGCCAAAGGAATCACACCAATCTCTTTTGTGCTCATTTCCTTCATCAAGTCACTGCATTCCAGTTTCAACAATGTGGTATTTTCAAATGTAAATTATTATCAAATGTATAATTATCACTATTATTAACTGCAAATATGTAATCAGCTGATCCTGGAAAGTTTGATCCAATTGCTTTTAGAAAGGAAGCATGGTTTTGCCTATAGGTTTTGTTCTTAACAATACCTTAGTTCATGACCTTAAGCATTCTGACGACAGTAAATGAAACTCTGACAGGCTTAGCTTCTTGAAGAGTAAGCTTAAATGTTGCACAGAAGAGCATTATCAAGGCCGTTCTGAAACCTTTTCTGATCTACCCAAACAAGGCAATGTACTTCACTGCTCTGCCTTGAAGGACCTAATTGACTTCCATGATGTCACTAAGCTTACTGAAGGAGAGGAACCGATGATTATGGAAAGCAATATGCATAATGAAAAGCTTAACTAATTCCCTGGAACTAGAAACAATTAAAACTCTTAATTACCAAAGAAGCCAGGCAAGCGACCCATAATTACAGTGGCTTGAATGTTGCAGGAAATAAGTGTATTAGATCTTCCTGGAGTCTTTCTTGCTACTGACACTTATTGTTGGTAGCACAGCAGTATTTTTATCGATAACGAAAGGTTTACAGAAGTTCACACACAAAATGGATTTATTAATACATAGAGATGTTATAAACTCTTCACTGTCCTGGCCCACTCACACACTAAATTTAGAGACATGAAAGCAGCCAAGTTCTTTCCCATTTTGCATAAGTATTGCAACATCAGCATCACTCCAACTGAGAGACAGATGAGATTTATACAGACTTCAGCTGAGATTCTGGCTGCTTCTCTGCATTATTGCCAAAACTTTTGTCACTGATCAATATTACTGCTATGAGATCTCTCAAAAGGTCATACCAATATAGGACAGTTCTCACTTTGAAATGAACTAAATGCTTAAAAAAGTAAAGTGGTAAAGTATATTAATTTATATTTCACTCTATCAATCTAGAAAAAAAGAAAAATTAATCACTTAACCGAAGGAAGAAATAGTAAGATCACTGCAGCATCTCATTACCTCATTTTCCTGCATGAAATTTAAGAACATAAGGAAAGAGTTTTAGTTAGGCTCTTGGTATGTACAGCAGGCACTCTCTAATCTATATACTGCAAATGTCTACATGGAATATTTGTGTTACTAACAGGGATATCTATAAGTGTTACTGCTGTAAGTGATAGCCAAGAAGCCTGGAAGGATAAAACACTAAAATCAGTTTTGAAATTAAGATTTTAGGAAACCTGTGAAGCTAACATATATATGCATAGGGAGTGCTTATTGAACAAATATCCTTGACCACATATGACAGCACTATATCAGCTCTAAAACAGAATGAAGGATGAAATAATAATATGATAAGTAAAGATGCTATAATTTAGACACACAGAACTCGTCCCCAAATTAAACACTACCATCTATTTCTCTATAAAGAAAGAACGAAGAGAAATTTTTTATCATCTGTCCTCAAATGACACAGAAACATTTGGTATCATAATGTGAGATGTTTGGGCTTTGTTATGGATTGCATATTATACTCTGTAACTTCTTTATTTATCATTGATCTTTTTCCTCTTCATGATGAAACCAACAGCTCAAAAGCATGATGGGTTATTTGTAAAATTTGCACTCTAGAAACCTTTGGTAACCTTATACATTACTTTACTTATACATGCACAATGTAGTCTTCTATAAGGACTAGATCAAATTCTGTAATATCACTAAAAAAGCCCAAAACAGGCTGCAAAAAGAAATTCACCAAGTACAGCCAATCACATGGATTTCAGAATGACACTGCTAATTTCTGTGAACCAGAAGGTGCTCAGGACTTTCATTCCTACAAAGAATTTGTTGACATTTCACAGTCAGAAGTATTTTTACTTTTCTCTGTGACAAACTAGCCCATACTCTGTTGTCAAAATTCAAAACTAACTATTATCTAAGAAATAAATTATCAGTCTGAAAGATACTACTAGAGCAGTCATGGTTTGTGTTTTGTTCAACAGCTTTTGTCTCTTTTCCCTTGCTCAATTTTTTTCAGATTTTCAAAATAATTCATTACTGACCAACTGTGTTAGTAGTGCTAGTGACCCAGAGATTTTCAAGAATGATAATATAATTCAGAATACTACACAGACCCATCTATATCCCATAGAAAATGCTGAGATGCTGAAAGGCTGCTGTTTTTCGTTTATGGGAGGCAGTGGAAATTCACAAAAAGAGAGAGGAAACGTGACCCATTTACCACTAGAGTTACTTAAACATTATTGAATAAATCCACTTTAAGCGGCTGCAATATTTTCAATTTTGGTCTCCTATTGTGCTAATTCTCTGGTGAATTAACAAAGAACAATAATGAAATAACTTGATTAATGTTTCTCTCTTAATCTTTGGACTTACATTCCTTTCAGAAATAGTTGGGAAAAGTCTCAATAATGAATACAATAATGAATTACACTTCATTTTATTTTAAGGACATGTGCCAATTTGACTAGCCAAGGATAACAAAATCATATTAAATATGCTGTCAAGAAAGTCATGCAGCTTACAGCCCTATGACTTAGTTCCATTAAGGAAAATGAGGAGTAAGCCAAGATGTTTTTAAATGCTATAACAAATGAACAAACAAGCTAGAAACTTAAAATCAAATGAATTAAGCACCAGTGTATCCAGAATACTAACTACCAGCCACCATTCTTTATGAGTTAATAATTCATATTAAGAACTGTTTGGAAATTACATGCAATATGCTTTTTAATTCAGATTTTTAATAACCAGCTACTTGGGGTATGTTGCAGATCAATACAAGAATCAAATTATTTACTATAACACTTATAAACCAAAAAATAATTAGCATAATTTAAAAAAGGAAGTTTTTTACATCTGCACATAATTAGATCACTCTGCATTTCTAGCTCTTGCATAAACACCACTTTACATTTCAGCCCACACCAGCAGCTCCCCTCTCACAAACCAGTTCACAGAACGTTATCTTAAAGAAGGCCAGAAGGAGTAAAATGGTTTCGATGGGGAAGAAGGAGGAGAAATTTCAAATTTCTTGCTTGTTTTCAAGACTCAATCAAATGAAAGAAAGTGCCTCTGTGAGTGACGGTCGGCCCCAGACACAGCGGCTCTGTGAGGCAGGGAGAAGGTCACATTTACATGCGGGGTTACTCTGATCATTCCAGATGGCTGGAGCACTCTTTTCACAGAGCACTATGTGTTTAGAGGACAGCACACTGGGAACTTTGTATGGCAACTTGTGTTACAGGCCTCAAGAAATTCCCAGGCATTTCTGAAACAGCGTCCAATTATCCCAGCAGCAGAAATCTAACTCAATCAACTGCAGCTTGGATTAGCCATAGAAGAGTATTGTACTTTTACGGAGAACACAAGGCAAATACTCAAGATGTTCTCTACTGAGGCTACTCATACTGCATAACGTGCTGGTGGTTTATGCCAGTTATCTCTAAAAGTGGCCTAAAAAGGAATTCTGTGCAATGAAATAGTTAATTTGTGCTGCCTTCGCTTCCACACAGAAGTACCTTTACCAAAGCCAGACTTCCTTGACATGTAATACACGACACATTCTAGCAATACACCTTGCACTCAGAGCTCAGAACCACAGGACGATATACACTAACAGGGATCTCTGGAGGCCACTGGGAAACACCCCTATCCAATGCTGGTCCAGCCAAAGTAGACTGCTTAAGTGAGCTTTGAGTGTCTTGAAGTATGCAGATTCCACATACCTCCTAGGCAACCTGTTCCCATATTTCACCCCTATGATGAAAATGGTTTTACGAGAATCTAGGAGGAGTTTTTTGTGTTCCAGCTTGTGCCTGTTGCCTACAGCAAGATCACTCTTCACCTTGGAGAAGAAAGTGGACCCATCTCCTGAGCAAACACATCAGAGATATGAACCAGCTACAATCCAAAGGAGGAACTGTTTTGATGCACTCAAATTCTAAGACTCAAACTGAAACTGGAAGTAGGCACCATAAGTATTTCCTGAATAAAAGCAAGGAACTTTTTGCCTCAGGGAATGTCTGCAAACAGGCAGGTGCAATGCAGCAGGCAGGTACCCTGCCTATTTGTTTTGTGTAACTGGACACCGCCACTTGCCTATAGTTGACTCAACTGGTGTTGCAGAAGACACCCGATTCTCACAGAGCAATCTAATTTTTTTCAATCCATTTTGGCAATAATTTGGTTTTGCTCTATACTGTCTCCTTGATAAGCGTTATTTTCCCACACAGAAAGATCTGCCAGCATACTGAAATTTATCTTAATCTGATTGAAACATCATTTAATCACTATATATTCTTTGACAGAAGTGTTAATAACAACCCACATATGCTTCAGACATAAAGTCATTTCCTAATTTCTTCAGTAAAGAAAGAAAGGATGAGAAGAGGCATTCACCTTTAAACAGGTTTTCACTGGGAGTGCAAAAACATCACAGAAAATGCTTTTTTTTTTTTTTCCTTTTTTTTAATTCAGTACGAGCTTCTCATTGAACTGTACACAACACAGTTTCACCGGTCTGAAGTGACTTGGTGAGATGTAGTTGTGTTACTCTTTAACTCTTCATGACCAGGAAGAAAGAGACTTTCTTTCAAAATTCAAAGCTGAAAGTTATCAAAGAGAATATTTGAGATTATTTGCATAAAATTCCAAGCATGAAGTCAGAAACTAGTACCTTGAAGTACAACAAAAAAAAACACTGACAAAATTCTAATAATAATTTTTTACATCTTTCAACTACAGAAAACAAATACTTATATTAAAAATGGCAATTCTCTCTTCTCGCTATAGATTGTCTAAGAGGAAAGTGGACAACAATGTACAAAACTAAGTTGGAAAAAATATTAACTCCTAAAGTTAAGGCAGTAAAATCCTTTTAGGCAGTATTTGAATCATAGGGGTTCATCCCTTCAAACCACAGTCTTATCCTTGGCATGCCAAAAGCTGACTGTATGTGTAAAACCACAAAATGTCTGTGCACAGTTTGCAGAACCTGCTCTTTCAATACAAGCCCACCTATGAACATGGGGACATGTCACAATTCCATTATTTATTTTTGCAACAGCAATCTAAAAATACCACATCTGAAATGAAATGCCTCATTACATCGATAATCAGATCTATTTAAGTAACTGCCCTCATGATTTCAAAAGATGATTTCTCAGCCTCTTAGCAAAGCTGCTTTGAAAGTGCAAGCAAACAGAGCTCAGAACTCAACACTTCTTATATAATTTTCTCTAGCTGAGAAAACATTTCTGTGTGCTAAATGAACTATTTCAAAAGGACATGAAATCTACCACCAAAAGTAAAAGCATTAATAATAAAAACCATATTCCTACATATACTATGTATAATATACCCCTTTTGAACTAATTATTATGAGAAATAATTAAATCAAGGGACAACACTCTCCTAACTCTGAATGAGGGATTAAGTTATAAGTGTATAGCAAGTTCTACTAGATCTATACAATTATTATTGTTAAAAAAAACAAACAAAAGAATAAGAGGAAAGTTTTTGAAAAAGTAATCTATATTTTTTTTAAGAGTTCTGTAGAGAAATTGTCTTTTTCACAACAATCTCTAGCTTGTTTTTATCAGCTTGCTTTGTTTATTTTAGGGAAGCACTAATTACATTGGTATTTCAACCTACGAAAAAAGCAAGATGGAAAGCCAGTGAATATCAAGCAGCTTTATGTGAATCAATCATTAAAACAGACTGCTCCTCTAGAAAATTTATTTCCATTGTAAACTCCAAGCCCAAATATTTCTATAAATAAGAAAGTTATTACACTCTTAAAATTCACATGTAGAAAGTTATTTAAGTGGCAAACTCCTGTTGCAATATATTACAACATGCTTTGGTCACAATTCCCCTAATACTATCATCTAGCTATTTAAAGTACTGCATAGAAACACTTTTTAAACTCATTGATGACCCAGAGTTATCAAGGTGTGCATATTTTTCTATTAGACCAGCTCTGCTAGGTAAGAGAATGCTAAAAGTCACTGCAACCAAAAGCTCTCAGTTCCTACTTTGACTCAGGCATGCTTACAGGAAGAGCATGCCCTTATTTTTCATGAAAGAAATAAGGGGTGCAAGATATAAACAATTGCTTCAGAGTAAACAATGAACAAAAATATTAAAAAAAACCCATGTTTATTTAACTCTGCATATGTAAGCATGCAGATAAATACATGGTGTATCTATAATCTCTGTACAGATAGTCTCTCTCTCTATGGCTTAAGGCTTATTCAATTTAAGATATATATGAGATTAGTAACTAACATTGTAACATTAATTCAGGAATACCAGCCTTAGTATCAGCAACTACTTACTATGCTTGTTACACAACTTCTGCCACGAGTAACTTCTGGGTTTTTCAAAGAAACAAGCATCTGGGTTCTCAGCAGCATTTCTTAATATAATTTTTATTTTAAAAACCCCTCTCACTCTGTATATTTCAATCAGAAGTAACGTTCAGATGTCAATAGGGTACAATGCTGACAGATGGCAGACTAGTTTAAAAGGAAAACTACCACCTATTTGCCTGTAAAATGACCTCTCATGGGCAAAGTCCTCAGAATACTGCACCAGGCCATATGTTTAAGTGAAAACTACTTGTTCATCCATCACAGTAACTATTTTATATTAAAAGTAAAAATCACCACTTAACAAATTTACTGATCTGAAATATTCTGCATTTGCTGACCTTCAATAGCTTGAGTGAGTCTTTGGAAAAGGGGTTATGGTTGATTTCCCATTGATTTCCCACATTCAGTGTCCACTTCTCTGAGACTGTTGGAACTGACTCTAAAGCTTGCTGCCACATTATTGTGCTTTGTAATGGATCACAGATGACCACACATAATATACATACACACATAGAAAATATGCCAATATTACACAAATATTGTACGGACTCACAGAATCACACAATCCCAGGATGACTGAGGTTGGAGGCCACTGCTGGAGGTCACCTGGCTCAACTCCCTGCTCAGGCAGGGACACCTACAGCCCAGGACAAGATCCAGACAGTGTTTGAGTATCTCCAAGGTAAGAGACTCCACTACATCTCTGGGCAACCTGCAAGAGTGCTCAGTCACCCTCAGAGTAAAAAAGTGTTTCCTGATGCTCAGAGGGAAATTTTGTCTTTCAGTTTGGGTCCATTGCCTCTGGTTCTGTATCGGGCACCACTGGAAAGTGTCTGGCTCTGTTTGCTTTCCATCCCTTCAGGTATTTACATACATTAATGTTTCCCTGTCGGGGTTTGACTCGGCCACTGCCTCTCTGGGCAGTCTCTGCCCGCATTCTCCACCAAAAAATGTCGTGGTT
>JAYRBT010000001.1:95976303-96009037 GCA_036023395.1 Myiotriccus ornatus
TTGTGCCCCTGATCCAAAGTCCAAACAGTAGCAAGGCTGAACACATATCCCCCAGCAGGCACATGCACACAAATATATATATCTATGTCTATATACACATGGCTACCCACACAGATCAATACTGTTATACCCAGCATTCCCATGGACCCACAGGGCTGTTCAGCTGCCTGTTCACTAGTGCTCACACACTTGCTGTCACTCGGTCATCCACTGGCACTGGATTTCACCCAGTTGCCAGCACCCAGACCCTTGCTCCCTCCAGCCACTGGCACCACAGACAAATGGGCCTCTGCCTGGGGTCTGGCCCCAGTTGCTGGCCCCCCACACACACAGACCCATAGAATAGATGCCCTTCAGCCAGGAAAAGAGTTAGAAGTGGAATTTGGCATTATAGGACACACTGCACTGGTAAGGAGTTGGGCACTTTTTAACCTCTTTATCACTCTGTTTCCCTATAATAAATCCTGATTAAACCCCAAATCCTCTTCCTCTGCATCCCATACTGCGTGCCATGCCTTCGGCAGCATCTCCCCTCAGTCCAAAATGGGATCCAATGTTGATTCACCTTGATGGGTCTCATGGCTGGATTATTGATCCTGATAGCTCTCCCAGGACAGCACTGGGAGGGTGTCCCTCCCTCTGGGTCCTTAATCTGGGCTTCTGTCTGCTTTCTGGACTCTGTGCTGCCCTGGCCTTATGGAGATGGGCCTCTGATGGGATGATGGCTCCTATGGTAGGTGTGGAAGCAGTCAGGCAGGGTGTGATTTGGGATCCTCCACCTGCCGTCACCTCTCTCATCTCTTCCATGGGTTGCAGACAAGCTTTTATCACACAAC
Organism: Myiotriccus ornatus; assembly: GCA_036023395.1. Classification (NCBI taxonomy): domain Eukaryota; kingdom Metazoa; phylum Chordata; class Aves; order Passeriformes; family Tyrannidae; genus Myiotriccus; species Myiotriccus ornatus. The sequence goes on from JAYRBT010000001.1 coordinate 95,977,140, forward strand.
CCAACATCTGCATAGTGGATCTTCCTTAGGATCTATCCAATTCTATGCAAGTTTATGCATCACATGCTGCTTGATTCCTAACATGCAAGACCAGGAATCCAAGTAGTTTCTTTCACTGGTCTTTATAACTAGAGCCTGACGTGCCACACACTATGCTAAATATAGAATCAATAGAAGGAGAAGCAATGCTCAAATCAGACATCCTATTTTTCTTTCTTCTTGATGCTGCTATTATTCCAATGTTCAGTCTGATCCTAAAGCAATACACCACAGCATGTCACAAGCATTATTATGTCTTCATACTGCCGAGTAACTGAAATCCTTTTATTAAAATACAGCATTCTGTGATGGATTTCTTCATCCTTGGACTGACATTGAGCCTGAAGCTCTTACTAGTAATCACTTCACACAAAGCAAGATCACATACTCAACTCCGACAAAGAAGCTAAGGACTCAATTCACAGATTTTTTAAAATGGTGTGAAAGCTGATGAGACTGAATTGTTCCTGCAAAGAATATTTGCATTTCAGAATTTCTAAGAGAAACTACACTGAAGGCCTTTTCTGAATAATTGACTTATGGAACGTCTAATTCACCCTTCATTAACGCTGTATTATTAAAACAAAATCAGAGAAACAAGAAAGTTACTTCACTAAATATTAATCATCTTAAAGAAAATTAAGACTGTCATTTACTAACATCACAGCTGTAAAGAGGAGCTGTAAATAGGAAGATATCAGTAAAACAGTCTTCCACCAGCCTACTCAAAGTCAACAATCATCTTTCAAGCATACTTGCTCTTCAACTGATTGCTAAGAAGAAAAAAAAATCAAGTGACAGGAGAAAGGGACAGCAATAAATTGTCCAAACGCTTTAGAATTACAAGTTAATGCAATACTAGAAGATGAAACTCTGACATCAGTGTTTCTAAAGAAAACCTCTTTACTTTGAGAGACATGCCAAAGAGCACATTTGCAGCTGACTCCTTTCCACTATCTTCGTGAGATTTTAAATTTAGACATGTAGCATCCTAAATGTTCAAAGAGTTTCTGCTATAATGTTAGCCCTGTCACATCATCTACCAATCCTCTTGAGACAGAATGCTTAGCCTCAAAAAAAGTAAATGCTTTTACTATTTCAGTATATAGATCATTAACTTATCTACTGTTTCCTCACTCTTCATCTACACTCCCTAAAAAATGCTTGAAAAAGCCATAAGGACAAATGGACTACTGCACACTATTAACTCTTTATAATTTATAATAAAGCTATATAGATTACTTAATGCAGTCACAAATTCAAGTTTTCATTTTCGCCTCCAAGGCCCTATATTATCTTACCCACAATTACTGCATGTCTTGCTTTTATTTCCTTCTACTCCCTAGACATCTTCTATCCTTTGACTTAATTGCATTCTTTATCTCCTTCTCCCACTTTCAGCTGTATGTCTTATATCATGCTGACCTCTGTGCCTTGTACTATCTCCATGCCTACATTCTTCATCCCTCTTCAGCAGTATCTTTAAAAATACACTCTTTCAGGAATCATTGGTACATGCTCTTCTTCCTTCTCTTCTTATTGCTGAGCTATTAACTGAAATTTGTCTTGCTTAAATTGCTTTTGCTTCATGCTGGACCAGGGCAGCAGAGAACACAGCTGAAAGCTAATGCAGAGCTGGCTGATTTACTTTTTAATTCTATCAGGAATGACCTCTGTTAACTCTTTAACTCTGAGGAAAACTGAGGGACAATATTTGCTTGTCATCTAAAATAGGAACTTGGAATCTTGTTTAAAAAGCCACAATGCTCATTAAATAAATGCCAATCAGTGTGTATGCAGTGATTACTTTCTACAAGCTATGTCTGTACTTCTTATAGCCTTAGATGTTTATATATGTTTCATAGTGCTCCCAACAGTTGTCCAGAGCAGGCACCATGCCCATGATCCAGCATATATGAATATGATGCTTTTTACCCCCTCTTGGTTTAATGTGTACTTAAATATAAATATGATGACCACACTAAGCAGCAATGGCACACAAACATCAGGGATCTCAGGAACATTCCCAGGTTCAGTAATCGTCACAGTATGGTAGAGTCATAACATTATTCCTGATTTCTAGAACACCTGACTGCAGGAGTTCCACCTTCTCAAACTTCAAACACCTACTCTACACAATATAACTATTACAGAAGTCATCCTATGATCATATTACTAGCTATTACTATAATTACAAACATTTTTTGCTGAAATTTAAGAAAAAAGAAAAACTCTATGAAAATTTTTGGCCTGGAAAGTTAAAAACTCACAACTGAAATCAGTCTTCAAATGATATATCATAGCTAATCTTGAAACTGCAAATGCATTCTACCTAAGATACGTGATCATTCTTCGTAAAATGAAAGGTTCTGTTGTAATCCTTTTGGGATAACTGCATTATTGAAAGTGAAAAGCAGTAAGATAAGTTACATACCATTATGCTTTTTGCCCATGGCACATTTTTGAATCAGTAATATTTTGAGTCTGTAATAGTTTTGAAGATCAGGGCAATAGGCTTCAACCTCTAACGTCTCCAGTCTGAGCTACAGGATGCAACAATATGTTCTGTAGACAGCAACTGAATCACTGTGACCAGGTATCTGTTCAGGAGAAAAAGGACAATTTCCTAATGGAGAAAAACATGTTCTGTAACAGAAGATAACTTCAGCAGTGGGTGATATCTCATCAACTAGTCTTTGCTAGTCAGCAAGACCTTGAAGCCTTGAAGCAACTGAACTATAAACTGAAGGAGTTACTAATAACAAAACCATTTCCATTACTGTGCCAGTATTTTAGAAAATAGTTGCAGACGTATTTTAAAATAATTCTGGTTCTATTCAGGGAAGTATAGACTACTAATCCATATCTCTATGCTTGGTAAAATCTGCTAATGACACAAAATTATGTAGGTCATCTGGGATAACATCTCTAAGAACTTTGGTAGTCTACTGGGCAGTCAAGTGTCAAATGAAATAAAATGGTCAAGAAATGTAGGCAGTACACATATTATCTAGAAAAAAAAATGATTTCTACATTTTCTAACATTTGGTTTAAGTACTCGACATCACTGTAGACAGCTCAGCGAAAACTCAGAGCTTGGGTGGGTATATTGTTTTTATTCACAGATATATATATAAAGTGGTCTCATCTAGAATGTTCTAGAACATTACACTATTCACTATATGCCACTGACAATATTCTATGTTAACACATTTTTGGTAGGAAGGGTCTGAAGAAATGCAATCAAAACGCTTATGAGGAGAAAAAAATCCCCAAACCAACCACACCACCACCCTCTCCAGCCCCCACAAAAAATCCCAAACACAACCCTTTCAGATGGTGAGGTTCTGAACAGACTCTTTTAGAGTTTTACTTATGGAGCAAAAAATAAAAAAGGGATGTGACAATCAGTACTTAAAACACTGAGTGGCAGATCAATTACTTCTTATCTTTCTCACTCCTAACATATAAAAAGCTGACATTGGAACATATGCAAAAGATTTACAGAATTCATTGTCCCAGGTACACATCAGTATCAAGAAAACCCACAAATACTGTGAAAGGGTTACTATAGCTTTGTTCTGTTTTGTTTTTGTATAAAAGAGCCTTTGACTACTTGATATGGGAGCAACTGAATTTAAGTGGATAAGCTAACCTCCTCTAGCTAAAAGGCGATTATTAAGCCTCTGGTATTAGCTGTCATCAGAGATGGTACTGAATAAGATGGACACTGAATCTGAGCATGAACAGCAATTCCTTTATTCAGTATCAGTTAGACAAACATGAAAAGCTTTTTTTTAATGGAATAGGAGGGCAGCATTTCTACCACAGCTTGGAATTGTATTCTACTTTAAATCAGAATCACTTCAGTCTTAATGAAGCTTAACTTGAATAATTTCCTTCTTGGCTTTGAATCATGCTATTATTCTAAGATAAAAAGATGGTGGAATGGAAATGTTAAACACCCTTTTCTAGCAGATAAGTCTTCATGTCTTCAGCTCTTGTATATACTACAAGGTCTTTTATTTTTCTAACACCTACCCCAAGAATAACAATTTAAAAAAACCTCTCCAACATTGCTTTATGGAGTACACTTTGTAATCATCTTGTAAGTCCATTTATTTTGTGACCCAGCAATCAATCTGAGCAAAATGCTTTGCCCTGATAGTTTATAAATAATTTGCCAGTGTTAATTGATTGTTCTGTATGTAGGTTTTCTGCAATCGTGCCAAAAAGACAGACTCTTAAAAATTCTTTTATCACACAACAGATTAAGCAAAACCCTACCAAGTATACTGGGTCTCTGAAAACTACCTACAACCACATGTCCAAGAAAACCAAGTAATTTAAACAAACAAACAAAAAACTGAAAAAAAGAAGCAGAAATGAACTCACCCTCCCCTAGCCACACTGCATTAAAACAAGACATATTTGACTTTAGTCTTTCAAAGGTTTCCAGAGGTCTCCTCATGACAATAATTTACAAAGAAGCAACCAAAAAATACTACAAATAATACAATTTCTTGTTTCAGTCTTCATTCTTTGTCCTGAAACTGTTGAAAAGCATTGTTACAACAAGCTCTGGGGTAATTACAAAGGTAACTTCACATACAGAGAGGATCAGTGCAGTAGTTCTTATTGAAAGAGAATTTATTCATACTTGCTATAACCCAAAAGACATTAAAAACATTTTTGTAAAAATTCTTGTTAATTAAAATCTAATTATGCAATGACTGCTGTTTGGCATCTCCAAGAAAATGCTCAAGGTCTTGAAAGAAAGAAAAGATAACTCAGTGAACAATTTATCATAAAATAAGGATTTTCCCCCTCTTTTTCCTACTTACCATGCATAATTAATATGTGATAATATCCATAATGAGTTCCCTAAAACAATTAGCAACACATCTCCAGTGACCTCCTAATCTGAATATAATGCTTTTTGAATTTGGAGGTGTACTAGTCTCTTTGTGCTTACACACTCATCTCACGTAGAAGCAAAGAAGGCTGCAGAGCATAATTTATTATTCTGCATCACATTTCATCAAGTCCCTTAGCAGCTACTTGATACATTATCAAGACAAATGCAAGGAAAAAAAAATTATTCCTGCCTCTCCAACCCCCCCCCCCCCCCAAGTAGGGTACCCCAAAGACTAAGTACCAATTATAATCCTTCTTTCCTCTTCCAATCAGATACATTAAGTGAAAGCAAACCTTGACCAGGTTACTTTTTGCACAGAATTTCAATGACTTTTTTCATCTCCGGAAGACAAATACATCCATAAATAAACATGCACTGCAGTAACAAGGGCAACGTCTGGAACACTTAAAAGCTAAATTACTTTCAAGCCATCCAACATCTAATTTTTCTTCCACAAATATATAACAAAGACTACCAGCATTGGAGGGGTGTACGTTGAGAGGGTGGATGTGTGCATGTGTGGACACACAAGCACACATGCCTCAGGAGGAGAGGAAGGAAGAAAATACACCTTATGAAGTGAGAGCATGATAATTGAAAAAAACCCCCGACAACAAACAAACAATCTCCTTCCTTTAATTGTCTTGTAAATATAAAATAGCAGCCTATCATGGATTTGTGGACAAGATCTCTGTGTATAGTAGTGTAGAGGACAAGATATAAGCATGTTTCGTCTCCAACATTCTGAATATTGCTGCAGGAAAGGCGATGGAAGGAGAAGATCCCATGGAGGTGGGGCAGCACTGTTCTGAGCCAACTTCCTGCTCTTCCTTGAGACTACTGCTCAGTTCCCACCCTCAGCTTACTTCCTGGAGAAGGGTTGGCTAAGCACACCTGAACAAAACACACAAGTAGTCTAATTTACATAAGAGGCATGCACCACTTTAACTATAAAAGGGAGCAGATTGGGCCCCCTCTCTCTTTTTTACTTTTATCTGTCTCTCTTCTTTCTCTTTTTTTCTCCTTTTTCCCTCTTTTGTCTCCTTTGTCTTGCAACCCCAGCTTCGCACCATCCACGAGGCAGCATCAGTGCAGGATCTGAGGTGATATTTTTTGTTTTTTTCCCTTGTTTGCTCGAGCAAAGTATGGCTGTCATATTCTACCCCATACTCTGCACTGAAGTTTGCTGTAGGAGGGGGGAGCTTGTGTAGGTCTTTGCGGCTTGTGAGCCAGCACCTTTGGCTTTTGCTTGCGCCTTGTGAGCCAGCAACTTTTCAGGAGTATTTTGTGCCAGCTGTGAAGAGTACTGTAGAAAAGTAAGGGCTTGTTAGCTGACACTTTTTGTGGAAATGTATTGTAAGAACTTAAGGGAGTGTTATACAATACATTTTGAGTCTCAATATTAATGGCAGCTGCAGTTAAGAAGACTGTATCATACAAACATGAGTTCCCTGACACATGGTCTGGTAACCAATGTCACACCCTCTACCAGTGGGTCATGACAGGTACATCTTCAGAAGTCCTGGATTGTGAGATTTGGTGAAATATCTCATGATCTTCTCTCTACAGCCATGTCTGTTACACTTACGAAGCTGGAAGGCAAGCTTCGTAATCACAGACCTCATCATCCAGCCTGGGAGACACAAGTAAGGGCTACAGGTTTAGAGTGTGTAGAAGCTGAGGAAGGTGCAGGATTCAGCCAACAGACTATTGAGAAGTATATCACATTAAAAGTACATTCCACTAGAGTCCTGAGCTCTTTGCATCCCAAGGTGTAAAGCTTCTAGCAGTATTTCAAGATGGAGTTTTAACACATAAACCCACATTGTTCTATACCTACTTACTTTAAATTGCTTAATACACAATTTAAAAGTATGATTTTCTAATAATTTATTCCTTTAAATTTTTCCAGTGTCTGTCTGAAACCAATAGCTTCTCCAGCAGGAATGGAAACCCACAAGAAAAAGTTAATGCTGTTTATTATTTTGCAGTGCCCCATAGTAGCAGGAATTCAAGAACTAGGCCAGCATCATATACTAAATACTTGAAACACATCTAGAAAAAAGTCTTCAGCCACACTGCAGAGGAAGTAAAGTAAAGGTTTTATGAATTCAGGACGAAGTTCTAGTCAAGAACCTTCCTGAGCAAACAGCTGATGTATTGTGCAGTGCCAAGGACAATCCCCAAGGAAACCCAAAGACTGTAAGACCGAATTTCTCAGGTTGAAAAGTGCTCAAAAAGATGTTTTACCCAATTTTTTGAGGAAGATTTCCACAAAGTGGACAAGACAAAGACAAAGCTCTCTTCTGATCTTCTTTAAAAAGAAAACAGAACTCCCATATTGCTGTTATGTTTCCTGTGAAGAATTTTTCTTGGCATTTTTAAAATGCACTGGAAGTACTTTTCCAATTATGCTTTACAAAAGACTAACTGCAAGATATGTTTAGATCCTGGTAAAAAGACACAAGCTGTTGAGACTGGGCAATTTTGGATGAATACATGAAAACAAAAAACTCATTTCTCAGAAAAGCTATAAAATCAGAAAAAGGGAGGTTCGTACTGAACTTGGCACCTCATCTTAGTTAGAAGGCAGAAAAGTGGAAACATTCTGTTCTCAAGCCAGTAGATATACCCTTTCAGATTTCAGTTGCTATCCACTTTCAACACTTCAGTGCATGTTTTGCATGACAGAACTAAACTAATTTGGGTACACAGAAATTATAGGACATAGTTCATTCACTTCCCAGTCACTCCATGTACAGTAACAGTAAAATCTATGTAATCTAAATCTACGTAATCTAAATTCATTAAGGGAGTGAACTCTGCTTTTGCTGTAAACTTAAGCATGTTGTGTGTACTCAGGAGCAGTGGTTTCAATCTCTCATAGCACTGAACCAGTTGGTCAGAAGTCCCACCACCTCCCAAAGAGCACCATCCCCACCACAACACACTTCTGCCAAGGGAGAGACTTCTTTGCTCTCTCCAGCCACTGCACAGCACAGTGAGGGAATTATGCAACAAAGAAACACTCAAACATCCCAGACCTTTATTCAGTGTACTAAGTATATGGCTACACTTGGAGCTAGCACCAACAAATCAGACAACACAAGAAGTTCTTTATTGGCTATAATCCATCAAATGCCTAATTTGAACTAACTGATGAACTGTAATTACATCAGTACAGACAAAACAGTAAGTGGCTTTCAAAAAGAAAGCCCAAATTCTGCTTTCTACCTCAAAACACACCATCATTCAGAAAGTTGTGGAGCAACACTCTCTTCACGCAGCAGCAGCCACTGGCATGTGCTGTATCTGCCTTTGTACAGATCGCAGTGTCTGAGAACAACAGTGATCGACCACAAACTCTTTGTCATCTGTCCTCCTGAATGCAGCCTAACACTTTAAGTCAGGCATGCTCTGACCATTATGATGGCAGGCTATACCTGGAAAAAACAAGTATCTAGCAATATGCTAAAATAACTAGTAAGAACTGTGAGTTCAAAGACATAAGACAGTTGAACTTGGGTAAATCAGAATGGTTTATACCATGAACCGTTGTTTAGAAGATGAGATGGGGAAAAGTTGGCAACATAGGACTATGCAAAGGACAGACTCTGGCTTGGATAGAGCCAAATCTGAAGAAAGACCCATTGATGTAGATTCAAACTAAGCCAAAAAATGTCCAAGTGCTTTTGCATTTAATATTTTTGTTATTTCTATAATAACAAATCTGTGAATTGCAAACATTCATGAAAGATTGTAAGTCAATTAATTTATAAAATGGAAAAGGACAGATTTATGATGACTAAAACACATGATTTCAACAGCAGGCATTCCAATTTACAGCTCAGTGTACCACCTAGAATAGCTGTTCATGACTGTAATTTCTGTACTCCTAAAAAATTAAACCCCCAGGTATATATAAGGAATAAGAGAAATAACACTAATAAAATAGCTGCTTATCTGAAAACCATAGTAAGTAAAATGTATACACTACATGTATACACCAAAAATGGCAAAGTTCAATGGGGGGGGGGGAGCGGAGAAAAAAGAAAAGAAAGAAGGGGACAATAAAAAAAGGTTTTAACATCCTTTTTACAAAAAAACTCACAGAAATGATGGTCACAGTAAGTGCTAAATCAACCTTCTTTATCCTTGGTTTTATTTGTACAATACAGAATAAATTACAAAATATTTGAATGTCATACCATTCTGAATCTATTGCTCTTTCACTACATCTTCTGTAGCAAAGAAGTCACAGAAATTTCTCTTCGAACTTCTCTGTTCTATGACATAAAATGTCCACTGAGACTCATAAATCCTAATGCCATTTAATCAGTCTGAAAAAATTTTAATGAGCTCTCACTAGATTTGGTACAGAGATTATTTGTAACTATGGGATCAATTAATTAATTAGAAATGGAAGAAACAAAGATATAGTGTTTTAAATTAAGGAGATGATTTACATCACTTGTAACTTTTAGAATAGAACAGACTGATTCTTCACAAGAGAGTTATGACCATTTGTATTACTACAGTCTATTCGTCTTTTTAAACAGTGGATATAAGTGGATTTATTTGCTTTTAAACTACTAGTAAGATCCTTTATTTTACAGAAAAGCCATAGGCAAATCAACCAAAATACTGGAAAGAAAGGCCCTAGCCTGCAACATCCTTAAATAGGAAGATAATTAATCTATGTGGTTTTGATGACAGAAGTGTATTGGAAGTATGTATAAATGTTGGCCCTCTGAGTTAGAGCCATATTTAAATTAAATTTATTAGCATATATTTTTTGTTATTATGAAATTAAACTTCAAGATAGCATTGAAAATAAATATAAATATAAAAATACACACAAATGGCCAGGTTGGTATGAACTCTTCTAAAGAAAAAATATTCTAGTATTTATACATTCCAAAACCATGATTTTTAATACTGTGAGCCCTATAAACTAAAGTGGAACAGAAAAATATTGTTTAGTAAAAGTACTTTTGTTTCCTTATTTTTTTTCCCCGGATCAAATCTGTGAAGTCAATCACTGAAACATGGGATAAGTGAGATTGGAAGAGACCTCCAGAGCTCATCTAGTCTGTGGACTGTGTCCAGACAAATTTTGAGTATCTCCAAGGATGGAGGCTCCACAACCCCTCTAGGCAACCCCTGCAAGCGCTTGGCCACCCTCACAGTAAAAAAAAGTGTTTTGATGTGCTCAGTCTCTTGTGTATGTCTGTGCCCACTGACTCTGGTTTTGTCACTGGGCACCACTAACACAGAGCCTGGCTTCTTCTTCTTTACCATCTCCCTTCAGGTATTCTTACACATTAATAAGATCTCCTGGAGCATTCTCTTCTTTTCATTCCAACTGCATCATAAAGATGTTAAACAGGGCTGTACCCAGCATTGACCACTACTCACTGGCACCCAGCTAGACTTGTGCCACTGACCACAACCCTCTGGGCCTGGCCATTCAGCCAGTTTTCAAAACACATCACTGTCTGCTCATCCACGGCTTCTCTACAAGGATCATACGGGTGAGAGTGTCACAGGCATTACTGTAGTACAGGGAGACAACAGCCACTGCTCTCACCTTGTCCACCAGGCCAGTCACTTCAAAGAAGTTAATTAAGCTTGTAAAGCACGACTTTCCCTTGGTGTAGCCATGCTGACTGCTCCCGATGGTTTGCTTGTCCATCCTGTGCCTGGGAATTGTTTTCAGGATTAGTTGTTCCATCACCATTCTCCAGGGATCGAGGTGAGGCTGAGCAGCCTGTAGTTCCCTGGCTTGAAGACAGGAGTGACATTTGCTTTCTCCAGTCTTTGAGCACTTCTCCCAGTGGCCATGATTCATCAATGAGTATGTAAAGTGGTCTTACAATAACATCTGCCAGCTCCCTCAGCACTAGAAGCTGTATCCCATCAGGGTCCCCGGAATTACTCATGTCCAGTCTGCTTAAGTATTCCCTCACCAAAATCCAAATAAAAATAATACTATGAAAAGTATTATTTAATTGTCTAAATAAAATGTATGAAAAAGAACACAGTGTTTTGAACATTCTGGCCTGAAATTTCTATAATACTCAAGAACACATTGTTTCTACATATGTACAGCTCCATATGGTTTTCATACAAGTTGCATCTGTGCATTTGGGAGCAGAAATTTGAGTATATGTTTTTAAATTTAAATTTTAGAAAAATGTAAGTTTTCTAGTATTTAATCTCCAGATCATATTCTGATTACTTGACTGATTTAATTAATTACTTATATGACAGTGCATTGTTGCTAGTTTTGGCACTTCATATGATGCTTCATGTATCGCAAGATAGCAAGACCTAGGCTAAATTGGCAGGGTGTACCTTGTTCGAAATTCCTGTGCTGTGGTTTCATCATTATCCATATTAAGTTCCTGGTTAACCAAAGACTGCAAACCAAAAGGTCAGCATTTAAGAAATTCCCAGATGGACAATTATGACATCCTTCAATGACAGTAAAGCAGATATCATATCCATTTATATATCACTTTAAATACTTTTCTTCCCCTTGAGAGTTCCGTGCTTGTGCTAAATTCCCACACTTCGACATTTGTGATTTCTGCAGATGCAACAAAAGTTCAGTTGAACTTAATCTACACTAAGTGAATGCTGATGCTGTAAACTTCATATAGAGGAAAAACATAGATTCAAACATTTATGCTCTTCTTCAGAAAAAGGTTAACAAAATTAAAAATACAAACCTACTCAAAAATACAACCTGTATTTTTGTCCAACATACCTTTAAAATAGTTTTAAAATATTAGGTGTAATATAGATGCTCCTATTATCTTTAAATACTTTTTTTCATTGCTAACATAACTAAGGGAACAAAAAATTATCTACAACAGTGTCACTGTTTTTTTGCTTGCTTTTGGGCTGTTTTTTAATGTTTTCATCCTTTTTAATTATTACCACTTTTTTTGGTGACTTTTCTGAAATAGAGCCAAATAAACTAAGGCTTTTGGAAAAGCTGTCCTTATGCTCCTCACATGAAATTACAGTTTAATTTGCCATTAACACAGATGACATTCAGTTTTTTAGTTCTTGAGATACGATAACAGTTACAACCCAGCTTTATATAAATTATCAATTCTTTCTGCTCTTTTTTTTTCAGAATTACAGAACAGTTTATAGTTATACTTCCATCCAGTTAAAAAGTACTCATTATGCACCTCATCCTGTTTCCAAAAAAAACCAAACATACCATACAACATTATAGGAACGTACCCTGATTTTTTGTTCCCTACACATATATCTAAGCAGGGAAGAATATTTTTATATGAAAAAAATATTAAGCTGGGGTTTAAGCTTGTGTTCAACTCCTCTCTTCCTCTCTCCAAAACCTTGGGCTGCTTCCCAATATTTGCTCTGAACTGAATATTAACACGTTCAAAATTTATAACTTCTTGACTCTAAGGTGAGATTTACAGCCTTGCTGCTCAGATTTCAACATCTGGAACAAGCCATATATACAAGGCCTACTCACACAAGTATCTACCACGCCCCTCCAATGCCATGACCATGAACATGTTTAGGTACACTTGTTGTATCTTTTCTGAACATGCAAGCTCACAAATGAAGTTGATGCACATACACAGAATGTCTTGAAAACTTGCAACAGATTAAAAAAAAAAAATCAAAGCAAAAATCAAACACAGTTTGATTAACACTGTTCAACAGTAAACCACACTGCATCAAACTTATTTCACTTTGTATTCTCAGGCAATGAAAATACCATTTAGACTCTGAGTGAGAATTTGAAATACAAAAGGCTGAGGAATCAGTTAATCATTCCATATGTATTTGTGTAGCCATTTTTTCCTCAATAATCCTGCTGGGAGAACAGTAATCACAGTCTAATCTACCTAAACTTGTTCCTTAAAATTAGTAGGTAATGCGTTTTTCTGCAGTAATGAAACTCTGAAACTTCAGAACTTATGTTCCACTCGGGATAGAGAAGAAGAGAGAAAAATATTCCAAGGATAAAGGGAATTTAATTTAAAATAAAAGTGAAGACATTATTTTAACAACTCTCAGTTTATCCCTCAAATATTTTCCCTGCAGATTTCTATTTCAGAATAAAGTTTAGAAAGTTATATATAAGAGAGAAAAACTTAACACACCTAACTCTTTGAGAAAGATTTCTCAAACTGATAGTTTTAAATCAGAAGCAAGAACTATGATCTCAGAGATTTAGACTATAAGAGAAAAGACGTGGCTTAGGAAAAAAAAGAACTTAGGAAAAAAAAAGATGGTTCTTCACAAAGAACCATCTTTAATTTTTCAACATTTAAGAGGTAAATCAGCTACGAATGTATGAAAAATGAACTGAACTATGTTTAAACAACTGTTTCCAAATTTTGAATAGTGAAGTGAAGATTGCAGATTTATTTATACAGCAGAAAATTATTACACTTTTCTATTACTGCATATTACTGGGTAGTAAATCAGAGCAATCTGCACTACAAACACACACATTACAAAGTGTGGGGAAATCTCTTCCTTCAACAGCTCAAACACCTTTGAAAACAGAATTTGCTGATTTTTATAATGTTTATATTAAATTTAATCTAAGTATTTATCACATTAAAAAAAAAAAATCAAATATAGCCCAAAAAGAATATTCCTAAACTGAATTTGTCCCTTCCCCTTCTTACCTTCTCTGGAGGTGCAGAAGGGTGAAATCTCTTTGCACAAACTAGAAACAGATCAGGGTGTGGCTTGCCACACTTCACCTCAGGGTCATCTCCCAACACAATATGATGAAAAAGACCAAAAAAGTCTTTGTGTCTGGTTGTTTTCAGCTGAAATGAGGCTTCACTCGAGCTGGTGGCAACAGCCATGGGTATGTTGTGTTTGTGTAAATGACGGATCAGTTTATCAACCCCTGCAAGACAAATACATACATTTCAGTTTTTATATATATGCATATATGTCGGCATATGTATTAATGTTTATACCTAATTACAAAGTATTTAGCAATATTTCAACAATGCTGTCTTACTGAATAAAATAACCTATTCCAATCAGTTAGTGCAAAATAAAATTCCTGCCATATCTTAAACGTTCCTTCTCCAGACAAAAATCATGGAACATTCCTCAAGGTATATATATATATATATATCTATTTGTTCTGTTATCAAAATCATGCTTTTCTCAAAATATCTCAAAAAATGAGTTCAACATCATTAAATGATGATACTCACTAGAAACTCATTAAGCAATGTCCCCCAATTATGTAAGTTTATTACTTCAAACTCTGAGACTTTGGGAGAACATTTTCTTTCATATACAGCTATGCGCCTGAAAAAAGAATCAAAAAAATATACTCTTCTCACTGGATGGCGTAGTTTTAATTTCTGAAGCAGGTATCCAGCTGGCTCAAACCAGCCCCTAAGGGAGCTCAGTTTCCCTCCTTTGCAATTATTAAAGCAAGTAACACTAGGCAGAGGAGAGCAGCTGTCAGTCACAGTTGTTAATACCAGAGCTTTATCTATTGATGCTGTGAACCCAGAGTAATGAACACCTCAAGCCTAACGGGTAGAAACTTCAATCTGATCCAGTCTTCTAGGGAAGGTTAATGCAGTGATGTGCCGAAAGCACAGCAGTCTGTGTAAGAGGGAAACACACGTTGTTATTCGGTGCAAGTGTTGAGTTTTCTTTGAGGTTTTAATGCTCCTTTTCTGCAGCATTTTAAATGATGAATACCTCTCCCAGAAAAAAACATTAGCATTATGTAATGAAGAACAAGATTGGATGTCTGGTCTTTATCAACTCACAAGAGAAAATCCCTCCATATCTGTAAAATCACTTCAGCTCTGCTTCTGGCATTAACCCACTGTGTTGGACACGGGATACTATTTCAGGCAGTTTAGGTTCAAGTAGACTCCAGTTGACTTTTGGCTCTTTGAAACAAGTTGAGCACAATTCTCTGTTTTCATCTTCCAACTTCATGGGTTCTTATCATATTTTTCATGTGTGGTTATACTAAAATAATCTTATTCTCTTGCTTCTGATTCACTGCCATAGTTATGTATGGTCCCTGCTCCCTCCAACCATTCCTACTCCTCATGTCCATTTAGTTCTTTTCTTTGCCACATCAGCATCTCTGATTTGCATTTCCCATGTGATTTAGCCTTTCAATTCTATAAACAACCACCTAATCTGCCACACATTTCCCCAAGTATTAGTCATATGGTCAACTTGGAGAAGTTGTAAGTACTACTGATAAAAAAGGGGGTAGATTAGTAAAGAGGTGCATTAACTAATCCACCCATCCACTAGGATTTGTAGGTATGGCTCTCTGCAGATTTCTCTTCTATTGTCCAGAATCTAATCAAACAATCAAAAAATGACATTTTCAGGTCCATGTTAATATTTAATGACTTTAAATACATGCAGTTCTGTAATGTTAGATTTTGAGTTGGACAGAAATAACAAGTGTTATTCCTCCTCTAATTGCAATGCATCATCCCTTTGAAAGCCTTCCTATGCCTCCTTAAATGGTTATACTAAGCAAGTGCACTTTTCCCAAATGATGCTATTATGTCCTCTCACCGAAATCTCATTTTAAATACAAGTTAACTTTTTATTCCAGATAGTTTAAGTCTTCATTCTGAAACATGCAGTAAGTCTATATTAAATTAATGAAGTACTACGATGCCGTAATGTAAAGCAGTAACCCAAGCATCTCTTCTTTAGAATAAAATGCATTCATTCTAAGGAACTTCTTCTAAATAAGATGCAATGTTTAGCAAGGCTAGCATGTCACGTGTATAGTAATATAAAGAAGCCCAAAGATTAAGCAGAAGACTTTTCCTATCTTATATGCCCTTGCTATGATATACTTTTCTCTAAAGTTGTGCTCTTTTCAAATAGCCAGTTTTCTTCAGTCCCACTGCATCACAGCTTCAGTTCATCTCTCACATGGTATGCTTATGCTATATGTCTATTGGAGGTAGCCAGCAAAAAAGAAAAAAAAAAAAAGAAAAAAGAAAAAAAGAAAAGCACTGTTGCAGAACGGTTATTTCTTTAGGGTTCTCTCTTATATTGCCCCAGCACATCATGATTTTAGCATGTAAATGTGTATGGGTGTGTGTTTGATTTCTCTTTTTGGCTTCCCTCACAACAAGGGAGCTAAAATGCAGTTGTCCTTAATACCTCCAGAAAGCAAATATTTACATTATTCAGAAAATACACTTTCATAAGAATATTTCATTTAAAAAATGATTATTCGTATTATGTGTAAATAGAGCAAAATATATTAGGAAAAAAGCAAGAGGCAAATCAACTGCACAGAAAAAAATTAAACTACATTTGGAAGAGTAGCTAGCATAACTTGACAAACTCAAAACAGATGAAAAATACATTCATTCCAGGTTTTCTTTCCTCTTCGTAAAACCTACAGATCAAGCAAATTCGTTTTAGTTTGCATCAGCTACCACCAGCTCTAGAGACTTAGCCACCACATCAAACTACTGACACAATTATTGTACCAATTCAGCACATAATTCTTTATTAGGAAGATATCTTCCTCTGTATCTTTATAGTGCTTTTTTAAAAGAAAACATCAGCAGAAGGAGAACTGAGGAACTGCTTTAAAGATCTGTAAGAAACTTCCCCTGGTATATCCTGTGTTATTATACCCTCTGTAGCTACAAAGATTTTTCAATCAAACGACAATCAAACCAACCAAATAAGAACTCAAAGACAATGAAGAAGTATGCTAAAAATTCCCCTGATCTTGATAACTTCTAACTTACTTGTTGCTACATCAGGGCCTATCCACCACAGAGGAACCCCTCTGTTAAGACTTCCTGGAACCACCTTTCACCCTTCTGAAGGAGAGCTTAGGCACACACAGAAAGAACAAAAAATAAAGAAAGGTCAAATGAAATAAGGATCTCTATTCTCCCAGCATAAGGATACAGTCCTAATGTGGCACACAGACAATAACTATCTCAGGCAGTATATTAATTCTTCAAGTAATTATAAAAAAATCAGGAGTACCCCACACTGCTATGCTTTATTTCCAAATGTAGTCCTCTTTTCAGATAAACAAAATGGTAAATACTGTTTCTTTATGCTATGTCTTTCAATATGAAGTTTTAGGACAGACACAGAAGCTCAATATATGCTAAATAGTTCAACACCGGTAACTATTGGAAAGAAAAATAGATGAAAAGAATTGTAAGCTTAATTTTGTTACAGTAGCTGCAAAGAAGAAGGAACAACTTTAAATGTCAGCATCTTTAACACCCAATTAATCACAAATGTCAATGAAGTTATCAGCTTTGGGAAAAGAAAAAGAAAACAAATTAAACCAACAGAAAGGAGTTATTTCTTCTGAGACCACAGATGCACTTAAAAGAAAGAAATCAGCTTTTTGTTCTGAAAATTCCAGAAAATCATATATAAAAATTTATATTTATTTTTTAAAAAAGGAAGTATTATTCCTCCATTAAACTCCAAATGTGGTGTTTGCACATTTTAGATTCAGCTGAAATCATGGTGACTAACACATTAAATCAACTGATAAACTAAAAATAAGACTTATACTGAACAACAAAACCCTTGGGCTAACTCACTTTTTTCCTTCTCATTGGCTACTACAAACATGTACAGCAAGAGTTCAGGAAACCAAACAATGCTACACTAAAATAATCTAATGAGAGTCCCCATCTAATTACTTACATGCCATTACAACACTGTTTTCTACCTGCTTTTTTTAAAGTTATCAAATTTTTTAATCAAATGTCATTATTCACTATGAAGTGAAAATTAACAAGACGAAACTCCTCAAAGCTAGCTCAAATTGATGAAAAACAAAGGGAATTTTTATTTTCCTTTCAGCTTTATATAAACACGGTCCCTGAGTAACGCAGAATACTTCAGAACAGTCAACAACACATACATTTTTTCCATATTTTACCTCATATCTTTTAAAATTTTTGTACCATCCCTTTTCTTATATTTGTCTATCATTGAACAGAACACTGTTCTTAACTTATATCACTTCTCTATCTCTACATTCAGATCTATTTCTTTTGAAATATTTCTAGACAAGGAGATACTATAAAGCTCTTCTATTCTTTTCTAATGTCTCTAACCAAACCTTTTTTCTATGAATATGTTCCAGAAGTGTATAAGAATGTTTTTCAAAATAGACAAGAAAGTGATCTCCATCATAAACTGGGTGAACACATCTTGATGATTTACGTCCATATGCACAAATGAAAATCTTAAAAATAAAAAGAGCTTCTGTATTAAAAGACTTGTCCTTTTTTTCATAATCATTTACAGTTCCTACGTTGAATGTGATAAGATGCCAAACTTAAAGTTCTTCAAGATTTCATCACATTCTTTAATCAGAGTTAACATTACCACTCAGAGCTTTGCAGGTTGTTTAAACTTCTAGCCAATTCCACAACAGTCTTTTAAGTTCATAAAGGTAATTCTATGGCAAAAAACTCAGCAGCATCTGAACACTAAAAGCACTCAACAAAACACAAAAAATTTCACTTACAAAAAGAAGCCACTGTTTGTTAACTTAAGTCATAAAATGATTAAAAATATTTTTTATGGAGTCTGCTGTGCTACAACAATTGCGAGCCCATCAGCACAGTCCTATTCATTATCTACACTTTCTCACAATCCTCAAGTGAAGTCAGGATTGCTGCTGTGAAGGTGACAGTGTGACAGAGGTGGAGCTATCCACTACTTGGTTTCATTGCCATGAATGCTTTAACTTGGTCAGCTCTGAATTGGTCAGGCAGTTGGACTAGATGGTAGTTGTACATCCCCTTCAACTGAAATAGTCCTGTTCAGATCTGTTTTACTCTATTCTATTCCTAAATCTCATGAGACAACAGAAACGTGACTCTCAGATCAACCTACTTTTTTTGTTATGATACAAAATGTTTATGTTTAAAAATGCTATCTGCAATGGTATGTTATCCTTTCCCTGAGCTACAAACTGGAGGTGAAAACTCCTAACCTATCTCCCACTTACGAAGGTAATTGACTACTAATAAAGAATTTTGACTTCTCATCTTATTGCCCTATTAAAAATACCAGAGATTCTCCTGGAGGCAGAGACTCCCTATTTACTGAATCATTACTATCATTTTAGTTTGGACATACTGACACCGTGCATGGTCATAGAAGAAATATAAGTATCAAATTTTACATAATTTAGAATATATATCAGCTGTGTTGCTGATTTCCTGATAAAGCATGTTTGGGTTGCAATCATTTGGGACTTGTAAAGGCCAAATCTTTGAAATCAGCCAAACAGAAAGCATCGTTCTGAGTTTGCAGTTAATTGATTGATCGGTAGGGGTTACAGGCTCACTGAACCCAGCATGGACTCACTAGAGTTTCCTAGTACTAAAACAATAGCAGCAAGGAAAATAAAAGATAGCATGGTAGGAAATCTGTTTACCTGTTAAGGGCACAACATGAATCAAGGAAGCTATAGTTAAGCTCACTAGACTGCTGGTTGAATGGAACTGCTGAAAGGAAAAATAAACTGGAGTTGCCACTGAAATTCAAACTGTTTTCCTTTCTTCTCTTTTTATGCTTTCTGACTGGCTTCATTTGGTACTAAAATTGAGGTATGAAATTACCTCCTCATGGCTGCAAGAAACAGTCGACTGTACTTGAACTGGAAAATAGCTTGCACATCACATTCTGCACTGGCTGAAGAGGAGATGCAACAACTAAATCCCAGTTACTGTAAAAACAAGGAATGGAAAATGTCTGAAAGGTATACACAGTCACACAATCCTTAAGGATCTGTGCTTTGTGACAATGATGATGAGCCAAAAACCAGAGACTACTGTGAAAGAATAGCAGTAGTTTCATAATCCTGACATGATGACAGTAACTGCTGGCAGTTGTGTAACTTGGAGTTCAGTTTTACTGGCTCTGTACATATTCTAGGCTTATGTTATGCAAAAGCACAACTAAACATGTATAGGTAGATATACAATACCCATGGTTTTATTCTGTTCCACTTGTCATTCCTTATTCTTCTGACTATGCACTTCCCTGCAACACACATGCTAAAAATGCATTTGCAGAAACAGAAAGCCTACCACAGTACTCCTGTAGATAACAATGTCTGTACTCCTACAGAGATATTTAGAAAACCAGCACAGTGGCAGGCCTGTCATTTTGTCAGTGTTGTCTTGGATTAACTTCTTTCTCCACTGAATCAAAACTACCATTCCTTAAGATTCTTTCAAAACTAAAAATAAATCTGTGAAAAACTCTGTTACCAGAAAATTCCATATTAGAAGTGGATACAGACTTTTCTTAGATGAAATTTGTATTTGGACCACAGTTTGATGTGTTGAGGTTTGTCTGTCAGTTTAGCCATACTGAAATAGCCAAAATTCTGCCTTCAACCACTCATGTCTCACGTGTTGCACATTAAGTGGTATGGCTGTAATATAGGCTGTGTCATGGTTTAAGCCCAGCTGGCAACTAAGTACCACACAGCTTCTCACTCAGTGCTTGTGTCCTCCCTGGTGAATGAGGAGAAGAATCAGGAAAAAAAGTAACTTGTAGGTAAGAACAGATTAATAATCAAAACAAAGTAAAATATAATGATGATAATACTAATACTAGTAATTGTAAAATGAAAGGGAAAGGGTGAGAGAGAGATAAAACCTAAGAAAGAAAAGTGATGCACAGTGCAATTGCTCACAATCTGTTGATTCCCAGTCCATCCCAAAGCCACAACTGGTCCCTCTCCCAGGTAACAACCCCAGTTTATACCCTGGGCATGATGTTCTATGGTATGGAATATCCCTTTGGCCAGTTCAGATAAGCCATGCTCCCTCCTGGCTTCTCGTTCACCTGCGCACTGGCAGAGCATGGGAAACTGAAAAATCCTTGATGAGGGGCAAGCACTACTTAAACATCAGTGTGTTATCAACTTTATTCTTGTACTAAATCCAAAACACAGCACTGTACTTGCTACTAAGAAAAAAATGAACTCTATCCCAGCTGAAACCAAGACAGGGTTTTAATCTGTCAGACAAAGAACTGTTTTGTCAACTGGATATTCATACAACTTTCACACTATCCTTAACCATCACTGACATTCCTGTCAATTACTTGATTTGGGAATTATTAGAGCTATCATGTTTGGTAAAACTATATGCATAGCTCATTGCACATCCAGAAACAAGTGCTGCTTTACTTGAGTCACTTTTCCAAACATCATTGGTCATTGTTTAGCACTGCTCTCCACCAAACCAAATTTCAATGTTATTTTTTGGACAAACTTTAGAAATTCATTAAAAAATAGAACCTCATCTGAATATTAACTGTCAAAAGATGGCCAGAAACAAAGCATTTCAGTCATCCTATGCCATTAATATGACAATTAACTTTCAGTTTCCTGTATTTAGCTGTAACCATCTGAAAGACCAGTTTAGTCAGAGAACAGTGTAAATTCAAAATGTCATCACAGTCTTATATCTTACACAACACAGGCAAGAAGCCCATTCTTAATTACAGAATATTAAGAGACTGTAGAACAAATACACAAGGATGACATGAATAAACAGTCTCAGAAGACACAAAAGGGCAGAAGAAAATATCAGATTTAAAAATCTGGTTGATTGGAGAACAGTCCTTAAAAAAACTAGATAGTAAGTAGCTGGAGCCATTTCCCTCTAGCTTATTATCTGACATCAACCTGGTCTCTCAAAATTCATGCCAATTTAGCTTGTATCTCGTATGCTGCCTCCAAGTAAAGGACAGATCTTAACACTTTAGTGACCCAGGATGCCTCTGCTCTCCACAGTGGTCAGTGAGCATAAAGTATGTTAGTTCACATCAATTCTGCTTTAGAAAATACCCTGAAGAAAGTTATCACGAGTACTTAGTTGAACTGAAAAGATGATCAGTTGACTAATTCTGGGGACAATGAAAATATTTACTTGCTTTTCACAGTAAGAATTTTGCTGTTTTCATCAATAATAGCCCAGCTTCAGCAATTCCAGAATTCACTTTCTGAAGTCAGAAACAGCATAAAACCTCATGTTTCCTTCAGCTAATCTGTTCCATCACCTCTCTAATTCTGTTAAAGCCAGTTCAGCCACATTATCACAATCTTCAGCTGGCACACAATATCCACTTAATAGTGTCTACTACCCGTGTTGTTTCACTACAGTAACTCTTCTCTGTGACTCCTAACATTTTACCCAGTCTGTCCATCTGGCATTTTCTAAACCCAGACTAAAATATTTTGTTTGACTTGCAAAAGATATAGTTGAAAATTTAGTCCCAGAAGTTTGACACGAAAAATGAAAAACACGTTAATCCATATTTCTCATTGTTTTGGAGAGTTTAACTAGGCTTACAGTTTTAAGTGGAACTATGATTGAGAGAGATGCAATTTGAAAAATCTTGCACATAAAAGACATTAAAGAAATAACTAAGTTGGCTGCACAAAATATTCAAGTTTTTTAAGCTGTTAAAAAAATGACACCTTTTATTTTTGCTGCTTGTTATTTATTCCTAACATATCACATATTTTTAACTTTCATCCTCCTAATGCATTATGAAACTTGGTATGAAAAAGCATCTAAAAATTAAAACATTAATGCACTGTAGAAATTGTCAGAACAAATGAGCACACGTTCAAAGAGAAAAAATGAAAACAGTCAAACTCGTACAGTGACATGCAGCTATTTCACTTCTAATACTTTTTTTATATTCCTCTCCATCTCCTCCTTTTTTTTTCCTTCATAAATTATTGATATTTGCTCCAGAAAGTTTAACATTGTACATAAAGTTACCTGCAATCCTAGGTTTAGGTATCGTTAATCTTGTATGGTTGAGGATTTCTCTCTAAGCGTTTCAGATCTAAATATAATTGAATATAAAAGTATCCATTCACACTACAGATAATATTCATCCTCTTGCATATCTTGAGGTACCTGGTTGAAGCTACTCATTTGGGCATTCTGCACTATCACTGGTAAAAGGCGAGGAAACTCTCCTGTCTTAGGATAACCTGAGAAACCCTCCCTCTCCAATTACACACTCAGACACTGTTACTTGAGTTCCAGTGTTCAGGTTAAGCAAGATTAATCTCAGCTGAAAGAACCCATGGGCTCGCATACTTTTAAATGTGCAGGCAAATGTATTTGTGCTTAACAAAATCAGGCTACAGTCATAGTCAGGGAAAGCTGCCAACAACAATTATAAAGAATGTCTGGTTTACAAAACAGAATTCACGCACATGTACCTAGTTCTTTTTTTTTTTTTTTTCTCTTAAAACAGCTAGAATAAAGCTTTTCTCCAAGTAAATAGGGAAAAAAGTTTTCTGTACTCCTTGACAGGTAAAATATCTCTTTAGACTGGTAAATAACAGGTGGATTTGAGTAAGAGTTGCTAAAACAAGTGCGATGAAACAG
The DNA here is from genome assembly GCA_036023395.1 of Myiotriccus ornatus. Taxonomy (NCBI): domain Eukaryota; kingdom Metazoa; phylum Chordata; class Aves; order Passeriformes; family Tyrannidae; genus Myiotriccus; species Myiotriccus ornatus. The sequence goes on from JAYRBT010000001.1 coordinate 96,000,567, forward strand.
AATCTGTAAGAGAAACTATTTTGTGGAAGACAGATTACAAACTTCTGCCTTGATTAGCATTTAAATAATTCCATAAAGAGTTTATACATATTGACAAGAAACATACCTGGCATCAATGCAGGATTACGGAATAGCTTCTCCTGCATTATTTTACTTTCATTTAGTAGCTCTTCTTTGGTTATTGGAAGATCTAGAACATCCCGAATGATTTCTGCTGCTTCTAGGGCTTTTTTACCCATAACCAAGGATTTCACATCCCAGGTATAGGATTTTCCAAAACGCCCACAGATCTCTTCGAACACTACTGAATAGAGACGCTCGGTATCTGTCAAACAAACAAACAGAAAAAAATAAAATTAAACTCACACATAGCCAGCTAGGCAGCTGTCTTGCAAATGGACCACATAAGTGGTCAGGGAGTGAACAGCCAGGAGCCAGAGGGCTCATACTGAAGTGGGTGAAACTGCCTCCCTTTATTTGAAGAGGGGAACCCAGACTTCCAGGATCACCTCAGAGGTACCCAGATTTTTCAAGCTGTCACTTCTGTGTTAAGAAAAGGTAACTAAGGGTCTCAACAAAGAACAATCTGGACCTGCTCTCTCATCACCTTTCTTTAGTATCCAAGTTAGCAAGAAGTGTCTTAATTAAAATACTCTATGCTTTTCATGAGAAAGAAAAGAAGGGAAGGAAGGAAATCTGGTACTTGGGGGATGCCATTACACGTTCCATGCAAACTGAAAAAAGAAAAAAAGAATTAATTATTTAAGAGTGTCTTTGAACAGAAGCTTCTGAGTGCCTTCAAAGATGTAACAGTCACTACTATAGTGCTGGCAGCATTGCATTTACATGGGATTACTCCAGCAAAACGCACCCACTTGTATTCCCAGGGGATTTCAGACAAGAGTAAACTTCAGGTTGAATTTTGGCAGCTTATATGTCAAAGATGTTTAAGCTTTCAAGCCATTTTTTTTTAATAGAAACAAATAATCCATCCTTTCCTCCCCCCACAACAAATCTTTGAAAAAGGTCATTAACATTTAATTTAACACTAATATGGGGAAGGAATGTATTTTCAGCTCTTGGCTTCATTTCAGCAAAGATACTGAAGACTGGCTTTTCCACCAGTCTATCTTTTCAGATAGTCTCCTTTGAAAAGCCAACCACTGCTGTTAACCATGCTTTAATTTCCTTGTAATGAATGTCTTTGCCTTCTGTATCTCTAAAGGTATGTTTATTACTATCACTTTAGCAATGAAAGGGAAAAGCATGGAAAGAAAGAAGTGCTCTCATGAGATTTATTTAGAGAAATTCAGGACTTTACTTATCAACATGTCCTTTGCCATGTAAAAACATTTTTATAATAATAAATAATAAAATAGTGAAGTAATTCAGATGAGAAGGTAAATTAAGAATACGATGTTTAAAATTCACAGTTCCCCCTTTCTTTTTTTTCTTATACACTGTTTTTTCTTTTGTATCTCAGACTCACCAGTTGAAGGATGTAAAATTCTTACTCTAAGTTTAAAATTGAAACTTAAAATTAATCCTTATCCTGTTAAATAATACATAGCAAGCTAAGCAGAATTAGAACAAAACAAGGAAACAAAAACTTCTAGAATATGAAAATTTTCCTATGAGTCTCTATGATAATTACACATTAATCTATCTGAAAGTGAAAGATTCAGCTCCATAGGTAAAGATACTAATTTTAAGTCTCCTGCATTTTAAGTATCACAGAGCTGACCTGTGAATGAAATTTTTTTCTTAAAGAAATTCTTAATTATGTCTAGACTGCAGACCTAAAAATGGTCTATAATGCAATGCTGCAGTTTGCCAACTAATGAGTACTCATGAACAAGTTTGAATCAAACCTATTAAAACAGTTAATTATTAACTTATTCATATTGTGTTAGAACTTACATTTCTCAGTGCTGAGAGGAAAAAAAAACAAAAAACAAAAAACAAAAAAGCCACAAAACAAACAGAAATACCTCCAAACTGGTGCACAAACAACTGAACACTGTCTACATTTAATTTAAATATATGTAAGTCCCACATATTACTCAAGCATTTAAAGTAACATAAATGCTTAAAAAAGCAGGATGTCAGAGAGCCTTCTTTCCTTCCCTCCCCTCGTTAATTATCCATTAGAAGGCTTGGCTTATAAAACCTTCAACTTTTCTCTCAAAGAGATCATTTTCACTCTGTCTGATGTTATAGCATCTGGACTCTGGACATCAACCTGGTTGCAGTGGAAATTATCATAATTTCAAATTTCCTGACCTCTCTTAAGACTCTAAATATTTGTCTTTCTGGAGAAAAAACTTGATTTTAATTTTCATGAGTGAATAACAAAAGCACGGATGTGAACATTTTACTTGCTCAGATAAATACGTTCCACTACAGCAGATGAACAAAAACCAAAACCTGGAGGGAAAAATTTACACACACAAGCACACATATGCACCCACTGTAAAATCTCCAGTTGGAATCTGAGGAGACCACAGCTGAAAATGCTGCACTTCCCACATACATGTTTAATAGACAAGGACTTACGTTCCTTTTGATTGTAGAGAAAGGAAAATCTGTAGGTCCCCCTTATAATTAGACAGCAGTAAATAAATAGCAAATAATTATACAACTTTAAGATTTCTTATTCCCATTGAAGTGGAGCAATCTCAAAAAAAGTGATTAACAAATATAAGGCAGGCTAGCTTTTTCACCATTATAACAAGAAATAAAGCATAGATTGATTAAAGTTTAAGTACATCAACAAAACAATTTCAAACTGCCATAAATCTGTAATACAATAAGAAATTATATCTAATGCCCATACATGAATATAACCCATCAGTGAAATGAAACAAGGAAGAGGAATTCAATTCACGTTCTTAACTATAGCCACCTACTATTTTATACTCTTGTATGTCCAAAACATCCACACACATCTGATGGTAAAAAAAAGTAATTTGGGCAAGACTCACACCTTACTGCATGAGCAGCCAGATGTCCTACAGCATTCCAAGTGGTAATAAACACATACATTTCACCAAGTGAATCCAGCCCCAGCTGCTAGCCCCCACCAGGAATACGAGCTGAGAACACAACAGGACACACTGGCAGTGGCCTGCTCTAACAGAGGGAAGGAAAAGCCAGAATTCCTAGCTCCCTCAATTTCCAGAAAATGTATAACCTCAAAATAATATATATATAATAAAATAATCTTTCAAAATACTCTTCTCATCTCTAGCTCTCATCTCTTGATATATCTTTTACATGGACATTATCAGCAGGATGTTCTGTCCATCTGCTTGCTACATTTCACTGGGAATGAGTAATATTCATTCCCCAGTCACATATCATCTTCTAGTCATTTTTATAGCGACCCTTCTTCTATGTAACAGCACAGGCAGCTCCACTGGTGTTGTTTACAGTGTGCAAAAGCTAGTCACAATAAATACAAATAAAGAGACAAGAATGACAGAGGCACTGGATTACTCAGTTTGTGATCTGGCACAAAAATACACTGATGTGTGTTCAGAAAGACCTACAGGTCACTTGGCAACCTACCACAGTGCATAAGTGGAGTGCATGATGTGATCAAATCACTGCAGAGTCAGAATTAGAAGTGCAGATCTATCTACGCTGAGGGTACAGAAAGCATCAAAGCAGTGCCTAAACCTCAGCTTTATCAATCACTTACAGCTTATTACAGAAGATTATGACTTCATGAATGAATACAGAACTTGATTTTTTTCAGAATGTTTTACACCTTCTGAATTATTAAAATTAGGTTATTGTGACTCTAAAATAATCTGTAGTTTATCAAGGAGACAGGATTAGTTGGCATGAAAGCTTCTTTTAGCTGTAGCTCATCTTAATTATTAGTTTTGAGTTCTTTGTTTGAATAACCCATCTCAACTTTGCATTAAGCTTTCCAGATGAAATACTCCTATGATTTATCCTTCTGCTAGGATTCAAACAGTCTTAAACAGAATTTTAATTGTGTGTGTTCAATATACTTTAGTAAGTCAAAATCAGATCCTGAACACTGAAACTCAGCAGAAGTTATTTTTTGTTTGTTTGTTTGGGGTTTTTTTGTGGGTTTTTTTTTGTTTGTTTGTTTTGTTTGGGGGGAGGGATATAAAAATGGTTCAAGAGAAGAATTTTAATTTAAGCAACAAATTTCTTGTATCCATACCTGTGAGGCAGATTTCTATTTAAACATAGAAGGGTACCATTTTCAGTATTCAGTTTAGCCAAATTCAAACACAGACAGTCATTTTTACCAACAGTGTGGCCCAAGACTGAGAAAACCTCATTGGATTTCGTCACCATCAATACTGAACGAACACATAGAGACTGATTTTGCTTTCCTATCAGTCTTTCATAATATTCCTTCAATCTCTTTGGGGTATGCAACTGTGTAAAAAACCCATACATATTACTGAAATGCTCAATTGGGGTAAAAGAGACAAATATAATTATAAACCAGAATATACTTATAGAAGTGTGAATTTTTCCTTTGCTTTTTGCAATTCAATTGATGGCATTTAGCACAGCATAAACTGTTAGCCTGCAAACAAATCTACACAATGGCTGGAATGGGGGGGGGAAATCAAGACTCCAGAGAGTATCAGATGTTTTCTCTAACCATGGACTTATAGTAATAGTAACAACATTCACATTTTCTCTCATTTCTGGATTTAAATATAACACAGGCCCTTGTGTTTGTTATCTCACTGAATCAACTGAACAGTGTTAAAGAACACAGGATTTAAATAGAGTAATGGCAAAGCCAAAGAAGTGACAGATTTCCCATCAGAAAGACTAACTTTTTCAAGCCCTGAGTATCCCATACAGAACTCAATTAATGGTCCTCATGCCCACCTATTTCAGCATCAGCAAAATCATGAACTCACAGTTCTTTTCCCTCTCTCTCTCTCTCTCTCCAGCATACAAAGACACGGCTGATCAGCTCACTGACCAGTCGTGTCAAGTCTGTGAGACTCAGGAGGATAAAAAACACTTCAGCACTGCGTGAAAGCAAGGAAATGGATGTCTTTCAATAAGTCTCTGTGCTCTAAAGGGATCACTCATCAATCTTTCCATTCTACAACCTCTCTCCCCACTGGCAGTACATGCCCTTAGCTCGTTCAGTCACACAAGTGAACCAATTCTTGAAATATCCATATAACTGAGGATATGAGTATCAAACAGTAGGACATCCAATACAATTTCTAATGGTATGTGGACTATCACAGAGTTTAGGAAGCACCACTGGCAAGATAAAAGCCACATAGCTATCCACAAATTTGCAAGATTTTATTGGTAGTTTTGGTAAGCAGGAAAAAAGAAAAGAATGGGAAACCAAAGGCTACTGAACAGCAAACTTAGAATAGAACAAGGAACATCCTCTCAGCACAAAAAAGAAATCAAGATACTACTATCCTCAACTTACAATTATAGCTCCATCCCAAAAACAAACAATAAAAAAAAAAAAGGGGTAATACTTTATGTTACTAAATAAACTATCATGCATAACTCATTCCCCATTCTTTTGCTATCCTTATAATTTCTTTCTGAGAGAATTTAAGACTTTCCTCTTGAGGTATCAGCAGTCAAACAGGACAGACAAAACCAGTATAAGCTATGCAAAATACTAGCAACTATACAACTGTCACTAGAACAGGTCTGAAATTGCAGAAAATTAATTTAATCCATGTGTAACCACTCAAGAATTAGACCTCAAGGCTCCTGAGTTAGCAAAGATCATTAAATAAAGGGAAAGTATTTTTAATTTTTATTTTTTATTTTATCTTGCAATTTGTGGCAAAAGGTCAGTCTTGCACTTCCCTCCCAAAATCCCTCCATTCATACTTTCACTACTATGAAAGCTAGTTTAAAAATGCATGACTATGCTTACCTATGATGCCTAATAGGAGAAAAAACTCAGCAGTTTCACAGCTGACCTCAAAATCACTTACAGCAGGTCAGCAAAAGTGGGGATGAGGAAGGCAGGCAACAGAAATTATCTTTTGCACAACAGCCTGAAGTGTTACAGCACTAGTCCAGAAAATGAAACTCAGCCTTTCAAACACCCTAAGGGCCTGAGCCTACTTTTCTAACATCACATTAAATTTGTTATGCTATTATGTCATATATATATCTACACACTTTTATACATATAATCCATTTATATGCTTGTATATATATATACATAAAGCATATAAGCATATATTTTTATATATTTACTTATATATAGTCTATGTAAAGCATTGCGTTTTACAGACAAAAGCTGTCTTTTAAAGAATAAAACTCAGGATGAGTTCACTATCCAGTGAATACAAATCAAACTGGACCCTGTTGATTCAAGGGCTCATTAAAGAGATGTGGTTCAAACTGCTTAGCACAGAAAGCCTCCTGAGGAGAAGAGGAGAAAAAGGAACGTTCTCTTCTTTGAAGACAAGGAAAAGGAATGTTCTATTCTTTACTGTAGTATTCCCCTCCCCCCCTTCCTTCCATGAACTTGCTTAGGAAGAAAAATGAAATCTAAATTTAGCATCTTAGAGACACCCATTTCAGTCACTGTCACAGGAGGAAATATAAGCACTGCTTTCACACATTGTTCAACCAAAATATTTGAGCCATGCCTAAACATCAAGGCATGTGGTGCTGATGTACCCAACCAGGTGGGCTGAAGCTAAAGTCTGGACCATCAAACTAAAGGAAGTGCTGCTGCAGTATTCATGTCTTTTACCTTTCAGCCGATCTACTCTCATAACCAGTACCACTTAAGTTCATCTTATCGTTAACTGGAAGTTAAAGAAAGGTGAATTCTCCATTAACATAAACACTAAACACCAAATAATGGCTACTTCAAAATCAGGAGGTAGTTATAAAGAGCAAGGTATTCAGTAAAGCATTTCATGTGATTGATAAACCATAACTTCCAAAGATCAAAAAAAAATTACTATAATTGCTGAAAATTAATATTACTGCTTCCAATTTGAGTAGCGATCTGCACATCATTATATTTTTGATTAGCACTTAGAAAAATTCACTGAAAATGTTCCATTATTCATTTTAGTAAGGAGCAGGTAGAAGTCTATTCTGGAGCTTTAATTTTTGCAAACCTACTTCTTTTTTTCATTGTACTTGAATATTAATATGAGTATACTCCAAGACAGATGAATATGTTACACTGTGATTACTTCGCTAAGTCCAGAGAAACACACTCCCACTGGCTAAGTCTCTGCTGTCAGTCTGTTTGCCCTTCTCTGATATCAGACAGCCTACTATGAATTCAAGTTGTTGCTAACAGGTCTAAATAGACAGTAAGTTTGGTGCCCAAACAATAGCAGCTGCATGGAACTATTCCCAAATGACTATCATGTATTTTCCCCTCCGGGTTTATATTACTTGGGAGAAATCTTCAATGGCAGCTACAGAGGAAGCCTATTTCTCATTTTATATGCAGAAAAATATGTTATTTCCCTCTATGGGGAGGGAAAGAAGCTTTTAGTTTACATTAATATAGCAGACCTATCTTAATGCTATCTTGTATTCACATATACACTTTATCCTTCCTTTTAATGCCACAGGGAAGTGAAAGAAACAGTTCACGAATAAATCAAGCAAACTCTCTTCTGATGTGGTACTGTAAACAAATACTCTGGCACAATACAAAATAGCACATGAAAAAGAAAAGAGAAGTCTGTATTTCAATTCCTGAGCATGAGGGAATCCAACTTTGAAATAGCAGGCAATATATATGACTTAATGCAAAACATTCTAAAACTGTACTTATTAACTATCATCTATGTGACAGCATCTCATTAGCTTAAAAATAGAAAAGCTATTGATTCACAGAAACTGCCTGATATACTTCCCTAAACTCTCATACAGAGCCTTAACTATTAAAAATAGAACTACACAAACAGCAGTTGATATGGTGCCTAAAAAATCCCACTTGTAGGGTCGAAACCTACAGTTAACAGTGAAGTAGCTTCTTAAAATGTGCATGAGGAGACCTGAGTCAGGTAACAGTTGCACCGTCGTTAGCATAGGAGCGACTATACCAAGGCAACAGTGTTACACATGGAACATTCTCAACCAGAGGAGCAATTGCCAGCTCTGAACACACTATCAGCTTATAACACGTTTACGGGAAGTTAGCCCTTCACCGAGGGGGTACCTCCTCTTCTTGAGATGTTGCTGACAACACATAGCAGCAGTTCACTGACCTGAGGAACACAAAACAAGGTTTATAAAGTTGTTTTGGAATGAGATATTCCACGGCATGTGGATAAAACTACCAAAGTAGATGAAATGAGAAGGATCACTGTATTATCGAAGTCAGCAGAAGAATCATAGAATCAGATGGGTTGGAGGGGACCTCTGAGATCATCAAGTCCAACCCTTGATCCACTACCACCACAGTTACTAGACTATGGCACTAAGCGCCACAT
>JAYRBT010000001.1:96009137-96030751 GCA_036023395.1 Myiotriccus ornatus
TCGATCCAAACTCCCAGGTCCCTTTCTGCCTGGCTGCTCTCCAGCCACTCTGTGCCCAGCCTGTAGCGCTGCAGGGGTTGTTGTGGCCGAAGTGCAGGACCCGGCACTTGGCCTTGTTGAACCTCATCCCGTTGGAATCAGCCCAACTCTCCAGCTTGTCCAGGTCCCTCTGCAGAGCCCTCCTGCCTTCCAGCTAAATGACACTCCACCCCAGCTTGGTGTCATCTGCAGATTTACTTATGGTGGACTCAATCCCCTCATCCAAATTGTCCCCTCATCTAAACTGGCCCTCCAGCCAGTTCCTAACCCAGCACAGAGTGCCCCTGTCCAAGCTGTGGGCTGCCAGCTTTTTCAGGAGTATATTATGGGAGACAATGTCAGCTGTCAGTTCAGCTTTGCTGAAGTCCAGATGGACCACATCTACAGCCTTCCCCTCATCCACCAGGTGGGTCACCTGGTCATAAAAGATCAAGTTGCTCAGACAGGACCTGCCCCTCCTAAACTCGTACTGGCTGGCTCTGATCCCTTGTCCATCCTGTAGGTGCTGTGTGATTGCATTCAGGATGATCTGCTCCGTAACCTTGCTAGGCACTGAGGTCAGGCTGACAGGCCTGGAGTTTCCCAGGTCCTCCTTCCGGCCCTTTCTGTGGATCAGCGAGACATTCGCCAACTTCCAATCATCTGCGACCTCCCCAGAGAGTCAGGACTGTTGGTAAGTGACGGAGAGGAGCTTGGAGAACTCTTCCACCAGCTCCCTCATCACCCTTGGGTGGATCCCATCTGGTCCCATAGACTTGTGAGGATCCAAGTGGCTCAGCAGGTCACTAACAGTTTCCTCCTTGATTACAGGGGGGCTATTCAGCTTTCTACAAGCTCCAGAAGCCAGCTGTCCTCAGGACAACCTGTCTTACTGTTGGAAGACTGAGGTAAAGAAGGTGTTAAATACCTCAGCCTTGTCCTCGTCTTTGATAACTATGTTCCCACCCATGTCCAATAAAGAATGAAGGTTTTCCTTGTCCCTCCTTTTGTTATTGATGTATCTATAGATAAAAACTTTTTGTTATCCCTAACAGAAGTGGCAAGATCAAGTTTTGCCTTGGTCCTCTGATTTTCTTTTGGCAAGATCTAACTATATTCCTAAACCAACTATATCTTCCTAGTGAAAATTCTGGAGTGCTGATGCTGGCTGGATGCCAGTTATCCACCCAAACCGCTCTGTCACTTCCCTTCTAAGCTGAACAGGGGAGAGAAAATATAATTAAAGGCTCGTGGATCAAGATAAGGGCAGGGAGAGATCACTTACCATCTACCGTCACAAGCAAAACAGACTCAGCTTGAGGAAATCATATCAATCAAATCGGAGTAGGGGAATAAGAAATTACACCAAATCTTAAAACACCTGCACCTGCACTCATCCCTTCCTCCTAGGCTTAACTTTACCCCCAAGTTCTCTACTTTGTCCACTGCAGCAGCACAGGTGGACAGCAAATTCATCAAGTCTCTGCCACTCATTCCTCTGCAGGGGTAGGACTGCTCACACTCTTCCCCTGCTCCAGTGTGGGATCCCTCCCCCTGCAGACAGACCTCCATAAACTTCTCACAGTCTGAGTCTTTCCCATGGGCTGTAATTCTTCACCAACTGTCCCAGCATAGGTCCCTTCCACAGGGTGCAGTCCTTCAGGAACAGACAGTTCCTCCAGGGGCTGAAGGTGAATATCTGCTCCACTGTGGACCTCCATGAGATTTAGGGGGACAGCTGCCTCACCATGGTCTGCACTACAGGCAGCAGGGGAATCTCTGCTCCAGCTCCTGAAGCACCTCCTCCCCCTCCTTCTTCACTGACCTTGGTGTCTGCAGGGTTGTTTTTCTCACATATTCTTGCTCCTCTATCCTTGCTGCTGTTGTGCAGCAGTTTTTTCATCTGCTTAAATCTGTTACCCCCAGACGATAGGCTCAGCCTTGGCCAGCAGCAGGTCCATCTTGGAGCAGGCTGGCATTGACTCTGCTGGACATGGGGGAAGCTCTGTCAGCTTTTCACAAAAGCCACCCCAAGAGCCCAACCCCCAACCCACCCCTTCCCACTACCAAAACCTTGCCACACACACCCAATACAAATATATACTTTCTCGAGGAAAAGCTACAAAAGCCATAACCTTCCCTGAACTACCCCAGAGCTATTCTGTTTAACCCACAACCTAAAAGAGCAACAATGGGAAAAAGAATAGTCATGAGAGTGGAAAGAAGGGTCAGAAATTTTTTTTCCTTCCTCAAAAAAAGCAACAAAATGAGACCATAGAGAAAATTCTCTTCAGCACCTCACACGTCTCTTCAAATACTGATTTCCTTATTCTCAGAAAGCTTTTTCCTGTCGAGGAGACTACATATATATATATATTTATACACATAGAAATACATAAAAGGCTTATTCAAGTTGCAAATGGACTGATATGACTTTTACTGTTATATGTTTCTAAATCACTTTCTGTAATACTGTCAAAAAAGTCAGTTTCCTCAATGGTGGAAACATTTCAAAAGACATAGGGACTTCAGTAGAAAATAAAAACATTATTTTTCCACCGTGACCTTGGACAATGTTCTAAACTTAATTGCAGCAATGTGTCAAACATACTACCACAAAGAAAGTGTAAAGAACTACACATTAATAAAGCTAATGTCTTCTGTCCACTCAAGTGCACCTAAAATTTTTGAAGTAAATCTGCTGATGGAGTAATTTCTCTGTGGTGATAACACCAAGAGCAGAAAATCAAACATCACCAAATAGCTTGATTCTCCCAGAGTGTTCCATCATGGTTGACTATCTACAGTCAAGAGGAAAGAGTAAGAACACTGCAAGACCTGATCACAGTGACCCTTTAACAGTTATATACAAAAAACTCCTAATCCTTACCATAATCTGAATTACAAAAAAAACCCCAGAGAATCAGATCTTTGACATTCAGGATGTGTGATGCAGCAAACCGAAAATTGTTTTATGAGCTGTAATACCTGTTTGAAAACTGTAGAAGAAACCTCAAAACCATGGTATAGATACCAATAAAATGCACTTCCAATATCACAGAACAGTGGACTTCCATACAGGTGAGCCACAGGTTTCTCTGAAGTTGCATGACCACAGCCCTCGCCTCTCATGCGGGGCTGAGGATCAGAGCCGAGAGGTCCTTCTCACAGAGCATTGAAAAACCTCACACGGAGACTAAAAGAGTTGTCCCACCTCCAGACTCAGCAGTAATCCAGAGGCAAGTCCTAACTGACTCTCAGATCAAATACAGCCTGCAGCCCAAAGCAGGACCAAAGTTAGTGGACTATCATGAATGATGGTACATGAGCTCTTTTTGTTTCCTAACACCATGAGTAGAAGCACAGCACTGCTGGAAGACTCTCATTTGCTGTAGAATATAATCAGCTTGCTTATAATTAGCAGGGTGAAATAAAAACTTATACTTGGCCATGGAAGCTCTTAACTAAGCCCCATCAAATCCACTGAGAGACAGGTACCTGAACTGTAGAAAATCCAGGTTGGAAGGGACCTTGAAATATCACTTAGTCCAACGTCCCTGTCAGGGGCAGGGATACCTTGCATTAGATCAGGTTGCTCAAAGTAGTGCTTTGTTAAATATATAGTGCTTTTGTGTTTCTGAGCTAAAATACCATTTGTACTCCAAAACCTGAACTGCAGATGCTGGGCACTGAGAACACCTTGTATGGCAAAAGGAACTTTTCCTATTCCCAGGAAATTAAGCCAGTCTGCTACTCAACTGCAGTCTGTTTCTGTACTAGACTTTTGTAATATTCCCCAATAAACTGACACTTACAGAGTTCAGTATGCAGTAACAGCGTTATAATGGGATTCCCTTTATTTTCCTCATGAGTATTAACACACTAATTCTCAGCCTTGCTGCTGAAGAGAGGTATAATTTTCCTCCCAGTATGTATTTGAAATTTTGCTGGAAAACTTGCCTCTGTATAGATGATTTATTCTACCTAGTAATACCAATATATACCACATTAAAAATAGCCTTTATTAACTGTAAAATCTTATCAGCATATTTTAAGCTAGGCTTCTGTTGTGAAAATTGTTGCCTTAAAATTCTATTTCCCATCTCCTTAATATGGCAGATGCAGACTGATTAGGAAGCCTGAAAAACAAATGCAAATACGAGGCATCAACTACAGTTCCTGTAAGAGATGGAAAAGACAACTCAAAAATAAAAATTTGATGAAAATACCTGTGAAAACCTCAGTTTGAAACCATCCCAGGGACACTCATCTGCAAAAAACTACATCAATCTCTTTACTGCACATAAAAAATTATTTTCTTGTAGTAGAAGTGGCACACAGAAAACAAAAATTTGGCACGTATCAGGTACCTAAAGGTTGATGTACTGGATCCAGTCCTCACTTTCAAGTAAAAATATTTTAGATTTTAAATCTTTTCTAAGAGTGGTATTTCCTGGCAGAGAGGAGGTGATTGAGAACTCTCAACTCCCACGCTTAGATCAAACTGACCTTGTATTATTTTAGCATATTATGACAATTCTAAACTAGCATAAGGTCTTCAAACATCAAAATCTATTTAACCTAAACTCTATTATGTCTTGTTTAAACAGGGGGAAAATAATAAAACAGTACCAGAGATGTTTTATAAGAAGGCAAAAAACTTATCCACACTACAATCCTGGAAGAATAAAGTGATTACTGAAAGGTTCAGACAGAGAATCTCACCAGCACTTCAGTGAACCCAATTCACATGAGGACCACAGGAGAAATAGAAAGCTGGAAGGAGACTCTCCGACAGTAGCTATGCTATTAAGGTTATATTTTCAGCTATCTCAAAGGGGAAAGGCTGAATCTTCTTTTGCTAGAGAGTGGTTCTGTACATAACGGAAATGTTATGACTGTTTTGAGTGTGACAGCTTAGAATTACAAGAAATGCTGCTGTACATCCAGCTAAATGAAATAAAAAATATGTGTTGGGAGACTCATATGGTACAAGAAACTTTAGCCCATCATTTCATCTTCCATATGAGTAATGTGATAAAAATAAAAAGAGATACTGTGAACTGAACTAGAAGTCATTCCACTTTCACTCAATCTTTCTTTCCTTCTACCTCAGTTCTGCAGGCTGAGGTCAAAGCTTACATCTTGAGACACAAACAGCTTCATTCTCCTGTGGCTGGAATTTAATAAGCCTGACACAGGAGTTACTACACTGGGGTGTGCTTAGTTCTGCTGCAACAGCCCTTGTAAAAGATGGGCTGGCAAATTATATGCTCAGTAAGTAGATAGAGGAGATTTTTTACTTTATTTTCAATAATAGCCCCAACTTCCTTCCCTCCACCCAAAATCTAAAGCAGAAAAAAAAATAATCCAGCAGCCTTTCTCTCACTACTCAACATGAGGTAAAAGTGTAATGAAATCAATTACATCACAATAGTACAAGCAAGAAACAAACAAGCTCACAGCTACTGAATATAAACATGTGCAATAAGGTGTGCATTTCCAATTCCACAGAATCTAACCCGAATTTAGATTTACAAAAAAGAAAAGAATTATTTTCTATCATACTGCTTATAAATGCAAAAATTGCTTTTGAAGGTGTATTGCAGGTAGCTGTTACCAAGGGGCAAGATGTTCAAGGAAATTAAGAAAAAATTTAGACTCCATCACCTGACAAGGTATGGAAAAAAACTATAGCTAGAAAAAATTAATATAAGCATCACTTATGCAACTATATATAACAAATATAAACCCAAATATGAACAGCTGTATTCAATGATATCCAAACTGATTTGACATAAAAAATCTAGAATGAAGAAGTTACCAACACCTGATAATTCTGAAAAATGTTATTTGTAAAAATTCCTGTTCAATAAATAAATACCCTGACCCCATTTCAGTAAACTCCTTTTGCTTGATCTAAAATCAAGCTTACAATCAGCAAGAGAAACTGTCTGCTTCATTTGCTGAATACACTGAACTGAGCCACCAAATCTAAATGACTTTTAGATAAAAAAGTCCTATACTTATTGACTCATTATGTTTTCAAACTGTTAGAAGAACTAATCTGTCGTAGGCATACAGCTAGAACTCCATTTCTAGTTAAACAGGGTAACTTACATGTTTCCTAAATGTAAGGAAAAAATAATTGTGAGGTGTACAAATTGCAATAATAACAATAATAAAAAAACATCTGGTCAGCTAAAGGCCTTTCTCTTCTGAAAAGAGGCAAAGGCATTGTAGGCCACACCTTTCTAATAACCACTGGATAGTAGTTTTCAGAGAGATTGAAAACCTTGCACAAAAATGCAAACCTGGTATTCCATCAGTGAGCTGAAATGCTTTTCTTTTTTCCATTGCCTGAAGAGCAAATCTAAGTACTAACAAAATAATTCAGTTGTATAGAATGCTGAAAGCAAATAAAACAGAGCTGCACACTGTTGACCATGGCTACTGTCTACCCTCTCTAATGTAAAGGTTACCTTTAGTCACTGACCTTGTCATAAGCAAAGAGGTTGGAGGGTTTTTTTCCCTTGAGTTAGGTTGACACAGTTCATGGTGGTATTGCTACAGGGTTGTCAGGTTGTCACCATTTCTGTTATGAACTTCTATTTTATACAACTTTAAAATTTTGCCAGTAATGAATAAAATTGAAATTACACAAAAATTAAAGCTGTTTTCTTTAGGAGAGGGATTTCTTCTGACAATGCTCTCTACCCTATTACTATTCATTATAGAAAATCTAGCATGTCTCTTGAAAATTTAACTCCTTCCAATGGACTTGCAAGAGGAGCTTAAGTAGTACTTGAACTACTCTAGAATGGGAAGCATCTACTTATAGAAATCAATACTGAAGCCATTAAATTGCACTATCATCATCATCCTGTGAAAAAAAATTTCCGTGGCAGTCTGTAACTGTTTCAAAGGCTCCACCACAGACAATTCAAGGGGGTAATACATTTTCCAAACTTAGACTACCATTAAGTACACTTGAATGATACCTGTAATCAATGATATTTGTAAACTATTTCACTGAATGTATGATTTCTACTTCTGGGCCTATATCATCAATAATATTTTTCCATAGATTGAGGGAAGGAAGTAGCTACTGTTATTTAAACAGAACAATGGGATTTCACAACATTGTGTGCCAACTCCTTTACTTCCATCTAAGGGTACAGATACCACCATAGCTGGTGGGTACACCACCCACATACTGGGCACATTGTTACAACTCAGGAGTACAAATACAGTCTTTCTGAATTATGTATTTCCATGCTGTGCCCACCTCTAAAAACAGAATGTCATTAAAAAAAAAAAAAGTTTTTTTGGAAAAGTTATTGATAAGCTCTATTGAATCAGCTGCCAAGTCAAGAAGACTCAGATAAATTGAGGATTTCAAGATGTTAGTGAGAACAATTTCTAGGAAGATAAGATCAAATCTCAGTTGAGCCTAAACTTACAGAGTCGGGTTTTTTTTCAAAAGCAAGCTTGTTCTTAATTCATAGCACAAGAATACTACTTTAAAGAAATATGAGACAAGAAAGGTATGAGTAGAATCCAACACAGAATGAATGAATGGGTGCTGCAAGTATTTTTCGTATTGTAACTGTCTTGGGCTATACTTAGGAATTTTAGCCTATCAATGAAATGTGTATACAATTAGAATACCATGCAGAGAACTGAAGCTCACAATTTCAATATGGAAGATATTATGAAGAGAAAGGTAAACTAAATATCTACTGAAAAGTATCCATAGAAAAATAAGTATTCTGCCTTCCTTTTTGTTACATACAAATACAGAAACAAACAGGCATATCTTCTTTAGTCTCTAGAAGCTCCAATTTTCACAGAAAGAAGGAAAAACTATATTAATCTATTCCATGTTGAACTACGGTATTAGAAAAGGGAACAGGTTAAGAGGGGAATAACTTCAACTGCTTTGCGATAAATCATGGAATATTGCTTTTCTTCTTCCCCTCTTAGTAGAAACTCCTCAGTTAGAACATATAGCCATTTCTCAATTAACCATGGCAACGAGGAGAGAAAAAACACGCTAACACA
Organism: Myiotriccus ornatus; assembly: GCA_036023395.1. Taxonomy (NCBI): domain Eukaryota; kingdom Metazoa; phylum Chordata; class Aves; order Passeriformes; family Tyrannidae; genus Myiotriccus; species Myiotriccus ornatus. Next base: position 96,017,220 of record JAYRBT010000001.1, read on the forward strand.
AAACTTAATCATCTTGTATTATAGCCTATGGGAGAGGCAGGGGAAACATAAGGATTTATGTAGAGAGCACTTTAACCAGTATAATGCAGACAGGTACCAGCTACAGATACTGGAATGCCAACTCTTAAAGCCAGGAGTTTTGATTAGGGAAAAACAAGGCCTAGTTTAATAAACATAAACTATATAATCCAGTTTTGCTGTTAGCTCTCTACTATGCTTGAATGACTTCAGGAAAATTTTGACGTATCTTTAAGGCACTTGTCTTTGACAACATTGGAGTTACTGAAAAGCTGCTCATTATCTTAATAGTTATTTTAAATGTAAGGAATCCTTTCCTTTGTATACATACACACATATGAAAAGACATCCCCTGTATCTCTCAAGCTTTATCTGGGAATTGTAGAGCATTGGAAAATTTCCAAATTGAAAGAGTATTATTTGAAAGATTCTGGAGTGTGTAAAACAAACAGATACCTAGAACAAAAAAAGAAATTAACATATACAGAAAACCTAACAGCAGATGAACATTTCAAAGACTTTCTCTTATTTATGAAAAGTATTTGAGACAAAAGCAACACTAACATAATATACCCAAGGAATGATATCCATATATCATTATCTGCTAACTGCAGAATTTGAAGCATGGTCTAAGAAAAAACTTTACACGAATAAACAAAATAAGAAAATTCCTAATGCTATGACACTTCACAAGATGCCAAAGTTCAGACGTTCTCTTGGAGACCAAGATGCCATAAGAAAACTGCTAACATAAAGTATATTTGCATATACTTGTAAGTATTTGGATAAACTCTTACATGCTGTTAACACTGCCATTATTAAGGGCAGTTACTCCTGGGGGTCCAGTGTATGCATTCTGGAAATCACAGGCTATCTGTAAGCCCTGAGACCTTGAAGCACTCAGGGCATATGTTGCTTCAGATCTTGTCCCAATATATGTGTGGGCTGCCTCCACTCTCCATCATCCTTCTTTCCATAGGAAAGGAATGGTCTGGACAGCAGTAACGGTGCTACAGCAGACTCCAGAAAGGTCTCCAGTCAGGGCAGTTGAGAGCCTAGCCTGGGCAGGGAAGGTTGTGTGTGACAGCTCACAGCCACACAGAAATTTTGTAGTGATCCAGTGTGAGATCATTAGAAAATGCGTCTGTTTCTAAAGGTATGAAGACTGATAGGCAGCTAAAACACGTCAAAATTTAGGTAAAACTTTAAATACAATTGGTAGATAAAATTGAAACTTTTTTTTTTTAATTAAAAAATAGTAGAACTGGCAATTATGAAAAGTGGTATAAAGACGCAAAACTTTTTTTTAACCTGAGAACCTTGAACTTTAATTTTATCTTTTTATTCTACAGTGTTTCCAAGTGCACACACTAATTACCTTCTCTCAGTGACAAGTTGCAAAAGAGTGAAGGGAAATAGTTCACTTCCTTTTTGAAAAAGGCAAAACCATGATAAACAGTAAACTCTGCAAAGTCAAAGCTGAGTCAACATTTTAAGAAACTAAATTTTTCAATACTGTATAATTTGCCATCAACTGCCACATAAAATGTTTTAAGTTCTGGAACACACAAAACCAAAATAGCAACACAACTTCTTGCTCTTTACTCTTAAGATATCTTTTCATTCATGAAAAATGAAAATGTTAAAATTAAAAATGGGAGAAGGATAACTATAATAAAAATATGATCTACCACAATAATAACAGTGCAAGTTATTAGGTAGCAGAGTTGCAATTAGATATACTACAATACCTTAGTGGCCCAAGTACTTTCATTTTCCTGACATATGTTCCCCATGAAACACTGTTTTTAATTTTTAAAGACTGGAAATTTATTATATTGTGATAAGCTCTTTGTGGCCCCATCTCCCCTGAGCCATAAAGCAAATAACATTTTGTTAGTCCAATAATAACAGAACACTATAGAGAAGACTCAGTTCCAGCATAAAAAGACCCACCATTTCACATGGTGTAACTTTTTTCAGTAATGGTCTTGTAGCAGAATGGTGACGTTGTCCATGGTTATGTCACTTTATGGGCATGCATGGGTCTAAGCTTTTGGCCTGAAGAACAAGTCAAAGGAGATTTCTGTATGTCAATTACAAATCAAACAGACAAAATAATCTTTACCATAGAACAATTTATTCAAATGAAATTATGTCCCAGTATACTTGTGTTCCACCTTAAATCCATTAATTTCTCATGCTTCAGACCTTCTGATACGCTACAATCCAAATTTTTTCAATAAACACACATTATCTTTCACTCCATTCTTTCAGTATTAGTGTAAATTTTTTCTTGTGCTTAGAAATGTTCCCAAATGACCAGTACCAGCTTTAAACTCATAAAACATCCCAATTCAACAAAGATTATCCCACTTATTACCAATCAGTAATCAAATAAGGGTCTATTCTAGTAGTTTGAATGTGTACTCTGTGTCAGTTTATATTACACACAAATGGAGCGATTAAAGCAGAAGATCATTTTGAAGACATGACGTTCCAAAAGATGCCCTCACATGAGCAGGAAATTTGTTGTATATGGCGACCCTGTGAAAGGGAACCTGAGTGAACTCATATTTATGCACAGCAGACAGTCAGTGCCCGGGGCTGAGCTGCTTGGCAGCAAACCCAGTCAGCTCAGCACCCGCAAGCACAGCCCTGCTGCAAAGGACTAGCACAAACCCAACCTCTGGAGAGCAAAGGTGACACGGGGACCGATTACAGCAGGTCAGAGAACACGCGTTAATGAGCTGGGAGAATGCGACACTGTGTAACTCTGTACATACATATAATGACAAAGGTCATGAGTAACTTACATGGATATTAGATAGAAAGACTGGACTGACAAATAATAAACTGGGTTTTCCTCTCAAACACCTTGTGTTATCCTGAGAGAATCTGCATGTAAAACTCTTCCAAAAGAACCACACACAGACACAGCAGAGGCAAAAATCAACAGCAGAGAAAAAAAGCAACATGTGGAATGCTGACCCTTAACTGGTGCCCAAAGGAAATCTTTCAAGAACAGAAATAAACCTGTTTCATCAGACACACATGGTCTACTAGGACTGATTTGATGACTTTTACAAAAATACCTCAAATACCTCCAAATAGAAGGAGGAAGAAAAGTAAGAAGACATTTTAAAAAGAAACCAGCTATTATAGGTATATAACAACAGCAAAACCATACTTGGGAAAGTGCAGTGTCTATCCACTTGGATGCAGGTTTTTCCAAAATACAGCATCAGATTCATTGCCAAACTACTACTGAGCATGGTATTCATTATAAGAGGAATAAAAAATTATTAGAAGCTGCATCAGAACAGAAAGCATACACAGAGACAGCAAACACTGACACTGTCAATAGGTGTGCAACCCTTCCAGAATCAAAATACTGCAAAAAAGGTAGAAAAAAATTGTCAACCATCGAAAAAAAGGCCTACGAGAGACACAACTGTTCTTCACTGGTTACTGAAGCAAAGGAAGTAAAAAGGGAGCAAAATAATACAGCATGGTTTTCTCCTTAGTCCCAAGAAAAATTGTGAAAATTACCTCCATGAACTTTGGGACAGAACACTGATTTTATTCTTATCAAGGGAGAGAAAAAAGCATAAATCAAGGTCAGGAGTCTCTGCCAGAACCACAGTAAGACACAAAAATGATCTTGCTTACATAATTCTCTGTAGTCTTGTAAAAGAAATTAGAATCAATATAGACAGGTATATAAAGACATAATAGAAGCAGCAACAAGCACTAGCAGTGTCTACTTCATGCTAAAGAAGTCCATTACGAATGAAATAAAGTTTGAAAAGAGAAAAGAGAAGATATTTGGCTTAATTGATTTTGTGTTGTTAGTTAATAGAGTTCCTGGTCTTTAAAAGAGAAATGATTGTATTGTGAAAATTACCACCACCATCACAGTCTGTTGCCAATTTAATAATTAAAAAAAAAAGTTAAAATATAGTAACAACCATCAACATCTCTCCTCCCCCTACATTAAAAGTATAAATCCCAGTATTCAAGAACAGGATTTTCTCTTAGAGAAATTATAACAGAAGAAATAACAGACCAAAATTTTGTTGGTAAACTGCCCTACCCAAATTAAGGTGTCCTGAAAAATTCCACTCTCAAAAGTTCAATTAGCCAACTCACAAGAAGGCTACATGAATGGATTACAACAAAAACTGCAGAGTTGAGCCCAAGATGGCACACAGGATAACTACTTCCAGTATGCAGAATAATAAATCCATGCTTGTTAATGCTGTTCTTCTTCTTAAGGTAAAAGAAAATTGGAATACAGCAGCTGGAAACTGTGTTATTATAAAGAGAAATTCTATGAATCTTTTCTTTGTGTGAAACTCTGTTCCATTTATGACACCTTATTATTTACATTCAAAGCAAAATAATTGGAACTTTATACACAAAACAGTGTATGTAGCCAACAAATATAAAATCCTTATCATCTACAAACAGATTTGCAAATCCGCATTTAGGCACAGAAAGAGACTAATTTTTATAAATGCTAACTTCATACTGCTGTATGCACCTTTAAAATCACTGAACAGAACCTTCAGACTCCCAGCACTTTCAAAACATACCTCTTCACTTGTTAAAGACCCTCTGTATAACCGAATTTGTGTAACAGTCAGAAAACAAAAGCCACATTACTAAAAGGGAAATTGGAAAACTATTGATATTAGTTTATTAAGCATGTGGTTTCTTTTCTTTTAAAACCAATGCTTTGAATCAGGGGCAACTAACAAATAGGCACCAAAAATACATTGCATTTGTGTGTAATTTCTGTGCAATAATAAAATCAAATCATGGATCTTTCAGCTTGGGAGCATTCCTTGGTTAATTTCTCAAGAAGAAAAAGTTAGCATTGCTAATGCTGCCCATAGCATTTTGAAATGTGGTAACCACTACAGAAATTAAAAAACAAAACAAAAATAACCAAAACCAAACAAAAAAAACAAACAAAACCCCCAAAACCAAACCAAACACAAAGAAAAACAAAACCAACCAACAGAAAAACAAACAAACAAACAAACAAACCACAAAAAACCAAAGCCACAAAAACCCCCTGTTCTACTGAACTAAACTTTGATTCTGGATTATTCTAACCACAAACAGGCAACACTGTGAATGAGGAATTTGTAAATCAATCATGAGAATACCAGAAATCAGACTCTGGGTTTGTATGTTCTTGCCAAGATTTTCCTTGCTGTTAAATTAAAATGTTAGCTTTCAAGCATATGACAAATCTTATTTACTCTGTTTATGGTTAGTTAATTCTCAATGAGGAGCTGTTCTAGTTATCTCCAAAATTTGCTCATGAAGCATCTATGAGGTATTTTAATCTAATAATATCCTTAACCTCTTTGTTTTTGCAACAAATTACAAGTACAGAACACAAGGGACAGACAGTATTTTTGCTTCCTTCTTTGTTCCCCCGAAATCAGATGGAAATGGAGAAGGACAAGAAAGCAAGTTTCCACTACACAGAAGCAGAAAACAGGCTTACAAGACTGCCAGGTTATAGCCTAAGAAGATTAATTCCTGCACTTAAGCCATAATAGAGGACAATCTAGAGAGGACTGATGTTTAGTTGAATTGGTGCTATTTGCTCGGATGCAGAAGAAATAGGAAGCTGTTTTAACCTCCCATTCACACCGCAAAAATAAAAGACAGCATGCACATAAGCAAACTCCAGCATGGAACTCTCACCAGTTTTCTTGTAACAGCAATCTCCTAGGCAACTTGTGCAATGAAATGAAAGTAAGAGTACATTTTTGACTTCTGACCTTGTGACAATGGGTAGGTAACACTGGGGAGAAAGAAAACATGCCAAAACTCTTGTGGATCACACAACACTGCGATGAATTTAACTGCAAGCTAATTTCTTCTGCAGTATAGACCAGAGATGACCTGTATTACAAACCACACAGGAGTGCCTTAACAGTGGCACACAGGACTGTATCAGTCTCCACACAAAAGAGAAAGCAGCTGTAAAAGCAGCAACTTCTGATCCCAGTTGCCTAAACTACTTCTCACCCCTCTATAAATGGTCACAACAAGCTGGCATATCTGTGCCCATACAGTCCAACATGACTCTGAGTTAAGGTGAAGCTGCTTTAGGAACCCTCTCGCCACTCCAAGCAAAATTTTAACAAAAATAAGTACCTGACTAAACTTCCTATACTGAAGTGTCATGTTCTCTGCATGTTGGCTTAGATTTAGTTCAGCTTTAAGCACAAGGCTAAGAAGCTTCTTATCTTTGCAGCCATTTTCCTAAGTTCACTTGTCAGTTGGGAAAGGTTAATATTGTATATGCAGCTTGTAGAGAATTTTAAATATTTTCAGCCCCCTAAAAGTTTAGGCACAGATCAACAAAGGCAATATTCAGTGCTATCTGTGTTTTGGTGGTGGGGTAGCTATAGGTTACAGTTATATAACAAAACCACTCATCACAGCTGAAAATACAAGCTATTCATTAAGTTTAGCAAATAGGTCCTAGGGGCATTACTCTAATTGTATATTCTGTAAAAATTACATAGATTTTTCCTTCTTTATCTTTAGCATTGGTTTTGTATGTTTTTACAATATGCTAAAATGCCAGGATCAGACATCAAACAGTACAACTATAACAGGATTTATTTAGGTATCAAAGATATCTAGATTTTGTTCTGGTTTATTATTATTACCACTACTATTATATAATAATCCTCTACTGTGTACAGTGGATAAGCATAAACATAAATAGGTTTAATATTTTTAACTATACTACATACTAGCAGTTACTCTTCTGTAGGAAAAGACTAAAGCATTTTAAGAAAAAGCAATCTATTATTCTGAGCATTTAATGTTATTTGCTGTAAGAAAACAAGTAGAAGTTTAACTTTAGAAATTTAATGCTTTAATTGAAGTGCTGGGGGTTTTTGTGGCAAGGGTTTGAGGTTTTAGTTTTTTGGGGGGGGGCTTTTTTGTTTTTGTTGTTTGGGGGTTTATTGTTTTTGTTTAAAAAAAGAAAGTACAGCAGTACACTAAAAATAAAATATTAGTTATTCCTTTTCCTCTAGTTTATAATACACAGTGCACCACTAATCAACTATGTTAACTAATGAAGCTGCTTTAGGGGAAGTTCATATTAGACATTCGTTCAATTCTCTGAGAGGGTGATCAGTCAACGGAACAGGCTTCCCAGGGCAGCAGTCACAGCACCAAAGCCATCAGAGTTCAAGGAGCATCTAGACCATGCTCTTAGTCCCCTTTTAGTTTCAGGAAGTCCTGCAAGGAGCAGGGAGTTGGACTCACTGATCCTTAAGCTCCCTTCCAACTTGGGATATTCTAATATTCTATGTATAATAAAGCAGGACATAACTGCAGTACATTAGCACAAAGGCTGTTTTTTCTCTTACAGCTGGAGTTTCCCACAAAAAAAAAAAAAAAAGTCCTTCAATTAATTTTACCCATTAAATAATAAGCTATCTAGAGGTGCTGTTCACATCTATTACTTACAAAATGAGAGCATCAGTTCCCAGTGTAAGTTCTTGGCAATTGGAGCAACAGAAAAAAACCCTAAGACTTCATCCAACAGCTCAAAGGGAAAGAGAAGGTAATTAAAAAAAAAAAAAAAAAAAAAAGGGGTGGATTGCATTGATTATACATGCTGGAAAAAGGTGTTAGATAACACCTGAAACAATGATACGGAAAGATTCCCAAAGAAAGGGACAAAGTACTTTCCCAGGCAATTCAGGGGCAAGAACTTCTCTGTTGAAGGTAAGCTGATATATCACGGTGGGACTGAAGGACAAAATCAGACTCAATTATGTTAACCGGGAGGTGGAGGTGGGGGAAGCCAGGGAAGGGGAGGGAGATAAAATAACCCACGATCAGACTCGGCAACACTTTCATACAGCTGAGCCTTAGCAACTAAAGCATAGGATACAGGTTCTATAGGGTAACACTGGGATGGTTTCCAAAGTCAGGAACCTTGTAAGCTCCTCAGACCTCATTTAAGGATTTTACACTCTTGAAGGTTTTGGAAACTTTCTATCAAAAAATATCCCACCTTCCTTAATAAGAAGCAAGTATGTCAGTTACAGAAAACAAGTTCAGGGCACATTACATCAGATAAATATAATGCTCTTTTTTTTTTCATCATTTATAGATCAATTTATATTTGTTCTATAAAATCAGTAAGGTTTAGGTGAAAACTTCCAAAAATAGTCACATATCTTTTCAGACACTACTTTGTTGTGAAAATTATTGCAAAACCTAAATCTTCAGAGTCTGAAAAATGCAACCAACTACGGAGGTACTTCAAAAAGTGTACTTTTAAATACCCATTACCAAATTTTTTCTATATATAAATATTCAATACCAAATTCAAACTTTTTGAAAGGAAGTAATTTTGGACATATTTCTATAGCTTCTCAAAATATCTGTTATTCATTTTAGTATCTTCAATGAACACTATGTGCCTTTAAAGTTTCATTAAAAAATTAAAGGGGTTATTGTTTCTCATGTAGATTTACATCAGTATAACCATATATCTCATTCAGAAGATTTACGGCAAACAGGTTGGGCAGAAAGCATCTAACTTATGTGCCCCTTAGTTCATTCCTTCCCCAAAATTATTCCAAGTTTCTTGAAACATTTAGGAATCTTGGGAAAGTCCAAGCAGTCTCCTGACCGCCTTTTTTGTCTCCTAAGAGTCACAGCTCATGATGCAACAAAGAGGTTCACCAAAAAGATATGTCAAACTTCTGACAGAAATCATAGTATTTAGAGGCTGAAACAAACTACAATCCTCTGAAACGAAGTGTACATTATGAAAATCATCAAGGTGGTGTCTCTTTTACTCCTCAGTACTGGAAGTTGTTTAAAGAGTATTTTCAGTTTAATTCATTGCAGCTGAAAGACTTCTGAAATACCATACTCTTTATATGCAATGTTTTTAAACAGAAGAAATCACATCCACGTAGTGAAACAGTAACTAGGGGAATGGAAACACAACAAATATTTATCAGTGCTAAGGATGCCTCTAATATAGGGATAAAAAGCCAAATTATGTCAGCATGCACAAAATGTTCATGTAAATATATTTGTTATATAAGCACACAAAATGCCATAATTTATCATTTTATTGAAATTCAGAAAGCGACAAAGTATTTATCTGGAGCTGTAATTTACAACATATAAATTTAGTAACAGCAAGGAATAGGTTTATACCTCAAGAGTCTCCATCTTGGCAAAGTTTAAGGTCCAAGAATTATGTATCTTTTATAATTTCCCAGTATGAGGCACAGTTCATAATCTAGAGTATTTTTAATCCTTCTTCACTGTACAAACTCCAGCAGTTTAGAGATCTAAAAATGACTCAGAACCTCAGTTGGTATTGGTGTTGCCTGTTTAGAATGTTACAGAAAGAAAATTTCTAAATATAAACAGGATAGCATCTGAGAAAAATGTCTTTTGTTCCTAGAATATTGTCCAAAGCTAAAGCACCTAATCTGTGCATGAATTCACTTAAAACCCTGGCAGTCTTCAAGGCCAGGCTGGATAAGGCCTTAGGCAACCTGATCTAGTGGAAGGTATCTGCCCATGGTAGAGGAGTTGGGACTAAATAAACTTTAAGGTCAATTCCAACTCCTTAATATTCTATGATTCCATAAAACTCGTATGGAAATCTTACATATCCACATCAATGACTACTCATACAGCTTTCTAATACTGTCCCGTTCAGGTGAGTATTCTCTGTGTGGAACAGATTTTCAACTTCTGACAAAAGGCAGTAGTAACTAAAAAAGCCTTCTTGAAACTTCTGAAAAAGAATGAAATTAAAAAACCGGTTCTGGATTATACAATTACATATATATATACATTATACATACATATATAAACATGTATGTATATATATATATTTTTGTATGTGTGTGTATATATATATCCTAGGCTATTTGAGATTTCAGTGATGAAACAGAAAATGGAACTAAAATAACTGAATCACTGTTTTGCATAGCATTTTTAAAGTGCACATGAAATAAACAGAACCCAATAGCTCTAAAATACTTAAAAATATTTATGATAGCATGAGAAACGCCATATTTGTTTTAAAAGCTGGTGAATCATCTTCACCTGTTAACGGAGGGGAAAGCGCACATTGCTTGGAAACAGAGAGTAATTCATCAGACTTCACACTAGTCTTCCCAGAAACTGCTACAATTTGGATTTTGCAGAAGGAAGGCACACACATAAAGTTCACACCTTTTAAGAATTCACCCACATCCAAAGCTGCTTCCTGTGCGATAACCCGCATGAACTACTTCAAAAACCAAGTCACCTATAAAAACACTCCATTATTTCACAGGCGACACTCAACAGAAGGTCCTGATTCAGCAGACAGTTAAGAGCAGACTTCAATACTTTCCTAGTCATAATGACGATTCAAACCCCAAGATCCAATCTAGCTGTATCGCGGGAGGAGACGGGTTACAGAATAAGCCTGCAAGGCAGGCAGTCTACTGATCCAAAAACCGTGACAGAAGACTGACACGGGGGTTTCCAGATGAAGTGATAACCCCAAAGGCTGCCGAGCGCTGTCCTGCCCCTGGCACCTCCAGCCTTGGGCCAGGGGCTCCCTCAGCTCCACACACTGGATCGCCATTTTCCTCCATATCCGCTTTCCCTGCCTTCCAAGCCCAATCTGACCCTCAGCTCTCTCCCCAAAACCTCGCTCAGCCCTCCACCATCCCGAGCAAGCGCCCTGTTCACGCTCAGCCCCGGATCTTTTAATTCATGACGGAATCTGCCCCCGAAAGGCAGCGGATGGCGGAAGGAGGAGAAGGAATTAGATCGTTTCCTGCTGCTTTAATCCCCTCATTCGGGTTTTAGCAGCGCCGCCCGGGGCGCTCTGGCCGCTCGCCCGGAGCGAGGAGGCCGCGAATGAGCTGCCGCAGCTTGGGCCGCTCAGGCCGCGGGAGGCGGGGAGGGAAGTGGAGGGGAGGAAGGGAAGGGAAGGGAAGGGGGCTGCCCGCCGGCAGCTACGGCCCCGCGCTGTCGGGACAGCCGGGCCGGGCCGGGCCTGGCGGCGCGGTGGGACCGAGCGGCGCGGGGGCCCGGCGCGGAGGGCAGAGGGGCGCAGGCTACACACCCAGCAGCAGCCCGTCCATGTCAAAGATGAGGTGAGTGGCCGGGCGCAGCGCGGCCGCCGAGGAGCTGGAAGCGGACATGGCGAGGCCGGAGCAGCCGAGCGGGAGCGGAGCTGCCGCGGGGCGAGGCCGGGCCGGGCGCGGCGCGGGGGGGCCGGGGCCACTCAGCGGGTGCGGGAGCGCCGTGGGCCGGGCCAGCAGGGCCTCTCTGTTTGCTCTGTTCTGCTTTTAAAGCAAAGTCCGTTTCACTTCTTGGGTATTTTGTCGGAGGACAGAGCTTCTTGCCCATAGGGGTTGTGCCGTGTGCTCTGGGATGACCCTGCTCGAGTGGGGAGCTTGGAGCAGGTGACCCGCTGTGGTCACTTCCAGCCTTACCCACTCTGTGATTCTTCAGTCCCCCTGGTGCTGCGGGCGGGTGAGACCGGGGAGTTCCTCCCAAATTGACACTTCAGACAGTGTTGCCTTGCAAACCTTTTGCGTCTCTGTAATGAGATTTACAGGGATGATATTATCACCGGGTCATAATTGGAGACATAAACAGAAAGGCACAAATCTATGTAAAGCTGTGAGGGAAGAGTAAAGTAATGGGGAAAAAAAAAACCAAAACTGTGTGGTTAGAGTAAACCCATCTCTTATGGTTTGTTGACTGCAAGAGTAGTTAATTGAAGGTTGAGATGAAGCAAAATCTCCAAGCATGGACACATCATCCGATTTTGACTGGGCAGTTGTGAGGAAAGGAGGAGACTTAACTCATCAGTCTTCCATTTTTTGTCTTTTCATGCAGGTAACTCTCTGTGGGGTATCAAGGTCACTGAAATACCAGTTGCAGAAGCAGACATGAAAAGAGCTGTATCAGACTCCCAAGGTGACATACTGGCTTGAAGATTTGTACAGCTTTGCTGTTTCGTGTGAAGGCAGTGATTAGTTGAAGCTTCTCATGGGGGGAAGTCCTGTCTCATTTGTAGGTAGGCCTTGCAACAATTCTTTTTTTTTCACAGTGCCTTCATTTGAATTGGCAATGCATCACCATTTTAGCAAGTTAGTGGTGGTTTTAAAGCCCTAACTGTAGGTGTCATACAGCTATATATGAATTTTAATTTAGCCCCTTTAAGCATCATACCTACCCCCAAAACCTATCCCTCAAAGTATACTCACCCTACATTTGTGTGAAATGTAGAGTCCTCCTCATACCTTCTCCTATCTTGGAAATAAGAAGACAAATAAAATATCCTTGTCCTTTACTTGTACCTTTTTAATAATAAAACTTGACTTTAAAACAAAGTTTTTTGAGTTTTTGATTGGTTTTCTCTTTATTCATCTTGTCTCATTCTGTAATGATAGTGCTGCCTAGGCCCTGCCTACGTAGGCTAGCAAAAGGACTGTGCACAGTACCTTAAATGTCTTTTAAAAATTCCATGTGTAGACATCTGATAGTTCTTGCATAGATATAAGAAAATGGGTCTTGCAATTCCAGATAATTTTTTTTCTTTGTAACCCACAGTATGAGTGTTAAGAATGCCCACAGCTGTTTTGTTTCTGCAATAAACACAGCGAAACAAGTCAATATTCCGGCTTTGTTTCAGACAGCAAATGTGTTAGTTTCCTTTGTAGTTCACTTAGGTGGGAGCACAGCTAGAATCAATCGAAAGGTAAAATCCAAAATATGGTATTTGTTAACTGCTAAGGGGAATAAAAAGCATAATAGTATTTTCAATACCTATAATGGTAGTGGTGTGCTGTCCTAAGAAAGAATGGATTTCTGCAGTAAGAGTGTACGCTGTTGTGACAAAATTTAAAGAGCACGACTAATGAGGTTTTATGACAATTGTACCTGAGGTGGATTCATCCACTTTCTAATTAGCAAGTATTCGAAAAAGCTAGTCTTAAATTGTATTTGCTGACACAGTAAAACTTACACTTGTTAACAAGAAAAAGCTACAACTGTTGGGTATCTTGTTTCATTGTTCTAATTAGAGAAAAGTGTTAATTGTTTGAGCACAAGTCCATCTCCCATGCCCTTTTCAAAAAGGGAGATAGTATTTTTGTTGTGTAAGTCACCAGTTCATCTAAGAAAACATAAGGCTTTTGCAAAACTTTTGAGTATTTAAAGTGGAAATAGGTCATAAAGACAATCTGTATGAAAGAAGCCCACAAAATTAAAGTGTCATACACAAGGCAAACATTTTTAGGATTAAATGGTTGTCGTGGTTTTGCCCTGGGTTAATTTGTTTTCACACCCCCAACACAATTACTTTAAGTTGAGAGAAGGTTTATGCAGACAAAGGAGACTGGATTTGGGAAAATGACATGAACATTTATTACTAGCAAAATAAAAACTACTTAAGAACTATAACTATAACA
>JAYRBT010000001.1:96030851-96068930 GCA_036023395.1 Myiotriccus ornatus
TTCTTAAATATGTAATTAGCAAAGGCATCACTAAGAGTTCTGATTGGGTTTTTGTCCGGAAATTCAGTTGGACAAAATCATCTACAGCCCCAAGGACGGGCTGGTGGGCAAAACCACGACAATGGTCCATGTTACAAATCTTATGGTACACAGTTCAAGACTGTCACATTACCTGACAGACTGATGACCTCAATTTGCTTTGCTTTTCTCTGGCTCTTCAGTGATAATCAGTGTAATGTTAGCTTACTTGATTCTTCATAGCTGTATTCAAACACAGGAATATCTTCCCAGTAAACCTGTTTAGGTTTATTCAGCGTGACTGTGTTCTTACTAAAAGAATGAAATTAAGTCCAAGCAATTTTTAATTCATGGTGGAGCGTAGTTTTCTAGATGCACAAGTAAGAGATCTGCTTATGGAAGTTTTATTTGAGGTGTCTTAAATATTTGTCTCTCAGCAAGCAGTAGTATTTGGTTTTGGTTGGTTTTGTTTTTTTTTAAAGAGGGAGTGAAAGCAATTTGAAATTGAGAAACGTGCAATTTATTTTTTGTTTGCTATTATTTTTATTACTTATTATAAAATGGTTTTGAATTATGAGGAACTTCAGCAACTTTTGAGTTGTGGGAAGCATACCATAGTGGAGGTAACCTTTGTTACAATGTAACCATGACAACTGATAATTAATTACATGCCTACAAAGCTGCAGTATGCTCATTGAGAAGGATGAACATGGGTAGCGGAGATGAAATTGTGCAAGTAGATTCGAATCCTGCAAAGTCTGAAGAACGCAATTAATTTCATGTACATTTTTAAAATTAATTAAAATTGCTATCTGGGCGTACACCAAAACAGGTGAATAAATCATTACTGAGTTTTTAATTTTATGGTAATACATGGTTAATATACATCTGGATATCCAGGTTTTTAAATTTACCGTAAGGTAATTGCCTATAAGTAGCCTATCATACCCCAAACAAGTCTAATTTCTCTGTCTTTCTAATAATATGATAAAATCACTCTGATTTTATTGTTCTTGCATGTGAGATAGAGTGAAAATATCCAGGTGCATATCCATGGGATTATTAATTATGCAACACAATGTTTTAGGCACAGAGTCCTCCTAACCTTTTTTTAACCTCTGTATGTTTGTTTGGGTTTTCTTTACTTTGAAACTAAAAAGTTTTCCGCATCACTGAAATTTATGTGATTAAGTTCTTTTCCTGGAGAGTAAGAGCTTCAGAATATGCTTAAATGTTTTCTTAGGTAATACAGTTGACTCAATAATTGCAGTTTCCTATTTCACTATCTCATATTGTGCTTGAAGCATGGGTTCACTTACCTATTTCTTATGCCATTGATAGGAACATCATGCCCTATGTGTTTCACACAGAAATGACTGACTTTATTTTTCTTGTTCTGCAGGCACCTTGGCAAAGAGGATAAACAGATTGTAATCCGTTTTGGTTTGAATATTAAAAAAGAATCTGAAGACTTGAATAAATCCAGTAATTTAAAAGCATTCATAATGATTTACATGAGCAGCTGTTAAACCCACTATTAGTAACAAATTACTTGGAATGTCTTAGAGTTAAATGTGAATTAATTCAGGTATCAGCTGAGATTCACAACAGTTGCTATATTTGAGCCTATAAGCTCTCATAAAATTAAGCCCCTTTCAGTGCTGGATTTCACCAAACAAGAGCTTTTCGCCCTAAGATTATGAATTGGGTGAATTTTATTGTTTCGGTTCATGTTTTCATAGCTGCAAAAGGGAAGATGAACATATGTCTTAAGGCAATTAAACACTACCATACACCTGCTGAGCTAAGTCATGTTTTATTGATTACATAAGTCAAATGGAAGTATATCCTCTTTTAATCAATCATGTGTAGTCTTTCAGCCAAGCAAGTAGGGGGAGGAGAGCCATTTGTTTTCTAGATTTTGGTATTGACCACCAGTTACAAGTGTGTTAGTTACAAAGGCAAGAAAGATGATGCTTCAGGGGAATAAAGTGAAGAAGATATATGTTCATCATCGATAAATTTAGATGAGGCACTATAAAAAGGTTCTTAAGCAGCAGTGAGGGGTGAAATTCTAGAAAAGCCAAGCAAGCACACAAGAGGGAACAAAGGAACTATAATATGATATTTTTAGATGTCAATTGCTGTATTTATTGATAAGATTGTACAACAGAACAAGCAGTTTCTGAAGGTGGGAAATGAAGGCTTAATACCATGCTTCAGGGCCTTTTTTGTTTCCATTAAAGTTACAACCGTCTTCTCTCTTTTATGTGTTAGGATTTAGCTTTTTGAAGTAATTTTTGATCTTTCAGTAAAAAAGTGGCTGCACATGGGCAAATTGTTCAGGTGATTAGCAGTGTTACTGTAATGGAAATCCTGAAGTGCTTAATGGGTGGGTCCTGCTTAGCCTTAAATTATAAGAAAGATTAGGGCAAATGAGATTGTATCCCCCCAGATAAGATGTGTTGTATCCTGCTTTGCTTTTCCTGTGTGATATAGGCTTCCTATGTGGGATCATTTGCAACTTTCATTTATTTATCTAATTTCCCATTGTTGAAGGAGCCTAAAATATTTGTTAAACTGTTGGTTTTCTTCCTTGTCTGCATTTGAATATTTTGGCTATGCTTTTTTCATTTTACTACAGTTTGATTCTTACAGATTTTATGAAAAATTTTGTACTGTCGTGTGGAATACACATTCTGTGAACCTTTCTGAGCAAGTCATCTATCACCTGGTTGCCGGCAGTCAAGGTGAAACTGAATGCGGTCACCCTGCCAGTGGTCCCTTTCAGTCCTGTGTTCCTAGGCTCAACCTCTTCAAAGGCTGCTGTAATTAGATCTTCAGATGGAGAGAGAAGGAGTTGTGATTCTCAGGGTCACAAGGTCTCTAAGCTGCTGATTTGTAATGCTGCTCCAGATTCAGGTTTTATATGCGTATTCCCCACTGAGTATGCAACAAGCTGTAGAGTTGAATCTCCAGAGCTCAGATGTTCAGCCTACTCTGTGGCTGCCTGCCCTTAAGTTTGTATATACCCAGAAGAGTTGAGTAGAAATAATTGAACTCACTGACACGCAGCCTGGAATGTCCACATGATCAGGGTGAGCATGCTACCAGCCTAGGTACTGCAGGGAGGCAGCTGGGGGCCAGCTATCAAACTTTTCTTTTGCAGTGATTCTAGTGGTCTGAGCTCCTGGATCTGTCTAGCCAGAGAAGCCATAACACCGTGCTGGTACATATGAAGTAGCAACTCTGATCAGGAAGCAGAAACGGTGGGGAGAGTAGAGGGGGCAGTGCCAAGCAGAGTTAGCCAGAGGCTTCTTGACTCCCTGTTGCAGCTGAGTTGTATTAGACATATAGGCTGTGCCTGACTAGGGGACTTGGGACTTTTCCTTGACTGCAGGAGTTAGTGTACCTCCCAACCAAGTCATCATTCCTTTTTTGTCTTCCCCTCCAAAGCTACTGCCCTGCCCTCCTGCTTACATGCACAGACAGGCAAACAGGCACTGGCAATATACTCCAGAACGTGCTGTTGTGGACAGCCAATGGCAAAGAGGTTTTTGTGACCACTGGCATGTAGGGCACTGACTAATTTTTGTGTGAGGAAATAGTCCCTTCATTAGGTTGTCCACTTAAGTTCGACTTATGTTCACCTACCTTGAGGAATTAGGTTCAGTGTATTATAACAAAATAGATGAGAAAATGCTGTCACTTTATTTCTTATATTACACTTTCAACAGCAATGTTCTTAGTGGAACAGTAACATATACTTGTTTTCATAAAACATTTGTAAAACAAGAAACACCACTTATAAATATGAATAAGGTTAGATATTAGGGACACCTAGAAGGAAGCAATGAAGTTCCAGAGCTGTCAAGCCAGTGAGACCCTGACTTTTTTCCCTAAGAGAGCTAGCTCTACTTACTAAGTGTATCTCAAAACATTTTACCTTGAGTTCTGTAAGGTGAAAGATTGCTTACAGTGAAACTGCAGGTTTGAAAGATTCCTGGATTTCCATTTCATGTACTTACATATAGGTAAGACCATGAGAAACACTCAAGATCTAGATGAATTCTTTGAGATAGAATTGTATATGATTAAAATATCTGTCCAGACATTATGCCTAAGATTTTCTAAATCTTTCAGTGAATCTTTTGCTCTGCTGCAATATCCTGTGTTCTTACTCTGTCTTTTTTTCTATTTTACAAATTTAATTCATTTATTCCTTTGTCATAAGTTATACTTTCTGAAGTTTTTAGCATTTTGATTCCTTTTCAGCATTTTAGGTTTTCTGTATCCTTAGAGAAGTCCACCACGTGGGACATTATTATAGCTGTGGGGTTTATAAGTGACAAATAGAAGGCCATCTTTTACTATTAGACTGCCTTCTTAGTACCAGATAGAGCAATACCTTTGAATTAACATAAGAACTGAATTACTATCTTTGCAATAGTTTGATTTTTACTTCTGATTACTCAGGTTATTCACCATGTTGTACTAAGACAAAAGCTCAAAACTTCTGTCGCCATTTGTCCAATTTAAAATTTTCTTTTTGGATCACATCTTTATGTATGCTCACTAATTAGAGAAGTTGGTATTATACTTCACTGAAAGAGGTGGGTGGCAACATCTCTAGTCCACAAAGAGCTTACTACCTCTTCATGCCATTTGAAATATTTTTCTGCATTTTTAAGTATGAAAAACTACTATCTTTCAAGCCTAACGAGGCAGCTATCTGCAAGAAGCTGTGTTACAGGATGAATTGTTGTATCACTGTTTCAGAAATGCTGTATGTGTCATTTAGACCAGTGACTGCTACAAGCAATAGGGAATGAGTGTTGTGTTAATGACCATATTTGACAGCCTGTGTCCATAATCTGTTTTTCACTGACTTTTCCTTTTTACGCCAACAATTATGTTCTCATCTGGAAAAATTAGACTAATGCAATTTTCCAAAACCTGTTAACAAGGCTTTTAATATTAAAATGGCTATATATCCTAATGTGCCATCCCAAAACTAACTTTGTGTTGTGGTCATGAAATGAGGTACAGTTAGGGTGTATTCTGGAAAGCCTACATGCTTCAGGAACCCTAGAGGTTCACTCAGTATATAGCACTCTTGTCACTGAATTTCTGCCAGCATCTTCTGGGTGATGTTTGCACTGGTGGAAGTATAGTAGACTCTTGTCCGATTGCAATGTTGTAATATTTGTGTGATTGATGCTTCTTGAAGGACCTGATGAACTGTGAGAACCTGCATATTCAGCTGCTTTTTCTGACTTCATCATATCCAGGAAATATAACATATTATCTGGTAGATTCAATGAAATATATTTTTCATGTCTGTTCAAGCCCATCTTTCCTCAAAAATCCTGTTCTGTTAGTGACTCAAGGTAGCTTAGACCAGTATTATTTGATAGTCAGAAACTAGCAACTACAAAACCTGGATCTTTATTCTTACATGGCACAGCCAATACGTTCTTCCAGCTAAACTCCCATATGCAACTCTTAACTAGTTATTCCCAACCATGATTAAAAAAACCTACCTAAACCATTAGACTATGTCATAGAGTTTTATGTATAAAAGCCATTGTGACTTCCTCGGAACTTCATAAAGTCCTCTGCAGTCCACAAATTTCACAGGTTTATATGATGATTCCCCTACATCCTTCACGATACCTACATGGCTACAGAATTTTCAGAGGGAAACTTACCACTGTTTTTTTGGACTGAGCCAAAGAATGAACTTTAAACATCTTTTTCAGTTAAGATTTGTTGCAGAGTAAATGTCCTCTGAGATCCATAATCCAATTTTTACAAAGTCCCTAGAACAGCAGAACTGTTACCTTTTAATTCTGGATATGTGTGTCTTTCAAAAATATCTCCTGAAATTAGCTGTGTTCCTTTGGTTTCACTATGATAAGAGACGTTAACAAATACCCTTTGTTCCATTTTAGCTCTGTTACTTTTGTATTTCATTTGAATCCAAGTTAAATATAAGTTTTTACTAGTAGATTTATGTGGAAGCATAAGCATTTACATGTGCACCAACATTCAGCCAGCCTAAGGCAGCTGTATCATGTTTTGTTTTTACGAAGACACTGTACTATACCTGGAAAATGAACATTTAGTGGTGTAAGTAAGTTGGATCCTAAACTTCTAAAGCTTTGGCAAAGATGTTTTGATGAACTGAAACAAAAGCTGTTCCTCACTGCAGCTTTACCTTTCCACTAGATTCCAGTAATTCAGTCATGCATCCTTCTACTTCTTTTTCATTCCAAACACTCTAAAAAATAATTTCCTTTATCAATTAAATGAGTTGAACTCTGTTATAGATATAAACATTCATATATAAATAGGTAGATACTGTCTCCAGCTTGGTGACCAGAAGTCCAAAGTATCTTAAAAAGCAAATAATTAATTATGAATAATTATTAATTTCTAACAAATTATGAAAGGGAAAAAAAACAACACTCTGTGTTCATGTCCATGTGGAAAAAAGAAACCAAACCCAAAAAACACCTATTGTTCAAAATGGATAATGTAATCCATTAAGTAACATAGATCACTGGAGAATACATTACTAGGTAACACAGTACCCTATTTGCCATGGCTAAATGCAACCTCCCTGGTAGTATTTTAATTTTCAGTCCTATTTGCTTTGAAATCATCAAGTAATTGTCACTTTAGCACCCTTCAATGATTTCTAATCAAACACGGAAAAGAAACCTAAACAAAGAAAACCCCTCCATTTTTCATAGGAGAAGGGGAGGAAGTTTATTTTTTTCACTCATTAACTCATTGTAATTTTTTGCATACTATTTTAGTTAGAATGAATAGATCTTTCTATGCTGCATTTTGGTTTTACATATCAAATGCCTTGAATTGTCATGTTAATTAGCACAGAAAAGTCTGCTTTTCATTCAGTCCATCTTTATTTTGTCATACATATCCTAGTTTTATCCTTACTTTCTTCTAATTTACATAATCACAAGGTTTTGAATGAATGATGCTTAATAATAATTTGTTTTAATAAAATTTATTTTAAGTAGCTATTTTTACACATTTAAGAGTTGCAGTGTACGTACAGAGGAAATGGTGTTTCGCCAGTGGATGTTGCTTCTCATCTCTTGTATCTCTAGTACTGCTTCTTACGTCCATATAAAGGTTTTTTTTCTTAGTGCTTTGTAAAATATTATTAAAAATATCATTAATCAAAGGGATTAAAACTAGTTGGTTATTTGTTTTAAGGAGACTGACAAGATGTTTTAAAAATTGTCTTTATATATACTTGTTAATAATAACTTTCAATAACTGCAAGACAATAGTGCAGTTTTTCAAAGACTTAAGATAGGGCTAGCGTTTTCTATCTATATTTGAGACAGAAAAAAGCTTGGTAATTTCAAATTCTTTCAAAGTTGTTACAGTACAATGTTATTTTTAAACAGATGGAGGAAAAATGCAGGAGAAGGCTCAGGACAAGCTGTACTGATTTTCTGAACCACAGAAAAATGTAATTTAAACTTTGCATTTAGACAGCTGTTCAAAAACCTTGGTTCAATTTGATTTCTTCCAGTCATTGCAAGTTTTCATATTTTGCCTGGAGGAAAAGTAAAATCTCATATTTAGAATGTAAGGCTTGGATTCTGTTAAGTTTCATCAGCACTGATTGTCACACATCTTTCGACATCCATCTTTCTCTTCCTGATCAAATCTCTGTGAAAAATACGTGAAGTTGGGGTGAGGAGGACAATAACTATAATATGGTAAACTAGCTAGCACTTTTTGAAGTTTAATGAATGATTTTTTCATGTGAGGGTGCTTGGACTTTCTGGGAGCACATACGGTTTCTAAGACAATGCATAGTGAACAAACCAGGACAGGCTATATTGCATGGTAATTATAAAAAGAGAATCTCTAAATATTTCTGTGTCTCTGATGGAAAAGTATGAAAAACACTGATCTGATTATATTTTACAAGGTGTTTCAGGGCAGTTTTCTCAAAGTTGCTGTATGGATGTTCAGCAGGAATGCTTTCATGTGTACAGAAGGCAAAAATGTACCTGAGATTCTGACACTGCCCTTGTCTTCAAAAAAATATGTGAAATCACTAACATTGAAGAAGTCTAACAGGAGAATCAGTAACAAACTGAAACAAGCATCTTGGTTAGGCATGTGTGTATAGGCATTATGAAGACATGTTGAGATTGTTTCCTACTACTGCAGTAATGTCTTATCAAGAAATCACGTAGGTGTTGTATAATAAGTTGCCTTTTTCAGTGTTGTCCTTCCCCTCCACCCTTCTGTTTCAGTTCACGTGACAGGACTTTGTACTCATTTACTGATAATAAGTGCACAGCCATCTTGTTTGAAAATTAGAATCAGAAACTGAAACAATTCCGTGCTGCAAGGTAAAATGTCCTTTCTGCCCCAAAGTCTGTCATTTATGTATAGTTTAATGGTAAACATTGAGGTAATATGTATTTGAAGTTCATACTCTTTCGCAGCTCAAATTAAAATCTTCATGGCAGGAAATTAGCAATCACAAGAAATAATAACATATTCAGTGTTGTCTTTTTCTCATTAACCTAATGCAATGGATTTTTTATAAGAAAGAAGAAAAAGTTGCTAATACTGTCTACTCTTGTCTATGAGATACTATGAACTATAGTGGCAAATTATTTTGTAACCCAATGGACTTTATTATTAGGTATTGCAATGGAGTAAACATTCCCTGCTTACAACAGGTTAAGAGGAGCATAAGCATTGAATTGTGAAAGCATTTTGAACAAAAAAGAAAGGCGGTTGTTTTTATAAATTAGAAGATTTTCCAGCTGTGCAGCAGTGTTTTTTTCATAGCACTTAAGCTCTAGTTGTTTAAAAAGTAATGTTAAAAGTGTATGTAATTTTGATTATGTAGTCTGTTTCAAGAATCAAATGGAAATGAATTGTTAAATAGTTTTGGAGGGGAGTGGGTTCTGAAGTAAGCTTGTAGTTTTGAAGTGACTCCAGTTTGGGTGCATTAAATTCAAAAGTGGAAGGCTACAAGACTTAACTGTAACTTTCAATGAGTTATTAAATAAATCTAATATTTTTCTTTGTAACCTCATACACATCCAACCTGTAAACTGGGGATAAACACAGCTACTGAGGGGACAGTATCTATCTATCTAAGAGGATCTCTCTGTCACTGAGACAGAGGATGATGGCAAGGAATAATAGAGAAAGAGAAAAGGTAAGGAAAAAATAATCACTTCTGGACAGGTTATATCTGCCAGGCTTAAACAGAAAAACTGCATTTGGGCAACCATGGTGAGATAAGAAGAAGGAAGATGAAAGAGGAGAAGTCTGTTTAACCAAAACAAGTGTTTGAACAGAATCTGACCACAAATATTGGTTGCTATGCAGTTTTGTAATGGTTTGTTAATAATATGGATTCCACACATCCTGTTTTCTCACAAACATATATTTTGCTTCTGCCCTTAGGGTGCTCTCCAGGTGGATTTTGGCAAGTGCAGACCTGTGTTAAAGCCTGTCAGACCAGCAACCGAGGCTGCTTTAAAACACGGGGAGAGCCAGAGTCGCCAATAGGGAGCAGTGTATACTGCTGGCAGGTGGAAGAGCCTGGGCTGTGTGGAGGGAAGTCATGGAGGAGACAAAACAGACGCAGCAGCATCCACAGTAGTGATTAATGCTGCAGTGGCAGTGAGAATAGCAGTATCTGGGCAAGGAGAATTGGAGGAGTTGAGCCTCTGCATCCAGAAGGTATTCAGCCTGAGTTTAGATCTATGGCATGTTGGTATGGGATTCTTCGGTAGGAAGGGATTTGGAATGGGGTAGGGCATGGTTTAGTAAGATAAGGGTTGGAGAGAGTTTGTGCGATGGCTTGTTGATTTTATGAGCAGAAGTTTGAGGATGAAATAAAGGAATGAAATAAAATTAGTTGAGAATGAGAGGAGGAAGACAGGACATTTGAGATGGCTTTTTAAGAAGTACTTAACAAGAATTTTGTCTACAGCATTCTGGTCCAGGAACACACAAGACTGAACTGCTTCAGGTATGCAAGGACAGTGATTTGGTCTTTTTTGCATCCTGGACAAATGTTTTAAATTTTATCTAAAAATGGCTTAATCTTTTTTTCTACCATGCTAAATAATCAGTTGATCAGCCATACTCATAAGGAGATCTTAGGGTATGGAGCTCAGACAGATCTGTTTTCCTCTGATATTATTAGCCAGAGTAGTGTTTGTATAGTGGTGTATGCAAACACACTTCCTGCAGGAATCCATAGTGCTACAAAATTTAATTAGAAGTCAAAGTCAGTAATGCTACTTTTATCTTCTTCTTTCTGTTTGTTGTTTATATTCTGCACTGCTGACAGGACTGACAACTATGATGAAGAAAATTAGAAGCTACTGACATGGATTAGTCATTTACAAAACACTCTTAGCATCACATCTCTAATTCATATATTATTCTAATAGACAACTGGATATGTTGTCTAGTATAGCAATTGTCTAATAATAGCACTAAAGTATTAGTACTGAAAAAATGCATTTTTGACAAAGGAATTGATACATTCTTTCTCACTGATGAACAGAATCCATCCTTTAAAAACATAAGGTTCTGTTGTACCTGAAGGCACAAAGTAAAATGTCTGTTCTTAACAGCTTATTTAAAAAGCATTCTGATACAATTGAAAAAGCATGTTATTTGCTTCAGAAATACTTGCAGTGTACTTCAGTCCAGGCCAAAAGATAATGAGACCCCTGGAGCTATTATTGAGAAACTTTCAAATGTTAAATGGAAGCTAATGCTGGCATATCACAAGAAAAGGTGTGCCACAAGAAAATCGAAAAATGCCTTTTCTGAATATTTTTTTTTATTTCTTTATGATCTTAAAATGTCATACAAAATACGGTGAAAATGAAGAGAATTGCTATAGTTTTGAGCTGATGATAATTTTCATTCTGTTGTGGTGGGGTTTGGCCTCAGCTCCTATGTGCAAAGGAATGGTGTTCTGTTTTAACAGCAAGAATTTGCAAGTTTCATCAAGTTCCTTTGAAAGTGAGGAAGAAAGATTAGAGAAAGGGTAAGGGAGGAAGGGAGAGAAAGAACAAGTTTTCTACTTACCCAGGGCATAAGGAACCTGAATACCTCTGGCATAAATTGCAGGTTTTCCTGTATTGCTGTAATACAACATATGCATTTCTACACTGTTTGTTCGGGGTATTTTTATTTTCTGTCAGACTCTAAAGACCCACTTAGCCTTCTCTTGTGGGCAGATATTTTTAGTCTTAGAATGATTTACTATTTCAGATATCCTTCCTTTTAAGACCTTCATTTTAATTGTTGCCTAATCCTATGATGTTTAAATTCTATCTCTCAAATATTTTGCCAAGCTAAGTATACTCACAATTGTGGTTTTTTATTAATGGGAGAGTCAGTTACTACTTTCTATGTTTATTGAAATTATTAATTATCAAATCCTTTGAATTGGGATAAAAAGTTGTTTAATGTATATGTCTTATTTGGTAAATATCTTTGCCCTTTGGCAGACTTTGCCCGTTTTAGCAGACTCTGATATGTATAGTTAGCAATTAGGCAGCTATCTAGCCACTATGCAGCTCATAGTCCTTCTTTTCCTGATTGTACAAGTGTTCTCTCTAGGATAAATATTTTTTCTGGTTTGTATGACCTTCTAACTTCATGTTCCTTACACATTATTTTCAAATCTGTTTTGAAATAATTGTATTTTATTTTAAACCCTTTTGTACTTTTATGGTTTAGTGCATAATGCTAGTGGAGTATCTCTTCATTAAAGCTGGCTAGAAAATTACTTACCCTCCTACTTTCCTCCCTCCCCTGTATTTCTGAAGCTCTTTTACCATCATGTTAATTGGGGAAAAATAAAAATGATGAATGGATAATTCTATTATCTTCTGATTTAGCATTGAGTCCAAAAACTTGGGCAGTTTGCGGTTTAACTCTGTTCAAAATAATACAGTAAAAATATTTCTCAGGCAAAAAGAACAACAAAAGTGATTTGGTTTCACCTCTTAAATGCCAAACATTTTATGGTGTAAAAGTAAAGGAGAACAATTTAATTTTTAAATTACTATTTTAAAAATTTAAAAAAAACCCACAACTTTTTTGGGTTTAAAATCCTTTTTTTTTTCCTGCTAGGGAGATTTTTGTCAAAAAAATTCCAAATAATTTGTTGTGGAACATATTCATGACTATTTGTGGAATGAGGACACACCATTCCCTGAATATTAGTTGTAGGACAAAAGTAACATAAACCAGATTTTCCGGTTTTAGAAACTGTGAAGAAGGAGCTTGGTCTTCAATAAGCCACTACACTTGTTTATTTTTAATATCTCTTACCCATGCAAATTAAGAGAAGGAGAAACTGCTTGTTTATGTCTTGTGAGCTTCCTGCTTACGGAAGCACCACCAGAAGTCAGTTGGTCTCACATTGAATTATTTTTTACTTGAAAAGCTTTGCCATTTCTCCCCCTGGTAAAAAGTTCACTTTTAGATTAAAGATGAATTGGATCACAGCAAAGAAACTTTTGGCTACTGGTAATCAATGAAAGTAATTTGCCATTGGATCCATTTATCCTGTTTCATTTTAAATGGGTAGGTTGGCCCTGGCTAACAGCCAAGCACTCACACAGCTTCTCACTCACTTCCTTCCTCCCTTCCCTAGGGAGATGGGGAAAAAAATTGTAGGAATGGGAGTGAGAAAACTCATGGATTGAAATAAAGACAGGAAAATCACTGTCATGGACAAAACCACTTGGGGATTTTAAATTAATTTATTGCTAAGTAGCATAAATATTTAATTGATTGGAGTATTGGAAAACAACAACAACAAAAAAAGGACAAACATTTAATCTTGCAGGAAAACCACATTTCTTTCCACTTTCACAGGCTCAGCTTCGGATTCCTCTCTTTCACCTTCCTAGTCTCCACACCTTCACTCCAGACATCTCCTCCTGCTGTGTTACTGCTGCACATTGTGCACAGTCCCTTCAAGGAGGCACCGGGTGGCACACAAGGGTGAAGTCAGTGCTTAGCTGACTTTCCCTCTGTCACTGTTTGTTGCTCCACAGGCCACAGTCCCTTTGGGCACATACCTGATCCAGTGTGGAACACCTCCCACTGCTCTAGCCTTCTTGTTCCTTCTTCCTCCTCCTCTCTCTCTGCTCCCCACAGCCCTTCTCTCTGTGTTCCTTGCCCCCAGTATTTTTTGCCCTTTCTTAAATGTTTCCCCAAGGTGCCTGGCTGGCTGATGGGCTCAGCCGTGTCGTGCAGTGAGTCCATTGCAGAGCTGGCTGAAACTGACTGTGTCCAGCACAGAGCAGCCCCAGGTCTCTTCTCACAAAAGCGTCTCCTGGAGTACCACCCTGGCTGCCAAAACATTGACCTACCTGTTCTCCTCCCTCTTATGTGACAAGACAAGCATGTACATCAGTGTTCCGTGATGCGAATGAATGCATTTCCCTCGGTGTGACGGGGGTCAGGAGAGCATGTGCAATACCTGCACATGTGAGTAGTGACATGATCAAAATGTTCACTATCCTCTGAATTGCTGAACAGTACCCATGCAGACTTTTTCTTGTCTTGTGTCAGGAAGTGAAGGGGTTTTAGTTCTGTGACACGAACCTCATGAAAGAAGCAACAGAATGTAGCAATGACTGGCCACTAACAGGCTGTTTTGGTTGCCTTGTGTGGGCAGCTCATATGCAGAGTAGGCAGGGAGGAGAGTGTGAACAACAGTCAGGCTGAGCTCACAGTCTGTTGGCTGGTCACCTCTGACAAGAGCTCCCTTGAAATATCACCCAACTTGAGTAACACTAGGGATTGTAATTTCTATTCTGTCAGAACAATGTCAGAGATAAAGTTTATTCCTCTGATCAAACTTGTGATTGAAATATAAAAGCATGTTGGCTATTGCTGACTCCAAGCAGAGTATTACCAATATTCCTATAAAATAATCCTTGCTGCTGGATGTGATCACTCTTATCTCTTTTGCTTTAGAGTAATGAAAGATGTAAGATGGAATATTCATCAGATTGCTGTGTGATCTGAAAAAGAAAAATACTTAAATGCATCCCTTGGAGGAAAATTTTGCAGTGAAAACTCATGAAGAATTGTTCCTAGTTCTCAGTTTTCAGTGGAATTACTCACAGAGTAAGAAACTCTTACACCAGAAAGGTCAGTAGAGCACATCATACTAATTGAAAAATGTCATGTTTATTACACAAAGGATTTTTTTCATATTTTATGCTGAGCACATGCGGGCAACTCACTATCAGGGTGGGATTTATTTCATGTTACCTTATTCCTTTTGTGTAAATCCAGTCTAAACCAGGTGTTTAGGCTTTCTATTCTGTGGAAAAAGGTCATGGGTATCACTTCAAAATTTCATCATACTAATCTTAAGAAGAAATGAATCATCCTTCTAAGATGCCTGTCTCTTCCTAGTAATTAGAGAGGAAGCCTAGATAATTAGCTCAAACTAAATGCCTAACTGAGAGATGAATGAATTCACGTGGATTAGTTTTCACCGAGTACCTATATGCTCTGGGCCATCTAGGCACTTAACTTCTGCATGAATAAAATCAGTAGTTGCTAAATGAAGCATTTTCTTAATTTTTCTATCTGGTACAATCTGGACTTAGATACCAACCTTTTGATATGTGCACTATCCCTGTGAAGGCAGTGTACTGGTGGAGTGTAGTGTCTCATTCCAATATGACATGTAAGCAAACTTTTTTCTTTTTCAAACAGTTTTTGAAATACTACTTAGAATATGAATGAAAACTCAAAAGAGACTGATTTAGCTGTAGTTAGGCAAAGGTAAAGAGTCTTTACCCACTTAATGAGAAGAAGCTATGATTTGTATCTTGGTGCAATTCAAATGCACATAACCAAACTCTTCTGTTAATTCCATGTGTAAGACTCACAGACACACAGAGCTGTACAGTCTTAATCTTCTTGTATATCATAAACACAGAAGTACAAAGTTTTAGGCACTTAAATTCTTCTTCCTCATGTTCATTTGATACTCTTCAAAAAGATAGTGTCAAAAATAGTAATTTCACACATCATCTTTGTATGTTAGAAAAACCTTGACTCAGTATCTATCAAAACTTAAGTAAGCTAAATATCATGGATGAGTTTAGCTAAGCCCTCAAAGTATGTAAGCATCATATTACATTGATTAATGCAGCATTATAAAGTTCTTATTCTAATGGGCATACACATAAAAATAGGTACTTCATAATACTGTGTGTCAACAGCTTTGCATGTCAGTAGTGACATGAGACAGTCACTAGTAGTTAGTTGCTCATAATAGGCTTTAGGCTTTTTTTTTTTTTTTTTCAATTGGAAAGATTTTTTCCTTCTTGGGATGGTGCATAACTGGCAAATAGGCTAACTACCTGTACTGCCTTGCGGATCTGTTATTACATTGCTGACCAGGGCCCATAATCAAAATCAATTTTTTAATGAGCATTTGGCTAGCAGGAGGAATATTGTGAAACAGTAACCAGGGAAAAGAGTATATTCTCTAATATCTGTATCTAATTATACAGGGGCTTTATTACAAGTAAAAGAATGAAATTAAATCACAAAAGATTCTATTTTGTTCTACTCGGGTTATAATTTGCTACCAGAAATAATATTTATTATTTATTAATACTGCCATTAAGTTTTGTAATTTATTTGACATAAAACTTGAAAACTCTTGAGAGATCCTTTTAAAAGATACCTAAACTGAACTTTAGAACAGATCTGATAGAGGCTCTGTGGTTTCATCTCTCTTTGATTCAGGCACAGTAATTAATATGCTTGAACAGGAAACATGGTTATTTGTTCTGATGTTTGTCCCAGCTCATGTTAAGTGAAATTTCTGTCTCACAATGAGACAACTTTTAATAAATGGAATACAGAGTTTCATTTATGTATATAGTTACCTAAATATGCATACTGAAATCTAATTGAAAATTTCAGAAAAGCAGTTATATGACATCAGAGATGTAACAGATATTACGGGCTTGTAAACGAGGAATTAACTGAGAGATATGAGCAAATCTTAAGCTGATACCAGAAAATTATTAATAGTATGTCATATTACTTTACCATTTCTTAAATTCAAAAACTTTTTTTTTGTCTCATTAAGCTGAGGAATTTTCTCTTTCCAGAATGTTATGAAGAGCAGAGTTGTCTTTAGCTTGTTTACAGCGATTTTTATGACTTTCAGAAATTTCTGGAGTTCTAGCTTTCAATTAAATAAGTTTTTTTTTTTTTTTTTGCATACTGCTTAAGGATAGCACAGCATTTTTTAATGAGGTCAGTATCTTTAAATGTTGCTTATTTCATCAGAAAATACTATACCTTCAAGGATAAAGTATATTAAGCATTTTCTCAAAGGGTTCTGTTACATTAAAAGAGTAGTTTAGAGATAAATTGCTTAATCAAACTTAATAAAAATGCTGAGATGATTCAGCTGGGAAGAGATGTTTGAAAGAGTTTCATGTAGTTGTTCTTGAAAGAGATGCATTTGCCTGTAGAAATTGGGATAAGGATTATCTAACATACAGCTGTTCCTGTCGTATTGGGTCAACATGTCATGCAACACGTGAGCAATTTGCTGATGGATCAGGTGCAAAGCGTTATAGTAAATGGAGTAGCATCAGACTGGTGACCTGTCAGTAGTGGAATTCCACAGGGCTCCATCTCAGGCCATGTACTCTTCAACATCTTCATAAACAATGCAGCACTGGAAAGTATACTAAGTAAGTTTACTAATGATGCTAAACTGACTGGAGCTGTTGACTCCCTCAAGGGCAGAGAGGCCCTGCAGAGAGACTTAGAAAAACTAGAGAGATGGGCAATCACCAGTTGTATGATATTTAATAAGGACAAGTGCCAGATTCTGTACCTGGGATGGGGTAACCCTGGTTGTGTATATAGACTAGGAGACAAGAGGCTGGAGAACAGTGCTGTGAAAAGCGATCTGGGGGTCCTTGTTGATGGCAAGTTGAATGTGAGTCAGCAGTGCCCTGGCAGCCAGGAGGGGGCCAACCATGTCCTGGGGGGCATCACGCAAAGCATTACCAGCCAGCTGAGGAAGGGGATTGTCCCGCTCTGCTCTGCACTGATGTGGCCTCACCTTGAATATTGTGTGATTTGGGCACCGCATTATAAAGAAAGATATTAAGCTATTAGAGAATGTCCAGAGAACGGCAACGAAGATGGTGAAGGGCCTTGAGGGGACACTGTATGAGGAGCAGCTGAGGTCACTTGGTCTGTTCAGCCTGAAGAAGAAGAGACTAAGGGAGACCTCATCACAGTCCGCAACTTCCTTGTGTGGGGAAGAGGAGGGGCAGGCACTGATCTGTTCTCTGTGATGACCAGCGACAGGACCCGAGGGAATGGCCTGAAGCTGTGTCAGTGGAGTTTTAGGTTGGATATTCGAAAAAGGTTCTTCACCCAGAGGGTGGTTGGGCACTGGAACAGGCTCCTCAGAGAAGTGGTCACAGCAACAAGCCTGAGAGAGGTCAAGAAGTGTTTGGAAAATAGTCTCAGGTACACGATGTGATTCTCGGGACTGTCCTGTGCAGGGCCAGGAGTTGGACTTGGGTGATCTTAGTGGGTCCCTTCCAACTCAGGATATTCTATGATTACATGATAGCCATGTCTTGAGTCAATTATTCGGATGAGGAAAAAAGTCCCAGCCAAACAAATATCAAGAAATAGTGGATTATATCTGTGCTTTTATTTTCATTTACTCTTATACATTTATACTTTGGTTTCTAATACGAATAGAAAATACATATTAGACTCACAAAAACGTAATTTGAAGATATATAGAAAAAGTAAGATGTGTGTATTTTCCCCCACATATATGTATATATGTGCATATTGGCACATCTGTATATGTGTGTATTCATGTCTATAAGTTCATATACAGTGCTTAAAGTATTGTAAGTTGAAATAGGGTGTGTGAAATACAAATTTTTGTATGGCTCTTGTAGGAGATTAAGCACCTCTTAAATCAATTCAGCTTAGCAGCCAGCTTGAAAAGAAAGATGCTACTTTTAGTTCTATTATATCACAGGGAAAGTGAAGCAGAGGTAAAAATTGCACTTATGTGTCGTCCATGAAAAAATGTGTCCACTTGAATGTAAAACACAAGCCTTCAAAGCTGATGCCTCTTACAGGAACATCTAAAGAGTGTCGTGGAAGTAAAAAAAAGAAAATAAACAAATTCATTCAATGCAAAAAACCAAACCAAACCAAAAGTTAGTTGATTCAAAATTGACTATAGCAAATCCATGAAGATTAAAAGATCCATGAAGAGATAAACAGTACAATGCTCTCCTGTCGAAAATATCTTTAATGGTAACTGCCAAGAGCTAGAAGAGTGTACTAGTAAAATAATTAATTTGCCAAGTTTTTTGCATTCTTTCCTTAAGCATTTGATTTGTCTGTGGACAGAGAGGAAACACAAGGTTAAGTGGAAGCTTCATCTGATTTGGTGTCATCATTTTCATGTTAGGTCTGCACATGCCTGTCTCTTCACCGATACAAACCCTGGTGTGACACAGATGGCCCTCAGCGTTCTCAGAGCTTCATTCTTCTCATGTCATTCCCCTTTTGCTCCTTTGAGTTTCGTTGCTGTTGTCTGTTCCACTCAATTTCATCCATCTGATTTTTCTTGCTTTTCCTGCACATCCTTTTAAGACACATGAATATCTGCTGCAGAGAGAGTACACCAGAGAAATCATAGTAGTTAGGATTATTTTCTTTTTCCTGTTTTCTTGTTGATTTCACTTCAGGGGCATGATATCAGGTGAAGGCAAATAGCTCAGTGTGTGAGAGTTTACAGCATCTTCAGAATGGAGGAGTGTCAGAGACAACTGCTAATAACATTATTTTTGGCTGATTTGCAAAATAAGAAAAGGAGATAATAAATGAGGCTACCTTCTGCAGGTCCTGTGAGCATCCGTGCAACTCAATATGTAATGTCACCAACATATATGTGTCCCCTTTTTCAACATCCCCATTGCCACTGACCTTTGAGACCTTAGCAGTCTGAACAGTGGAGTAGGAAAGTAAGATCTAGCAGTAGGTTATTTCTTTCCTATTGGATCAAGGTTTTAGCTGTTCTCTTGCAAAACCTGCGAAGCAGATCTCTCGTTTATCCTTTCAGGAGAGAAAGGTGCATCTACAGTGCAGATTAAAAGTCTGTGACATTGCAGGCATTACACAGCTTCATTAATACAGTTATTTGATGAAGGGGTAGTTAGATGCATCCTGCCCAACAAAAATGCATTTAGTGTTTTAGTATCAAAGTTTGTGTATGTATTTCCATGTCTGAAATGAAGTAGATTGCTTCCCATGGGATAAATCAGATAACAATCTGTTGCTGCAGTGATAAGATTTTGCCAACTGAAGTCTAAACCAGAACTGTTCTCACCAAACTGAGGTGAATAAGTGATAAAGTGTACCTTAAGCAGTAAAAAAATAGTTAATATGCTTACTACTGTTTTATCTGTATGTGAAGAGACACTGAAAGAGTTAAAATCCCCTTTGCACCTATACTTTCTGACAGAATGACAATAATGGAGGTTGGGAATCAGAAATCCCAGTCTGTGTTGGTTGATCCCCACTATTTTGATCTCTTCTCACTTATGTTAGTCCCAAGTCTTATCTTCCCAAGCTCTTTCCAATCAGTTCTCTTCACTGACCTTAATCATAACTCCTCAGATCTTTCATCCCAGACGCTCCTGGTTCTCTCACCTCTTTCCCTCAGTTTTGTTTTTCTATTCACTGTGATACTATTCATTTCAGTTTCTTTATTCTTCTCCCATTTCTCTTTATTTCAACCTGCAATTCTCATTTCAGCTGGGTCTCTACTTCCATTCTTGCTATTCAAGTCAGTGTAAGCTCTTCTAGTTTGGACTACTTTGTCTTCTCTACACATACTTTTACCCACCTCACTGATTTATGAATCTGTTTCCCTTGATGTCTAGTCTTTTTGTACTAGCTCTTTCAGTTCTGGCTTCTTTATCTTCTCTCCAGTTACTTTTATCTACCATAACTCATTGATTTACAAGATTTTTCTTTCTTGACCTGCTGTCCCCATTCTCTCCGGAAATTCTTGTTTCTGGTTTCTTTATCTACTCTTTCACTTTCAAATTTCTACCTCAGTCCTAGTTTCTTCCACTTTATTTCTTTTCCCAGCATAATCCAGAGTACAGGGTGACTCATGCCTCATCTGCATTTGAAGAAGGCTGCCAGCATCCAGAAAAGATGGGAGTATTAGTAGACACAAAAGAGAGAGAGAAACAGAGTTTGTTCTTTTTGATATGTATACCTGGCATAGTCCATTACAGCCTACAGGCACTCAGTTTCAGACAGGACATAGTCAATTATATTAAATGCAGTTTGAAACAGAGATATGACAAGTCCCTCATTAGGTAAAATAGCATTCATAGCGTGCACATCTGCAAATACTCTACTTTTATCATAAAAGTGTATAATGGTATGTTCTATTGTGTACAATACATTCTTCTTCCTGTTTTAGATTGGGTATAGCATGATCATTGTTAATAGAACACTGTGATATGATATCAAATATTTTCACATGATTTTGCTATAGACCCTAATATTTAAAATGTTCGTGAAGAGAGCTATTTCTTAAACATTCTTACAATAATTTCATAATGCTTCTCTTCACCCTCCTTTCAAGAAACTGAAGCTGGATTTTTTTCCCCCCACTGTTGAAGAGAAATTCAGTCATTACTTCAGTAGCAGAATTGATTAACTTTTTTCCTGCAATGAACCTTTGAAATTTTGGTCCTAAATGATTTAAGGTTCTGTGTTCCTCAAATCACATTTGGACCTAGAAACATACCCCCAAAAACAACAAAAAACCCCAAGCCTTGCTTGCTCTTATGATTTGTTGCTGTGTAGTGCATCTGTGTATGCAAGATTGTCACTGAGGTTATAACTAGTTCTTTGTTTGTCTTTATTTAAAGGCTTTATCTCTGTAAAGATGTAGAAGGAAAATGATCTATGTACTAAAAGATGCATTTTTATTTTAAGAAGTATGAAATAGAAACTGTTAAAGAAAACCCCGAGGGGAGAACAAAAGTGCCAACTAAAAATATGCAATCTAACTTTCTTTTTATCTTTTGCTATACAAGGCCAATAATAGGACTAAATTAGATTTAAAGTAATTTTTTAAAAAAGGTTTCTATTTATTGTATTTTCCACCTCTTCTTACACACCAGAAAGAAGATGGGACCCCTTTTACTTCTAATAATTTGTCAGTGTGCTGTAAACAGTGTCAAAACGCAGAGTGTTTCAAATCCCAGTATCGTTTTACTGATGGCTGATGATCTCGGTATTGGAGACCTGGGATGTTATGGGAACAAAACCTTAAGGTATGATGATAATTCAGGGGAGTCAGGTTTGTATTTAGTTTTTCTATGGATTTTTAAAGTTAAAAATGCCAGAACATTCAGAGATTTGATTAGGCTTTTTATAAGTAATCAAAGCTAATAACTTTTCCAGAGAATAATATATTCAATCTTTGTTTTCTTTTCTTGACAGAAGACTTATCTGATGTATTTATCCTGCTGAAAAGTTGCATTATAAACAGAGAATTGAGCAACCAAGCCAATAAGAAGGGTAGCTCTAGAGAAGCAAAGTATAAACACTTTTCCTTTAGAATATACATGAGACAAGTATGATGAATTAAGCATATTTTGAAGCACTCATGATTTGAGACAAGCTTGTTGTTAACCAATTGGAAATGTTTTTCATTAATTTGTCTTCATACAGTAATCAATATATTCATTAAAACAAGTGTTAATATGCCTGAATAGTGCAGCAGTGTTCCCCAGAATATTCCTTACTACCAGCTTAGGTGTGCTGATAGTGTAAACAGAAAAAGTGGTACCTAGTCATTGTGTTTGTGGTGCAAAGGCTTTTACAAAGTTAAAAAAATCATTCAGAGGAAAAGCACTGTCCTGTCAAGTGTTAAATGCTCTTGTTCCAGCTGATGTTACTTAGAAGTAAAACCTCCTCATAACTGAAATAAAAAAAAAAAAAAGTTACAGATTCTAGGTTTAAAGGGAAAAAATGTACAACACTGATGCTTGGATGACTCCCATCACAGGGACCAGAATGACTCCAAGATCTATGTTCTCTGCTGTGAGAATTCAGAATTAGATCTTTGGAATATGAAGAAATTTCATCATACTGGTTGTTATCAGTAGTTGATGTTACTGATTGCAAATAAGTCAGTTGGAAAATTAATGTTTCTGACTATTCAGACTTAGATGATGGGAGTGCTAGTAGGCCTTGAGGTCATGGTCATTAATCTCCTGGGTCAGAGAGCCATTAGAGCATGCTGCAGCTCCTGGCCAGTCTGAATTAGTAATTTTTATCTTTAGAACCAAGGACACAGGATTTCTTCCTGCAAGAACCAGTTTTCGTCTGCATGCTGAGCCAGGTCACAGACAGGTTTCCCATGCAGATATGGAGACTTATTTGTGCCCCTGGGTCTAATATAGCAGACATAATCATGTCAGACATGTAGATACCATTAATATAGAGTGTAACACAGAGTCATAATTTTTTGAATCTCCTCTGTTAACTGATAGCACCATACAACATTATCCCTACCCCAAAAACCTTTTGCTGGGGAGAGACAGACGTGACACCAAGTAGGGAGTAAGGAAGCATGACCTTTCTCCAGTCTCTGTTTTTCCCCATTGCTGAAGCAGAAAGGTTGCAAAATTACAGTTCTGGGTCAAGGAATCCATTAAAAAGGGTTGCAATGCAATATGTCTAGGTGTAACAGTTTAGTATTGGCCATGAAGAGTAGATGAAAGTGGGAAAAAAGATTTTTGGCACAATGTCACAGTGTCTCAGTTCAGTGTTGACACCTAATGTGAAAATATTTGACATGACAGTATTTAGAACTGCAACCCCATCATGGTTTTGATAATTTACATACAGTAAGTCTTAACTTGATTTCCTTAATAGTTCTTGCTTCAGATGCCTTGATCTTGCCATGACTGTTTCTAAAAAATAATTTTCGTGTATTCTTTCTTTTTTCCTGCATGTGTTTCTCCAGAACTCCTAATATTGACAGGCTAGCAGAGGAAGGAGTGACACTTACTCAGCATATAGCAGCAGCCCCACTTTGTACTCCAAGCAGGGCAGCTTTCCTGACAGGGAGATATCCTATAAGATCAGGTAAAACCCCATTACTTTATTTATATATAAATATCATATTTTATTTACAGTAAACTGTATGCAGGTTATTTTTTATCTGACCTTTCTTGATATCTTTATCATTACCAGGTTAGGTAAGGATAAATGATCAGTCTTTTCAGTGACTGATCTAGCTCATCAAGAGTTGGTTTACTTTTGAAATATTTCATATATATGGCAAATTTTTGCATCTAAGAAGAGTCGACACAAAAATAAAATATTTTTAATGAGTAAAATATTTTTTTGTTTAAATACTGAGAGAAAGATCTCACTGTGGTTATTTAATGTAAGAAGCAGTCCATTTGTCTGCAAAATCCATCCACTTCCTCCACTATTCAATGACCACTACTCAGTTCTCTCTTTGCCTGCCTCCCTAGTTGCATTCAGGCTGCTCTCAGGATGCTGGTGGGCAGCCCAACTGCTGGACATCACAGAGATGCATCTAGGAAGGCACACCGGAAGAACCCCATGTAAATGCTTCTGCTCAGACATTTCTATTTCTACAAAATCTTTTGGTTTAGACAAGTTGTTGGGTCTGTCTCTTGGGTGTTTTTTTTGTTTTTGTTTGGCGAGGGGAAGGTGAGGGCAGGACAGCTCATTAGGTTATTCAAGTTGCCCTGAAAATTGAGAAGAGGAAAGCAAAAAATCTCCTTTCTTTTTACGTATTTTTGTTCTATATCTACCCCTATACAGTGTTAGGTATTTTATGAATACATGCATTTATTTTCTCTTACTTTTCAAATACCTGATCCAAAGCCCATTTGAGTCAGTGAAGATCTAGTCTGTTTATTTTAGTGTGCTGGGACTCAGCCTCTCAGTGCTTAGCCATGCAACTTTAACATTCCCTTAACATCATTTTTAGCAAGGATCATTATACATTAATCAGATCACTTGTTCATTAGTGATAAAACATCCTGTCCTTGCTTCTGGGAATGAAAGCAAAGCAAGACTCTGGAGCCTACTTGATACTTTCGTGCTCATTCAAATCAAGTAACAAGCTTTTGCAAAAGTGCCAGCTAATATAACTTGCTAAATTTTCCATTACATTCAGCTGCAAAGGAAAATTTTATATACCTGTTACAGCTATATTGCTATTAATATTTACTGTAGGTAAAGCCACAGGTCACTTTCCATTATGATTCTTGTTCTTATTTCTGAAAAATTAGCATTTGAACTGATTTTTTTCTTCACTGATCATTTCCATGTAGGTGCAAAAATTGAACTTTGTCTTACTTAAATTACAAAATGGCTAAATATGGAGTGCTTCCAAATATCACTGAAGACCTAGTAAAGGATTTTTATACAAGGCACTAGAATCATGATGTGGAAAAAAACGTTAGGAATTTAAAACTCCTGCTAATAGAGCTGCAGAAAAAGATTTCAAAATGCAGTATTTGATGAGACACAAACTCAGAGAAAGGTAATGATGAAAAAAAACCCAAACAGAAGTCTGACTTTCATCTGTATAGCTTAAGGGAATTACACTAATTTCAGTTACAAGGGCTTGAATTACATAAAATTAAATATAAATAAATAATATATATATATGATTAAAACTAAACTGTTAATCAACAAAAATAGGGGGGTTGAAAAACCGAAGTCAACATTTGAAGGGTAAGTTGAGCTGTCTTTGATAAACTAGTTTTTTCTCATGTAACCACAAGGGATACCTGAGGGAAGATTCTGGTTGTCTTCATCAGTCATGTAATTTGGGCACTGCAATCATCCAGTTGCATAATTTAAACTTCCTGAAGATACATCTGCACAGATTTGCATAGATATTCTCTGTTCTGTCTGTCTATTTTCAGAGCCAGCTCTCATCTGGAATCCTAGTAATCTAATTTTCATGAACCTGAGCTCTCAAGTTCCTCATCCTGAGAGTAGCTTATAAGCTCATTTGTGTTCCTCAGACTCTCAGTATATAGAAATTACTGTGCCTTATTTAGATGTTGTCTTGTTAGCCGATACCTGATGCTCCTTTAGTGCACTCTGAATGCATTGAATCATGTGTCTTCGTGCCACTGGAGTGCTGGTCCTCTCCCATCAATGCTTAGAGCCTTGGCTACTCTATTTCCAGAATCGGATTCTCTCTCGCTCTTTTGACCTCATGATATTTACATACCCAGTTGTGAGACTGCCCTATTTCAACGTGCCTTCTCTTAAATAACCTTAAAGGCTTATAGAAAACCATGTATGAGGAAAGGGGAAATTTGGAGAGTAGAACTTGGGAATGATCTCACTTAGTCCTCAGTTCCATTCCTATCCCTGTACAAGAAAAATAAATTATACAAGCTCAACTTTTTTCAGTTACACTATACCTTAGAGCATCTACAGAAAGAGATGCAGCTGTTTATTTGATGTCTGTCCCCATGTTTATAAGCAGAGACTTTTTTTTCTAAACTTTTCAATTTCTGGTGTCAATACAGAGAAGACCTCACCCAGCTAAATGGATAATTGTATGAGCCACTTGCAACATTTAATGTCTGGTTGTAATATGCCATTTAAGTGATACCATCTGAAACAAAAAAATGCATGAAGAAAGAATGAATGGAAATAGTTTCTCTGTATTATCCAGGTCTCATTAATTTTCATTGTATTTAGGAATGACTGCCTTCTCACGAGTTGGTGTCTTCTTATTTTCTGCCTCTTCTGGGGGACTTCCTTCTGAAGAAATAACTTTCTCCAAGCTCCTGAAACAGAAAGGTTATGCAACCGCTCTAATAGGTAAAATTGTGCAACAACACATGTGCAACACTATTTTACATTCATTTAAATCAAAAGAACATTAGCTTCCCATATAGGCTATTAAGGGTTTGCATTAAGCTTTTCCCCCACCCCCAGAATTTATTTTTCTGGCACAAAGCTGAGCACATTCCTGTGCCTAAGTGAAACACTATGTAAGTATGTCTAATTCACTTGTGTCATTATAGTCTCATTGTGCAAGGTACCGGAGAAACATGATGAACAAACTGAAAATTAGTCAAGCTGTTGAAGGGTTTTCAGTATAAATATGAGTTTGGTTACAACAGAGGGATTGATCACAATAAGGGATTGATCACAGGGTACAAGTCAGAACAGTGGTACAATTCATTTCACCAGTTTTTAAATATCCATAAAGTAAATAGTGTTGTACCTGGACTAACTGTCTGGATTCTTTTCTTAGTCATCAGCCAGAAACAGGCATTTCTAGGAAAATTTTCCTATCCTGTGGTAGAAATGTAATATAAAAATGTATTTCTCTCTCATTGTAAAGATAGTTTAGACAATTAACTGCAGCATAAATATCCAGTGATGGGCAAAGGAATCTCACTAGGTGAATTTTAAATAGAATTGGAATTAATATTCTAAAAGTATACTGATTAGTCTTTTTTTATTTTTTTTTATTTTTATTTTTATTTGACCTGTTTATATTTTAGAAGATTTTTGTGAAATACAACTTGTATTACCTTATATTACATATTTCTGTACTGGAATTGCCAGGGAATCGTTGTTCATAGAACATCATACTGAAATTACCAAATAAATTTAGATGAAGGATGCACCCAATTTGATATTTTTAATTGATTTTTAAACAGAGACTTGCAATTTAGGGAGTGATTTTTATTTTAAAAACTAGGCTGTTTAGCAAGGCTAACAATTCATACCACTGTTCAAAAAATATCTGTATTATGTAGATAAACCTAACTTTAGTAAGTATTCCTAACTAAAAATCCTGCTTAGCTATATCCCAGTCTTATAAAGAATAAAATACCATGATGTCCTGACAGAAACAAAGAAGAAAACCAGAAAATCTTATCAGAAGTATATTTAGTGCAGGTGTATTTGAATCATAGTGCAAAAAAGCCGTTCATAATTTGTCATGTTCCTCATGGAGTTAATTCCTATTGCTCCATATTCAATTAAAGACTGGGGTTTTTTTCTGTTTGTAACAAGCACTCTAATATAACTCATTTTCTGGGGCTGACCTAGTTAACGTTCTTTTTTTAACTACTTTCACTGCAACATGACAGCTTGCCACTTAGATCTCCAGAAGTTATCTCCATGATACTTAATGAACAGTTCTTCCAAGTGGCCTGAATGATAGCTATAAGACCATAAAATATAATATTACTATATCCTTAGAGTATAATGAAGGTTTCCAAAAATCAAGGAGTGCAATAAAATTAGTAATAAAGCATATGTAAATGAAAAAAATTAAAATTACGGAGATTTGAAGAGTAAGTAGGCAGAGTCTGATTCCCAGTCAGGCCATTTTCTTCCTCTGCTGGTATTCTTATCACATCATGTTGGTCTGGGTCAGGGAGTCTTTGTTGGGTTCAATCTAACTCCGCAGTTCCCAAACAAATTATTGTCAAATTCTGCACTGGTGATGGATTGGCATAAGGGTAATTTTAAGCCTTTCAGTTCTTCAAACGTGTAGGGTCAATTTTTTTTTTTTTTCACCCAAGTTTCTCTCGCCTTTATTCTCTAAGGACATTTTTCTCTTCTCTAAATGCATTTTTACTTCTTTTTGTGCTTTTTTGTCCTCTGAATATATGCTTTCTTTAGCTTGTTACATCCCAAAATATATTTTGGCTATAAATCTACTCTCTGTATACACTTTTCTACCTCATTGTCTTCCCCTGTGACACAAAGAAGGTGACATCCAGTACATCTGTCAGGAAGACACACAATCAGATCTGCAAAAAACCCAAGTTTTATAAGAAAAAGCAGATGCATAGATATTTCAACAGTAGAAATAAATGCTGATGTTTTACAGGAAATAACTATTCATAATGCAAAAATTCCACTTAGGTAAGTATTATTTTAACTACTGCTATGATCAATTACAGTTGAGTAAAAGGTTAATTTTTCCTCACTATTTTTATCCAGTGTATTGTTTGGTATCCAGAGAAGTTTAAAATCCACCTGTGTAGCTTATGTCCAAAGTTGAAATACTAATTGATAACTGGTACTTGTTTCTTTCTTCCAGAATGAGGTGGTGTAATATTTGGACATATCACAGTAGTAAGGTGTCCAACCAAGACTGATTGAGTCTACAGATTGGGATTAATACAGTAGTTATTCATAGAATAGATAGTTATTCATAGCTTAAAATCTGACCATGTTAATAATATGTGCACATACACTTATTATTGATATGTACTTCATATAAATATATTTCTTTGAGCACATAAAATATTTGTTTGCATCTTGCTTCACATCTCGCCTCTTGCCATTTATCGGAAAAATAAAATCATTCCAAAAGAAATATATCATTATATACAATTCAGACTTCAGATTGCTCCCTTTTCAACTGAGGGAAAAAAAGACTAGAAACATGGATTTTTGTAGTATCCCCAGGATTCTGGGTTCTGAAAAACTGAGTTCTGAGTGAAGTTTCTTGGCTGAATAATACTTGCCTCTCATTTCTACTTGCCTTTCGTTGCATTGCTTTCTCTCTGCAGAAATCGTGATTGTGGCTAACAGAGAGGGAAAAATGCTTAGGTCTCAAATTCTTAAGGTACTCATAATTTACAATTAACATCATAAATTTCACTCAAAAGCTTGGTACAGTCTACTGAAATGCTTATGATGCTTGTGTGAAGTGTCCATCCTGTGAAGCATCACTTGGCAAAGAGATGAGAGCATTTTGCACTGCTCTCAGATTGAGAAGGGCCTCAGACTGTAAAGCACATTACAGTAATATGTTGAAGCACTAGCTCAAGGCAGGGTTTATTGTCACAAGGAATGAAACAAAACATGACTCAGTCATCATTTTCTTTTTCAGAGTAGTGCAGGATCTATCAAATCCTTCTTCCTCATCAGCCCTTAGAGAATGGCAATTGTGTTGTTCCGTCACAGCTGCCAATATAATTTGAACCAGAGCTTCTGTTGCTTTTCCCACTAACCTGCTCTCTGCTTTGTTTGGCTTCAGTTGCTTCTGAACAAATCTCTTTTTGAGGCCTAAGTTCATCTTGACATTGAACAATTTGTTGTGCTTGTTAAAACCTTTTTGATAAAAATAGGACCTATATTTTCCCTTGTCTTAATTTGTTATTGCAAGATTCTTCTATTCGGGCTTGCAGTATCTAGTTTTATTGAGATCCGGTATAAGGAAACCTCTATATCATAATAAATGGCCTTGAAGGCATATTTAATTTGTTTGAGTTTCCTTTTCATACTTTTTTTTCTGAATTATAGGTGCTTTGAGATTGACATATAACAGCAAAAAATAAAAATTAAAGCTTGAAGGTCATTTATATTCATGATTATTAGCCTCTACCATTAATTCAGTTATCTAGCTTGATGAGAGTTGTTTCATGCTCACCTTGTTACATATCTGGCTTTATGATTATTCCATGAAGACAGTCATGTAAAACTAAGAGAAAACATCGAAGTATTTCTTTCAAAAAATGTTTGTCTTTGTGCGCTGGGAATGAAAATCAGAGTTTGAGCTTTACCTAGCCCTTTATAGCATCACTATAATGTCTGAAATGTCAGTACAGTGGTGTGCGCTGCTCTTTTTTTTAACTGACCACAGTAATCTTTACTGAACCATGTCAAGAGTAGTGACAAGCCATTCTGCCCTCAGAAAGCAGAATACCACCTCTGAAAGGGAAAAATTCTGATGGGATGAAAGCGCTGGCCTTAGTTTCACTGACACATAAGCAGACCTGAAAATGTTTTATACCTGCTTTGATGATATACAGAAGGTATTTCTAACTTAAGACTGTCAAGAGATGTATGAGGAGAACTGGACAAAACTAAACATTCAAACTCAAGACTTCTGTGTTACTTTTCTACACCTTTGCTGACAGGTGAACTTAAGCACATGACATTCCTATCCTATACCTCCATTCTGTTATTTGTGGAAGAGAAATAACAACATCCAGTCCATTTACTAGATACTATTTAAAATAAAGCAGAACTTATCCCTGTCT
This sequence comes from Myiotriccus ornatus, assembly GCA_036023395.1. Taxonomy (NCBI): domain Eukaryota; kingdom Metazoa; phylum Chordata; class Aves; order Passeriformes; family Tyrannidae; genus Myiotriccus; species Myiotriccus ornatus. The sequence continues at coordinate 96,061,097 of JAYRBT010000001.1, forward strand.
TCACCCTCTTTGGTACTGCAGTACCTGCATTTGTCATTGCCAAAGGAAGAAGTGCAGAATGAATGTGCAGTTCTCTAGACCCAGGAGAAGATGTTCAGGACTGTCTGCATCAGCACTCTTTCTTACAGATGGGTAAAACCATGTGGGATGGTTTGGAAAAGGGGAAAATTCTATGTGTACTTTTTTCCTTTTGTGTAATTTCTTCCATGTGTATCCTGAAGCCTGTAGAACAAATATTTCAAATTTCTTAGGGCTAAGTTATGGGAATGAGGACTTACTGGGTTGTCAGGTTTTCTTGTTTATTTCTTTTAAGACACAACCCCAGAATTATGCTGGTCATGTTCACATATTTGATTCAGAAAAATAAATAGTTTGGCCCAGAAATATATAATGTCATTTGTTTTGTCAAGGCCAGTATATTTTTTTAAAATATTCAGTACGTTTTCTGGCTGAGAGTAAAGAGCATAACTCTATCCCCAATCTATTTCAACAGGCTTAACTGAATTTGTGGGCTTTTTTATAATTATGCATTTGAATCCGAATAACAGCTTCCAAACAGTTAGGTCTGTTGTGCTAAGCAGTGCGTAAGCATATGGTTAAGAGGTTATACCTGGGTCATAGCATGCATTATCTAGATACTTATTGTAATCAGCATGAACATAGATTGTACTACTATAATGCAAATCAGGCTCACTGGTTTCTTGTGTCAGTCAGTGTCCAACATTTTGCAGAATTAGAGTGATTTCCTAGTGAGACAAAATGCTGTGAGAGCTAGTATTTGGCAGAAATTTACTTCTAGCTGTTGTTTGGCTTTTTATTTATACATATAAAATAAAAGATGCAAAATAATCACCCTTACCATATGTATCTGTGTATATTGTGAGGACGATTTACAATTTCAGACATTTTTGCAATCATTTAAATAATAAGTGCTTTGGTAATTTTCCTATTCTTGATTTATTTCCCATTTGTTATGGTTTTCTCCTTCTTTTCTCTTTTTTTTTTTAAACTATTCAAATTATTTGCTAGAAAAATTTCAGAGAAGTTATTTTTTAACTCTTTACTGGCTCTTCCTATTCAATCAGTAGCTACTGCAAAATAGTATTTTTTTATGACAACTACACATACACAAAGGCTTCATTTCCCAAGTTAACTGTCTGCTAGGGCTCTGTTGCTCTTCAGTGACCTGCTAGCCCACTCAAAATTTAATGTTCTTCAGCAGCAGCTCTTCTAAACCTATTTCTAAGATGAATAGGCAGACACGAAACAAAATCATAGATGAAGGCATAAAGAAAGTTTAAATAGAAAATAAGGATTCACACAATAGATGCTGGGGGCAGGGGGATATCAGTCAGACAGTGACAGTTTCATGTTTGGAATAGTGCATGTTAAAACTAAGTTTGATGATTTAACTACAAAAATACTCCCTGTCCTTCTCTCTTTGCAGGAAAGTGGCATCTTGGGATGAATTGTGAAAGCAGTAATGACTTCTGTCACCACCCCCTCAGTCATGGATTTGATTACTTTTATGGGCTTACCGTGACCAATTTTAGAGACTGCAAACCTGGCCAAGGCAGCGTATTTTTGAAAGGGGTTCAGAAAGCCCTTGTCATCCCAATCCAAATCACTGCAATCACCCTTGTCTCTTTGGCAATAGTGCAGTACATTGGCCTCCTCAATGTACCTTTCCAAGCATTCAGTTACTGCTTGTTAATAATCACAATTTCACTTGTGGTTTTGATATTTTTCTTCTATCATTTTCAACACTTAAACTGCTTCTTAATGAGGAATCATCAGATTATCCAGCAGCCACTGTCCTATGAGAACCTTACTCAGAGGCTGACAAAGGAAGCCATGCAGTTTATTGGAAGGTAGGTTTATAACTGTGTTATAAATCAATGTTTCCGTTTCGCAGTGATGATGCTTCTAAAAATTGGAAAAAAATAATAGCTTGTGGGCAGGAGGAATATGTCATTATATATTATCATCATAATTTTTTCCTTTAAAAGATGACTGAAGTTAATTTTTTTGTTGAAAGTGACTGGTTTTTTTCCTATCAGTTATATAATTAATTCCTCTATAAAATTTTAAAATTGTTTCTGTTTACATACTTCAGAATTTTTTTCCAAAAATCATCAACTTATTTTAGGACTTTCATTATTAGGAATTTCATGTAACTTGAAATATGAAAAATCTTTTGCAGTGTGACTTAATTATGCGAAAACACAATGCAGAGTCATAATCCGTGACTTTTCTGGAATGGGAAACTGTTTTTCATCACTGAGTTGATGCAACCATCAAAAGGCATTCATACAGCCAATTATTAAAGATACTGGCACTTTAAATGCCTCCACTTTTATCACAGGTTAATGTTGAAAAGATTTGATTCACAGAAGTTAGGGTGAAGGGTTCTTTATCTGGGGAAGAACAACCCCCAGCACCAACACAAGCTGGCAGCTGACTTGCTGGAAAGCAGTTCTGTGGAGAAGGACCTGGGGTAGACAACAAGCTGTCCATGAGCCAGAAATGTGTCCCACTGACCAGGAAAGCCAGTGGGATCCTGGGCTGTGTTAGGAAGAGCATTGCCAGCAGGCAGATGGAGGTGATCCTTCTGCTCTCATCAGACCTAGTGACGCCACATCTGGAGTGCTGTGTCCAGTTCTGGGCTCCTCAACACAAGAGAGAGGTAGAGCTCCTGGAACAGGTCCAGCAGACAGCTACAAAGGTGATTAGGGGACAGGAGCATCTTTTATGAGGAAAGGCTGAGGGAACCGTGCCTGTTCAGCCTCAAGAAGAGACAACTGAGAGGGAACCTCATCAATCTACATAAATATCTGAAGGGAGGGTACCAAGAGGATGGAGTCAGTCTCTTCTCAGTGGTGCCGAGCAATAGGACAAAAGGCAATAGGCAGAAACTGATGCACAGGAATTTCCACCTGAATATGAGGAAGAACTTCACTGTGAAGGTGACCAAACACTGGAACAGGTTGCCCATAGAGATTGTGCCAGAGATCCTGTGCCAAGTGCTCTATGATGACCCTTCCTGAGCAGGGATGTTGGACCAGGTGACCCACTGTGATCCCTTCCAACCCTACCCATTCTGTGATTCTGTGAAATAAATGGGGTTTTTTTTTAAAAGTTTTTTTTTTAATAGCTATTACATTGGACCACCTAAACATTGGATGTACAAAAATATCCTAAGTCATTGTTCATTTTTGCTAAGTTTTTTGTGACTTTGCCATAAGTGTCACCACAGGGCTTCTAATGGGATAAAGTCACAAAAGTATACATTTGTATATTTGGAAATATACATCAATATATTTTGGAGAAAAAATATTTCATCAATTTAACTTCTTGAAAAAAATATGTGAAAGTATTTTTCTTGATCTTATTTGATGCAAGTTGCAGCATTTTTAAAAATATGAAATCAAAGTAAAAACATATTCTAAGACATAGAAGTCCCTGAATTGCTATTCCTAAAGTATGTACCATTAGTTACTGTGAATACATTCACATAGTGTCACTGCTTGATAAAAGCATATACCAAAGAATCAGAGGCTAAATTTTCTAGACTTAATGACTGCATGCAGCAGCTGTTTCTTGCTACTAGCAAGAAAAAATGTTTAACTAAAATCTTGATCTTATACGGCAATTTTTCTATTATTTCTATCATTATGATTATTTGGTGAGGCCATCTCTACCCATCATACCAAAATAAAAGGGGGTTTGTATCAAATTTCTTTAAGTGAGTAAGTTTTCCCAACAATCAACATTCTCATCAGTATTTATAAATAAACTAAAATATCTTTATTTCCTCTTGGCAATAGTGATAGATATAAAGATGCCTTCTCAGCTACATTTAACTGTGAAGTACTTTGTTTGCTACAAGCACACAAACTTACACATTTGAAAATTGTTGAGGGGTTATTTGCTTAGTGACCAAGCATTTGGTGATTTTAAAAGACTCTTAAGTACATTAACTATATGTTGGTATATTCTACCATTATTTACAAGTATATAATGTGCTTGTAGTGATAGTGTTTTGGGTATCTATGAATGTTTCATGGATTTCAATGCCATGACAATAAAATGGTTGCCCCAAAACAGGTGAGTTGAAGATGGGAAATTGATGATAGAAAACGAGTAACTCTTTTAACTTTATTAATATGTGTAATGTGAGCACTGTTATTGTATAGCTTAGTGTCACTGTTTGAGCCCAGTGTTTAGAGCTGGAAAAATAATGTACAATCTAAGTCAGAACAGCTTTGCTGACTCGGCTGGAGGTAAGTGGCTTTACATCAGCTGAGCACTTGGCCTCAAATCTTAATGTCGTTTCCAGACAACAGTGATGTTAAATTGAAGTCAAGGTTAATAGCACATATTCGTAATTTACAACAAACTTTGTTACAGGAATGATGCAATTATAGTGAAAATTATAACCCAGACTCTTCAGAGTCATTGTTAAATTAGAGAATATCCAAGCACATTAAGGTATTGAGAAGCAATTAGGGCATTTGAGCAATCTTAACTGTGCCCTTTAGTGAATTCACATGCAAAGAATATGACCATAAACCTTGCTCCTAGGGATAGGAGTAATTAGATTAATATTCACTGAACTGATCTGTCCCATATATTCGTAAGAGCAACAAAACCAATATTTGCTTTGACACACTGGTTCTGACGTTATACAGTTCACACCTGTCAACTCCAGGGCACCAGTAGACCATTGCTGTTATGACTAGTCTACTGACTTTGGCCATTTGTTGATGAATGGCCATGAAGAGGCAACCATGTTTCAACAGCATGCAGACATCTGGCACTCATAAATGAAGGGCCACAAGGTTTTGGGAAGCCACAGTTGCTCGACAGCATTCTTATCATTCCAGTTCTTTCAGCCCCTTAATCACATATTTGAATATTCAATTTGTCATACAGTCTCCTTTTCTTTAGATTGTACATTAAATAGCAAGCTCAGTCATGTATACGAGTAATCCGTCTGCACAAGTATACCAGAGTGCAAACAATCCTGAATTTAAGGAATTCAAGCATTCAGCTTAACTGGTTCTAAATGCCCATTTTATCATCAAACTAAAAATCATCAGATAGCATGCATTTTTAATTGGTCAATTATCTTTATAATAAATATATGATGAAGCTCCAATCTTCAACAGCACTGGTATTTTCCTGTAAAGCCCTTTTATATGCAATGTATATGAATATATATTAATAACTCCAACATAAATGTTTTATCTATATAAGTTTATTATACCTATTGCCTATATTACCTCCGTAAGTTCTTTGGAGTTCAGGTGGACTTCTTGATGTTTTCTTTTCTAGCTGATTCTCAGTCATACTGTCAGCTTTATGACTTCTTACTATGTATAAACATCAAACTCTTCAGAAGGAATAGGCAAGGAAGGAGATATGGTGGGGTAGCCTTGTATGTTAGCGAGTGTTTTGATTATCCAGAGCTTAATGATGGTGGTGATAGATTTGAATGTTTATGGATTAGAATCAGGGGATAGGCCAACAAGGAAGATATCGTGATGAGAATACATTGTAGACCACCCAGCCAAGATGAAGAGGCAGACAAAATATTCTATAAGCAGCTGGGAGAAGTCTCACAACTGCTGGCCCTTGTTAATGTAGGGGACTTCAGCTTACCAGATGCTGGAAATAGAGTACAGTGGGCAGGGAACTGTGTAAGTGGTTCCTGAAGTGTGTGGGAAATAACTTTCTGACACAGCTGGTGAGTGAGCCAGCCTGGGGAGGTGTCTTGCTGGACCTGGTGTCTATGAACAGAGGAGGATTGGTGGGTGATTTGATGGTTGAAGGCCATCTTGGGCACAGGGATCACAAAATGATAAGAGTTTTTGATTCCTAGGAAAGTAAGGAGAGGGCAATAGTAAGAGCTATTACGCTGGACTGCTGGAGGGCAAACTTTGGTGATTCTATATAATTATTAGAGTTTGTATTTTTGAAGTCTTTTTATAATTTCATACATAACCATGTAGCTCTGTGCTGTTTTAGTTACTTTGGTCTGGTTTTTTGGAGAGGTGGAGTTGTATTTATCTTCCTTAGTCTAGTGTAGGCATATTACAATTTTTGTTTGTTCCTAGATAGACTGAAGAAGAGCAAATACAAAATTCAGTGCCCAGAAATGACACTGGAGATGAATATATACAATTACAAGTGACAGATTTGGTGTGTGAAAACAAATAGTAATTTAGTTGCTTACCCTAATTGTAAGTGGGCAGGTCAGCTCAGTGTATTCTGTTAATTCTAGTTACTTTTTCCCAAGGGAAAATGTGTTTACGTATTGCAAACTTATCAGAACACTCTCTAGATATTATAGCATATTTGAAAGTCAAATGCATGCTAATTATTTCATGTTAAATTCAGTGTGGTTGTCACTCTTACATCTTCAGCATGCCCTTTAATGACCAGCTGCACAGAAAATCCAGTTTTGGAAAATGCCAGAGACCAGTTTCTAATGTATAAGAAATTACAATACAAAAGTACCCCTCTGTAACAGAATACCTCTCTGACAAATTTGTATAGCTGGTCACAATTAATATTAAAAAAAAATCCTAATGAAATCTAGTTTCTGGAAAAAAGGTTTTTGCATACAGTATTTTGCATACAAACATCTATATTTAAAAGGCATGGTCATGGTGAATTTGAGCAATTTTCTTGTCTATTTTTTCCAGTTATAGATTGTATAGGCATAATTTTTTAAATTTTGTGGTAACAGTTAATAAATTTTAAATTTTAATTTTATGTTTTCTATTTTAGTCCTTGAAACATTGTTGCAACACATATTCAGTTTTTTTTTTCATCTACTCTAGGCGACTGGTTTAGAGTTTTTCTATACATTACTGGGTCTTAATATCTGGTAGCTGTCATTTCATACTGGAGTTAAGATTTCTGAAATCAAGTGTTTTTATAAATCCTACAAGAATATTCCTTATAGTTTACAGCAAAATGCAAATTATAGAATAAAGTTTGTAAATCTTTGTATACATGTGATGTATATATGCATATATATTAAAAACAAGTAGTAACTTATAAGCTGTAACATCTCTACTAGATCTTCATACCTCTTCTCTCAGACCTTTGATTCTGCCTTTTGAACAGAAACGTAACAGGAAGAAGGTGTTGATTCATACAGGACTTTACAAAATCATTAAATAATTTAAGAATTATTAAGGACCTCACTAGTTCTGTGATGAGTGGCAGACCATATTGTCAATGGAACACTTCTAAAAAAGTAGTAGATCTGTCTATTGGCCTCCAACGTTTTGTGGGGGAGAGGGATTTAGTAATGAGTATAATTTGTACTAGGTGAGAAATTCCTTTTCTTTCTCCATGCTTATGAAAATGTACTTTAGGGAGGGGAGAAAAAAGGTTATATAGAAAGGAAATAAAAACATATATGAATTGTGTACCTCAAGCATTTAAAGAAAACAATGGGTGTGAAATTATAGGTGTCAAAGTGTCTTTTCTATTTGCATGGAAGATTAGCTTCACAAATGCAGATATAGTAGTGGCTCATCCTACTTTTAATATCTACTAGAAAGAGTCAGATTATTTATATATTTACATTTTCCTCCCCCTCTCAATTCCATTTTCAGCACCTTTTCTGGTTCTGCTAAGTTACCCCCAAGTGGTATGGAGTTCTCTTTCTGATTTTGAAAAATTTTGAAAATATGACATCTGTGTTTATCATAGAATCATAGAATTAACTGGGTTGGAACAGACCTCTGAGATCATCAAGTCCAACCCTTGATCCAACCCCACTGTGATTACTAGATCATGGCACTCAGTGCCACAT
>JAYRBT010000001.1:96069030-96091901 GCA_036023395.1 Myiotriccus ornatus
CTTGTTGAACTTCATCCCATTTGAATGTGTGTCTTTTAAAAGACTAGGGCAGAAACATTCATTCATGGATTCATTCATACTAACAAAAATTTTAACAGTTAACAGTCAGAACAAAACAAAATCCAGCATGTAGGAGAAAGTCCTGCTTTGATACAACTAAGCCAAGGTTTGGTTTGCCTTTTTCCTCCTGCAGGAATAAGAAGGCTTAATGAGTGCATTCAGTCAGTCCTATCACAAGGATCACTGTCTAACTGGTGATCTAATCTGGAAGTGGAGGAAGCACCCATGGGGAATAAACATTAATGAATTTATCCACTGAGGGGATACTGAATAAGAAGATCTTTTTAGTAAAAGGAGAGTTACAAGACAGAAGTTAAATTTGCATCTGCCTGTGTCAACTCATTGTTACCTCACCTGGAGTACTGTGTCCAGGTCTGAGGTGCTCAGCACAGGAAAGATGTGGACCTCTTAGAGTAGGTCCAGAGGAGGGCCATGGAGATGATCAGAGGGATGGAACTCCTTTCCCATGAGGACAGGCTGAGAGACCTGGAGTTATTCAGCATGGAGTAGAGGAGGCTCAAGAGATACCACACTGAAGCCTTCCAGTAGCTTAAAGGGGTTTATAAAAAGGAGGGAGAGGGACTTTTTATATGGACAGATAGTGACAGGACAAGGGGCAATGCTTTTAAACTGAAAGAGGGGAGGTTTAGATCAGATATTAGGAAGAAATTCTTTACTCAGAGGGTGGTGAAGCATTGGAACAAGTAACATGGTTGTAGATGTCCCATCACTGGAAGTGTTCAAGGAGACCTACTCGTCATACTGGTTTTCGTGCAGTCCAGGATACAGCTGACTTTCTGGGCTGCAAGAACACATTGCCAGATAATATGGAGTTTCTTGCTAACCAACACTGCCAAGTCCTTCTCCTTGGGTCTGCTCTCAATCCATTGTCCACCCAGCTTGTGCTTGGGATTTACATCACCCAGATGCAGGACTTTGCACTTGGCCTTGTTGAACTTCATTAAGCTCTCATGAGCCAAACTCTCAAGCCTCTCAAGGTCCCTCTGGGTGATATCCCTTCCTTGCAGTGTGTCAGCTGCACCACATCAGTGCACAGAAAAGCAAACAAAATTGCCCAAGGACTTTTCAAAGCAATGAGCAGTATTTGCAGGAGACTTGCAGGAAAAAAGTTAAAAGACTTGTGTTTGAAACACAAAGTCAGATTAGTTTTAATTGCTCTCTCACCCACTTTAAAGCTGTGTTTTACAGCTCAAGCCTGAGCTGAATCTTTGAGTAGTATAAAGACTCCTCACAGTAAAAAAGAACCCAGTACTTTGCAATGCAGAGGAATCATCAGCAATGTGATGCTTTTAGATGTTTTCAAGATCCATTAAAAGCACACTAAAGAGTATCTTATGTCAGATGTATATAATCTCTCTGGCTACTCAGTAAATTGAAAAGACTGTGTGATTCATGTTAGGATAAAAAATCTCAGATCTTTTGAAACTGAGATTCCCTGTGTTTGCACTCTGTAAAAGATAGTGGTAATACATTTTTGAAGGAGCTGTTTATTGAAGTTCAGGTGTTAAGCTGTTGTTGTCAAATTTCTCTCCTGCCTACTAGCTGGTATTGTCATTCCATTTTCAAGGTCATGGTAGAGGTAGTCAGTTATAATACTCCTCAAAGAGTTTTGGCAGGAGATAAATAGCTGCCTCTGATCTTTTATAGGATATTAATAGGTGAGACACTTCTCCACCTGCCAGCAAACTGTCAATCAGAACCTGTCAATTTTAGTTGGAAAGAAGAGAATGATGTAGTGCCCTTCTGTATCAATCACTGATTCGATAACTCTTCGTGCAAGTTTGATCTTTGTATCAGTTCTATTAAAACAAACAAACAAACAAAAACAAACTACTAAAAACTTGAGTTATTATCTCTTGAAAATATCATTTATAGTGGAGGCTTTTGATACTGACTTTTAGCAAAGAAGACATACATTTAGAAGAATGCAATATCTCTGTGGCATCAGAACAAGGCAGTTTGCATGAAAAGTAAATTTTGTCTGCACTGTCATAAATATAAAGTAAATTTTTGTGGTGTTTTACCCTAGTATTTGTATATTAATCTCAATTTAGTGAACTGTGTTTAAGAAAAATGTAAATGAAAATCTAAGGAAGTAAAAAATACAAGTAAAACAGAAATCAGCTGCCTTGCAGAAATGTTCTCTAATGAAAGGTCAGTGTTACATTTACGTATATATTAAATATTTAACTTATAAGTATACATCTTTTTTTTTGCTTGAAGTGGTGATATTTTCAAGCATTTTAATTGACTCAAAAGTCTCATGTTATTTGTTGCTACAAAAATCAAAAGTTCTCACATATATCACCTTTCAAATAGCAATAAACAACTTTGTGGAAATGGTATCTTTTATAAAAAACATTTTTTTAATCTGTACTTTACAATATTAAGCTTATATAGGATACATGCACAAATATTTGTAAGAGAAATAAAATATTTTTGTATCCATTTTCCACAAGAAGAAAGTTCTATTTATTCTGCTGAGGTTTTTTTAAAGAAAGAGAATTTTTTATGAAGAAAAAATCCCTGTCAAAAACACACTTATCAAGGGAGTAATGCAGATAAAATGTTCCCATTTTGAGTTTATGTGCTGCTGTACATGCCAGTAAAAAAACATGCAACTAGTGCAAAAACATATCTAACCAACGAGAGAGGAAAAATGGATCATAAATATACTACATTATAATTAATTATTTTTCTTTAAGATTAAAGTATTGATATCAGATTAATCTCTTTTACTAAAATACTTTGTTTTCAGGTTCTAAAGGTTAGGATTTTTTGTTAATTTTAAAGGAACAGTTTGTATGAGCATGTGTGTATTGTTCCTCCCCTCTTTAAAGGGTAGATGAATCAACTGCTTGAGGAAATATATAGTCTCCCTTTGATGCTGACATGAATCACAGGTATTATCCACCACAGACTGGTGAGGGAAAATATGGTAGGTAAAACTAAAAATAGACTGCAATTAGCTGTGTGCTTTAGGGTGAGATCCAGACAAGTTCTGTGGGTAGTGCTTTTGTGATTCAGCTGATATTTACAATATGCATAATGTACTGTGAATGCTGTTAGAGCGTATAGCAGTAAATTTGGTTAGTACGGCACAATTTTAAGTAAAGTTTTATAAATAATGCATAAGGAGAAGTACTTGCTAAAGCTATGCTTTCACAGCCTGCTAGAACTAATCATAAATATCATGTTGACAGATCACATGAACAGCAAAATTTACAGAGTCTATTTGTTGCACTCTTTCTACTGCATCTGTTCAGGAAATAAACTCAAGACAATGGAGACTGTTCATTACTTTGAGGAGAAAAATCTTTAATATCAGTATGTACTTCGAGGTTATGATCACATGCATACAGGCACAGAGCTTTGAATGAAAGAGAGCTGGTCATATATCTTGGTCCAGGATAAAGACCCAGGTCCTCACAATAGTCTAGCAGATCAGCTTCCACGTGACTTTGTGTGGAAGGTAATTGTGTTTCATGTACATATGTACTTCTGAGGGTATGTTTTTGAACAGCAATTGTATTCAGGCTTTTAAATATATACTTGTAAAATGAAGAGAGATGTTTTTTCTCTAGAAACTGCTAGATTCCTGGCTTTAAACAAGTCCTCTTTCAGTACATATATTAAATAGTAATTAGGTTAATTAAGTAATTTATTTTTGCTTTCAATTCAGTATAAGAATGACATTTTACTGTGTGTATGTTTGTTCTGGATTACGCTGTTATCAATTACACTATTCCCTTCCATTTCCTCTTTTTTGTTTTGGTTGGGGTTTTTTTTGGTTGGTTGGTTAGTTGGTTTGTTTTGGTGGGAGGCCAGGGAAGAGGGAGAGTCTTTTTTTTTTTTTTTTTTAAACTTTGCTGTAGAAATATTTCTTTTTAGCCATTTTATTCTAAAACACACTGAGGAGTTGTGGGTTTGTTTTATTTTCCAGGAACGCTGATGCACCCTTTCTGCTTGTCTTGTCTTATCTTCATGTCCACACTGCTCTATATGCTTCAGAAAATTTCAGAGGAAAGAGCAAGCATGGCTTATATGGTGATGCAGTGGAGGAAATGGACTGGAGTGTAGGTATGTTACATGTGCTTCTAACAGCCATCGAGGGAATTCATGGAAGACTTGTGTTCATGTTCACTAAATTCAAACCAGCAATTTGGATGTCTGCAGCGTTACTTGTCCTTTATACTTAGGGGAAAGAAATAGTCACTTAAAAAGCACAATAATCTGAGCTCTTGTAGTATGTACTTTATGACCAAAATTATTTGTCCTACAAAAGCCTATTCTTGTCTTTGACTATGAAGGCAATCTATACAGCATTAACTTTAGAAGAGATGTGGTCACCTAACTGTGGACTTGTGAAGCTGAGTAGTTAAATCCAGTTAAATCCAGTGCCCTGAGCTCCTGGGTGCTATCTGACCTGTTCAGGTTATCCTTATAAAACAATATTTTAATTCAAAAAGTGACCACATGGTATCTATATAAAATTATTTTCAAGTAAAGTGGCTGTATTATGCACTCTTGGCAAAACTAATTTGCTAATTATTTAGTGAGTTCTCTGAATTATTGGAATCACTAATGTGAGGTCCATTTCTGTTTATGTAGAACAGTCAAACCAAACAATTTGCCCTTCAGAGCTTCTCTGAGGCTGGAGAGCAATTGGTCCTTGTATTTTTCAACAGATGTCCTGTATCTCTTGATATATTGAAGTGTTTCTCTGATTCCAGAGATATTGACCTGTGTAAACAAGTAACAGTTCATATTTGTAAATAATCATACTGTAGAATAGCAGTATTATAAGAGCTAAAGATGAATTTACAGTCCTCCTTCCTGTATACCCCAAGTTGATTCTGTCCTCAGTACAAGCCAGTGCAAATTGGCTTTCTTCAAGAAAATGTTACTTCCTTATTAAATTTCTATGAACAGATATTTAGTTTTGTTGCATACAGAAATTATGCTGGCATGTGCAGTTAAACATATGTATTTCTTTGCATATTTTCCATCAAGAAGTCTAGTTTCAGAAGCCGTAGGCAAAAGGCAGCACAGCACATTTAGTGATTTGTAAGGTATTTACTGCATTATTTACAAAAATGGGGAAAACCTTTGTGGGAAGCTGTGATGTGCTGAGGAAGGGTTTTCAGTGTAGGAGATAAGAGAATAATACTCTTTTGTAAATCAGGTTTTGTAAAGAGAGAGCAGCTTTCATTCCAGTTGAATCAACCCTGAAACTTTATCACTTCTATCAGTGGCATTTGGTCAATTGAGTACTTGTGTTAGAAAAAAGTATGCATGTGTTATTATTTTTGTTTGCATCCACATTGCAGTAAGCTACTGAGCATTAGCTGGTTTTACTGTCTGCATTTGGTTTTAATATTTCTTTTTCTGTTATGCGATATGTGCTTATCCCAGCCTAATTGGTCATTAGCTGCTGCCATTACATTTTGCTGCTTCCTTGCTGCCCCAGAGTGTGTCTCCACTGTTTAAACAGCAAGCTGGAAAGCAGGGCAGCTGACATGATGCTGTTTCAGGCTATTTAGTGATGTAGAGGTGGTAACAGATTGAAAACCACTGCTCTTTTCCAGAATGACCACAGGCTCTTAGCAGATGTGTCAAACTTCTGAAGGATATACTATTTAAAAACTTGGGATAAATCAGAGATACAAATTTAGTGGCGCTAATACAGAAATTTTGAACAAACATGAGTTTACTCATGTATTGTCCTTTAGAGTTCATTACAAAGGCATCAGGGACAGTGGAGTTAGCTTATTCAGGAAACAGATCCGTGACTGTCATTTACTAGAATACAAGTATCAAATTTTATTTCTGCTGGGGGTTTGGCTACTTGGTTTTGTAAGATTTGGCTATGTACTCTTTTGTAAGATTCCTCTGATGAAATATGGCATAGTATCTCCAAGAAGTAGAAAATGTGTTTAGTTCCTCTGCTACATTCTCCTCCATTATTAGCATGATGAAAAAAAGTTATGGCTGTCATTTCCAAAGGAGTCTGAAGGAATAATATAGCTTTTTTTTTTTTTTTCAGTTGAAGAGAGTACTTATTTTCGATAACCTCCACTAAAAATTCCAGTCCTAATGCATCAACTATGTCAGACAAAGTAGATTTGTTCACTATACTGCTGATGTCAATAATCAGTATTTTCTTGGAATGCCTCTGAAGATGTTACAGTAGAAAAGTCAAATAAAATTGTCTAGAAAAGTTGAAAAAGTAAAAACTGTAAGCTTTTCAGAAAAGGAGGTTTTATCATTCAGTAGGCAGAAATTAGTATTTATGCATAGAAGAATGTAACTTGCAAAAGCAATAAGAACAAAATAACCCAGGTATAACAATATGCTGCAAAACTTTCTAAGTGAAGACAACACAGCATATGAAATAAAAATGAGTGTATGGAAAACTACATTATAGTACAACATCAGAAACCTTTGGTCTCAGGTGGGAAAAAAACCACAACCTTAACTCCGTTATAAAGAAACAATATATTTTCTGCTGACTGGGAAATGTTGTGGAAAACCTTTGTGGATGACTAAAACAAACAAACAAACAACAAAACAACCCCCCCCCCCAAAGCTGCAAGTAGAAGAAGTTAGGACTGTCAGGTACCACTGATGAAAAAGTTATATCTAGATTGAACTGTGAGAAAAAGCAACAGCCTTTCTAATAAGATGGAGAAGTCCACTCAAGACAGAATTCTAAATGCAAAACAATTCCATTTTCATTTGTTTGGTTGAGTTTTTTTGATTGAGAATCAATACCAAATTGGACAATAATTCAATTTTAAGACAATCTCCATGCTGAGGAGAAGAACCCAAAAGACACATTAATAAAATACTTATTTGAATATTTCATGTTTGTGACTTTTTAAACCACTGCTGAAGAGTATGATTACAATCCATGTCAAAAATCCAAAATACAAAGCTTCTGGATAAGCTTTGGGACCATGTATTTCTACTGCTTTTGCATACTGATAGGTGTATAACAGAATCCAATGTTGAAAGCATTCACAGTTACAGTGTTCACTGCATGTGACATGCCTTAGAGAATTATTCTCTGGCTAATAATATTAATTTTCTTTCAATGTAGGCTAAGCACCTTATTAATGCTATTAATTATAATTCATATGAGAGCAGATGAAATAATCTTACTGTCTAAAAATGGAAAAAGAAATTATGAATGAATCAATGAATGCAATATTATCCTCTTCTTCCTTCCTCTCTTCTTCCCTTCTTTCATTCCTTTATTCCTGATTGAGTATAGGAAGAGAGATGGATACCTTCAGAAATTGGTTTTGATGTAAATTTCATTACAATAATTTAATCCAAAACAGATCACTGCAAAGAGTCTTGGAGCCCCCTGTAGACTTGCATGAAAGCTGTGTGAAGACACACTAATCCAACACCACTTTTGCAAATGGCTGTTTATTATTCTGTAGCAGAACTACATATCAGGTCTTCCTCCTTTGTAGAACAATCGCAACTGAAAGGTTTATATATATGTAGGTCTCAGGAACTGTAGTCTGGAACAGACTGTAAAGTGAGGGCTTTGTCTGGAGATCTTTATTACATGGGTGTCCTGAAAGCTGAGAAAAACTTAACTGCCTCTTTGCCATGATCTTTTGACCTGTCTTAGGATCAAGTTATGCCAAGAAAATACAACAGTCATCTGATGTTAGTTAGTTAGAAGAAAAGGCTAGGAAATAAATCCCGAAGTATCTTACATGCAACTTGTATTTGAAATTTCTTAAAAGATTTTGTAGAGTTATATATGAAAGTGTAGCTTGGTATGTCCCCAGTACAAGAGGGATATGGAGCTACTGGACAGTATCCAGCAAAGGGTTACAAGAGACACTAGAGCATTTTTTCCTAAGAGAAAAGGCTGAGAGAGCTGGGAGCTCCATTCAGCCTGGAGAAGACTGAGTATCTTATTAAGGTGTATTAATTGAGGGACTTACTGCCCAAGGCCTGTATTGACAGGTGTAGTGGGTTTCTGTGGCTGGGTTTTGGTAGTGGGGGGGCTACAGTGGTGGCCTCTGTTAGAGGCTGCTAGAAGCTTCCCCTGTCCCATGGAGCCAATGCCAGCCAGCTCCAGGAGGGAATTCCTGCCTCTGGCCAAGGCCAAGCCAATCAGGAGTAACAGTAACACCTCTGGGATAACATATTTAAGAATAGAAGGTTGTGGCGCAGAAAGAATTCCAGCCAGGGAAGAGCGGAGTGAGAACATGGGAACAAGAAGATTGACACCAAGGTCAGTGCAGAAGGAGGGGGAGGAGGTTCTCCAGTCGCCAGAGGAGAGGTTCCCCTGCAGACCATGGTGCAGACCATGGTGCAGACCATGGTGGGGCAGCTGTGCCCCTGCAGCCCATGGGGGACCATCGGGGTGCAGAGACCCCCCTGCAGCCCATGGAGGAGCTCCTGCTGGAGCAGGTGGATGCATGAAGAAGGCTGGGACCCCGTGGGAGGCCCAAGATGGAGCAGGGTCCTGCCAGAGACCTGCAGCCCATGGTGAGGGAAGGCCACACTGGAGCAGGTGTTTCCTGGGTAGGACTCGTGGGCCCTGTGAGGGACCCACATTGATACAGCTCATTGGTGAAGGACTGCACCCCATGGAGGAGTGACCCACGGGACAGCAGCTTGGGAAGAACTGCTGCCCGAGGTGGACTCACCCTGGAGAGGTCCATCAAGGACTGTCTCCCATGTGAGGGACCCCACGGGAGCAGGGAAAAGGACTCCTCTCTCTGAGAAGCAGCAGAAACAAGAACTGACTGCAACCCCCATTCCCCGTCCCCCTGCACTGCTGGGGAGGAGGAGGGAGAAGATAGAAGGAAAGAGAAATGGGGTGGTTTTAAGACTGTTTTATTTCTCACTCTTTGTCTATTAATAAATTTAAGTAATAAATTAGTAGTACTAATACTTAGCAATAAATTTAGTAATAAATTAAGTACTATCCCCACTTTGAGTCTGTTTTGCCCGCAAAGGTAATCAGTAACTGACCTCTCCCAGCTGTTATCTCAAGTCATGAATCCTTAGCTGGTTTTTTTTTTCTCTCTCTCCTTTGTCCAGTTGCAGAGGGAGAGTGAGAGAGTGGCTTTAGTGGGTACCTGGTATCTGGCCAGGGTCAACCCACTACAACAGGACAAGGGATAGTTTTAAACTGAAAGAGGGCGAGTTTAGATTAGCTATTAGGATGAAATTCTATACTGTGAGGGTGGTGAAGCACTGGAACAAGTTTCCCAGAGAAGTTGTGAGTGCTCCATCACTGGCAGTGTTCGCAGTCAGGTTGGACAGGGCTCTGAGCAGCCTGACCTAGTGAGAGATTTGACAAGGAAGTTAGAGTAGCTGATTTTTGAAGGTCTCTTCCAACCCAAGCCATTTCGTGATTCTCTATTTCTATAGTGATTGAAAAATTTTGAGGACACTAATGACATCTGAAGTAGATTTTCCTTACAAGCAAATATAATGCCTAACTTTTTTTAACCAGAAGTAGTTATGTAATTAAAACCTTAGTTATCTGAAGTAATTGAACCTTACATGAGGAATGTTTATGACGTGTCAAAGCATTTGTGATACTGTGCTACACAAGCTCTCTGGGGCGAT
Source organism: Myiotriccus ornatus (assembly GCA_036023395.1). Classification (NCBI taxonomy): domain Eukaryota; kingdom Metazoa; phylum Chordata; class Aves; order Passeriformes; family Tyrannidae; genus Myiotriccus; species Myiotriccus ornatus. The sequence goes on from JAYRBT010000001.1 coordinate 96,078,724, forward strand.
GTGGCCTATAATGAAATGTGGCAAGGCAGACATAATGTATAGTTCACTGAGGAAGGCCAGCTGGGGTACAATCTAGTAGGACTAACTGAAAGTTAGACCACTTTTCACACTGTTTTACTTTGATTCCGCTGTTATCATGATGAAGGATTGTCTATAATAATGTATCTTCACATAGTGCTTTCAAAGAGGAAGAGAAGGACAGAAGCTCTACCAAGTCAGCTCCAGGCCTTTGTGAAAAACATCTAATTTGTTTGTTCCATAATAAGATTTCCCAGTGTGGTTAAAGAGATTATATCAATAATATATGCTGTGGCTCTTAATCCCTGTACAACCTATTTAGTTATAAAAACTAAATGCTTATGTGCCTTTTATCTGATTAATTTGTTCATGTTTAGATAGCTAATATGCAGTGTATGTGAATTTGATCACGTCCTCTACCACTGAACTTCTTTTCTACTCTGGAGTGATGTGAATCAAGGGTCTTAAGTGGAAACCAGTCGAATTTTACATAAACTATTTTTAGTGACTCCTGGGCCTTTTTTCTCTGTTTTAGTAATAGATGTGCCACTGCTTTATTAATAGATGGAAAGAATGCTTTCAGAAACAAAACAAAAGCTACTTTGGAAAACTGTAAAATATTTAGGAGCCAGACAACTGAATTATGCCCACAAGACTTTTAGTAAAATTCTTGCTCTGATGAAGGTATCATAGCCTAAAATATTCACAGAACAAAATGGAGTATTTTCTTTCTCATTTTAAAGTAATTATTTTAAACTTACAAGCCTTTAAGCTCTCAAAGTTGACTTATTATTTTTAATTACTTTGTAATTAAAATTTAATATTAATATTTATTTCAAGTTACTCTGGCCTGAACTTGTATTCTTAGATGTTGGGTTTGTGGTTTTGTTTTGTTTTGTTTTGTTTTGTTTTTTTAACATTCTTTCCTATATTGAACAGTAACTATACTCCCTCTGGAAAACAGCATAGTATTGGTAAGTTTAATCTGAAATCAATAACTCTTCTTTTACATATAGTTGTTAGTGCTTGTTATTTTGAATTCTTACAACTTTATAGTGTTTGTATGCTTTGAACCTCTATTTAGAATCCTATCCTATTAGGAACAATCTGAAAACGTACCACAGATCTTCTGAGAGTTCTGAATTATGCTAAAAATCAAAATAAGCATTAATAATAATATGAAAGGGAAAAAAAATAAATTCATAATGCTTTGCAAAAAAAAAAAAAAAAAGAGCTACCCTTAAAATTGGGGTTGTTTTCAGGAAAAAATCATGTACAGAGAGATAAGCCTAATTTATCATAGCTTTTCACCTGGTGTAGTCATTTGTAACAGTGCAACATCAATTTCAAAGATAAGCAAAGCAGAATGTAATGCCACATGATCAGAAGTGGCAGATAAGCACTAATCTTATCCAGCTATTATGAATGTGACATAAAGTTGACTAAGCCTGAAAACTTATAGATAGAATTAAAAATCTGGAGAGTGGTGCATGATGCTGATGGTACATTCCTTGACCTTGCTTTTCTGCATTTATAATGGTATACATCTCAAATCTATAAGGTTTGATATTAAGCTGGTTTTGTTATCATGAAAGATATTCACCCAGTACCTCTGAGGAAGAACATATTCAGCCAATACAGGTACTCTGTGACTAGGACAGAATTTTCCCACCCTGTTCTGCCATTCTGCTCTTATCCTAACATAAGAGACTGTTTCTTCAGCTAAGACAGTAGTTAAGCTGTTCAAGCACATTCATTCTCTAAGTCAGATCTGAGAAAATTGTCAATATGAGTGCAGATTAAAGACATTTGTGGTTCTGCCTTTTATGATGTGGATGCTTTCCAGTTACAGTCTGTTCTAAAACCCAAACCCATTTCATATGTCACTAAGCAGCAATGACTTTCACTCACTACAGAATGGGACTAAATTTAAGAGGTGACTAAGTGATGAAAGACTCCCGTTTCCGCTATGATAAGCCTCCTGAGCTACCTAATCCTCCTTAAGTACAGTTTACTTTTTCTATATTACATCCTTGTACATAGCAAAACTCCTTCTCAGAACATTATGTACAAGATTACAAGGCACATCTTAAGCAACCAATTCTATAGCATTTTTTTAATTAGTCAAGTTTAAATAATGTCTTAGTAATGCATACTCCGCGATGGAAAAATTCAGTGTAAGGCAGCTTGTGGTAGTAGTGCTGTGTTGTTCAAAATTTTCTGCCAGCTGCTGAACAGATTTCATTTGCATCTAATATTGCAGGAGTTAAATTGTCAGCACAAGATGTGTCAGTGCATAATGCATTTTGCTTTACAAAAATGTAGTCATGTAACTTTCAAAAATTTAAAGGCTTTCTATTAGTTATGAAGCTCTTAAAATTTGGTCTAATACATAACGGTGAAATGACATCTAACATTGTGATCAAAATGCTGTAATCAGTGGAAAAAAACAGCATTGCTCTTGAGACAAGCTAATTTCCATTAGTAAGAGAAAGCTCAAAGCTTATTTTAGATGAACTAGAGATGAGAACTCCTAGAACTCTCCAAACAATGCTTATAGGAAGTTTTCTAATGAAATTGTGCTACCAACCTTTTCTTTAACCTTTGCCTCTGAAGTTCAATTTTACATATAAATGGTATGGTTGGATTTTGCTCATTGCTTAAGGTGGGGAAAGCCATTATCAGTGGGATTAAGAACACAGCAAAGATTTAAGCCAAAACTGACCTACGGGAATACAGTGATTTCTGTGTATACTTAGATAAAGGTTGAAACTAGGAAACAGAATGGGGCTAACTTCATGTAAATTGTAGATAATCTCCAAAATACAGACTGGAAAAATTGTTGAAAGAAAGCTACTAAAAATTTTGCTTGTGGAGTGCCTCTGCATAGCAGCCTTTTTAGCACAGATACTGTGAAGCTGTTAAGAGAAATTACACTTGCCCTGTTCCAGAGAAACTACAGGAATTTAGTTAGTCAGTCACCCAGAACAAGAGATCGGGGTGATAAGACAGCTTGTTTTGGCGGAACTGTCCCTTTAACCTTCAGTACTGACTTAGGAACATGACTTTTGCCATCCTTTTTCTTCCATAGTTGGACACTGAAAGCGTATCTGTGTAGGTATTTATAGAGCTTGTAATCATGGTTTTATAAAAGGTGGAACTGAGCTAGGAGGTGAAGGATGTTGCTGGTACAAGTTGCATCTCTATGAAAGAAGGCTAAACATGAAATCAAGGAGCAGAGAAACTGAAAATGTCAAGGGTTTTTAATCTGGGTGTTTAAACTTTCTCATCCACACATTTTCCTTGTACCTCCAGATAGTTTTGTTGTGGATTACCCAGTACTTGAACATATCTGATACAGCCCATAAATTCACAGAAACATGCAGAAGGCACAAGTGTAAGGCAATGAAGTCAAGTACTCAAAGACAGAAAAAAAATCAATCTTCCTGTGCTTGTGTCTTACTGTAGTTTTTTGAGCATATGTTTACATGCCATTTCTTTTCCTGTTGGAAGCCCGTCTCCTCATCACAGAGTGCCTTCTTAATGAGCAGCTTCTCAACAGTAGGTGTATTCCTCACTGTTAAATATGAATTCTCATGTTTTATTTAACACGTGCCATTGAACTTCTGTTTTGAAGACAGTTTTCTTTGACATCTCTTGTCTTTTCCGTGTCAGTACTTTGCTAGAGTGTATTACGGATTCTCAAATAAGCATTTTCACAAAGTCTTTTTAGAGGAATCTCATTAATCTGTTTCCCAGAAGAAAACCTGAGGCACAGAAATGATGTTCAGATTTACCTACAGAGATATAACTTTGTTGCCAGTCACTCACTAATCCAGCTCTGGATCTATAGTAAAGCATTAGGACTTTAATTCAGCTGGCATGGGAATTTGTAAGGGGGGAAGATAAGCCAGGTCTTGATCCACGTTGGAGGTTGGAAGCAGTTAGAATGTGCACCTGGACTCAGGGACTCAGCTTTTCTTCTGGTCTTGGGGGTTAAGTGATTTTTTTTTAAGCATAATTAAATATCTTCACCAACATATGAACTATAATGATATGAACAGTTTCTATGATGACTTAGGAAGTGTCTTCCAACCTTTTACCATTTCTTCATAGCTGGCTGCATATCAATTAGCTGTAGTAAAAGAACTAAAACTGACCAAGTGCATTGCAGTTTCAGTGATGATACTGAGAATCCTAGAGATTCCTTTAAAATAATCCTTACTGTTTATTGGAGAGAAACATGAAACTTTTTCATGCTTCTTTTGAAATTTATGTTAATTGTTTTTAGACCACACTGTTTTAAAAAAGGTGAACTAATTATGAGTGAAAACAGTAATCACGTAATAAAGCTTATAGCAATATTGATTCTGTATTGTTCATCAACAGACTACTTCCTATTAGTGAATTTCCACGCAGAAATTTCACACTGCTGACTCACAAGGCTTAAATTCCAGGTGGTAATAAGCTCTTATTGATGGGGTTGGTAGAACTGCCTTTTTATTGACTATGGCTGGGAATTTTTCAGTGATACATTGAACTGCTAAAACAATCACGCTATATAATAGGCAGGGTCGTAATACTACTGAAGATCATTATTTTTCTAAAAAACAGTTGTTTATATTGCATTAAAGAAAGGTGTTTATTGCTTTTTGTATAATAATGAGATAAATAATGAAATTTTTAAGGCTAGGGAAAGCACTAGAGTAATGATGCTGTGACTAGTGAAAGGCAGTCTGGTAAAGTCATAATTTTGCTCTTCAGCTTTTTCCCTCACTACTTCATTGTAAAAGAAGGCATTTATATTTCAATTTAAGGTGCTGTTTAAGAAAAACTGATACTCAATCTCTTTTTTGCATTCCTACCATTCTTTTTCAATGTTACTGTTGGGGGGAAAGGGGTATTTATGTATTTCAGTTACTGTTTTCAGGTTATTTTTTTTGCTGGTTTGAATGCTTGCTTTTTGGTTTTGCTTTCTTTTGGCTGTGTATACACACTTCTATTTTTAAATCATTCTCTTTCCCTACCCACCCATGGAAGTTTCTTTATAACATATCCTCATGAGGAGCACATTGCAGTAACCCTGAGAACACCAAACTGATTTTATGTTACAGTAGTATGTTCAATATCCAGAGAAACACCTGACCCCTAAGGGCTGAGTTGCTTGTTGGGATAGTGAAAGAGAGACTCCATAATAATCAAATCCCTACCTTGGACCAGCGTGAAGTTATATTCCACAGCTTCAGTGGATCTTGCAGCTTTCTGATACTACAAGAGGGGAGGCAGAGCATTCTTCTCTCCCTTACCTCCTTTTTCCTAGCTGGCTTCCAGTGAAAACAGAGATGGATGTGGATGAGATGGTTGTGGGTTAGAAAGCAAGTTTACTTTCCTTTCTGAATCAGACTAGAATTTAAAAAGAAAGCAGGCAAACAAGAAATGTAAATGTGCTTTAATCTTAAAGAATGGCCTAGTCCAGAAAAAGAGTATGAATTTTGTCTTCCTGCAAATCCAAAGATAACAACGCAAGATGTTTGAGATAAATTAAGAGCTCAGGATACCTCAGCATTTCTGTCAAAATTGAGGAAGACAGTAGTTTTGATAATGTGAAAAGAATAGCCAGTGTATAGTATATGACTGTGTCAAAGGTATAGAAGTGCTTCTCATCCAGAGTAGAGCTGATTTTGACATCACAAAATCACAGAGCACACGTTAAGCAAGTAGTAAATTTATTTACAATTCAAACACATATAATTTATCCTTTCATTTTGATGAATGAAAAATTTGACTGGAGCCAACAGTGTGAGTTTGCAGCTAAGAAAGCCAACAGTGTCCTGGGCTGCATCTAAAGCAGCATGGCCAGCAGGTTGAGGGAGGTGATTCTGCTCCTATACTCTCCTCTTGTGAGACCCAACCTGGAATACTGCATCCAGCTCTGTGGTCCCCAGCACAGGAAAGATGTGTGCCTGTTAAGGTAGGCCCAGAGGAGGTCCATGAATTTAATCAGAGGGGCGTAGCTCTTCTGTGAAGGCAGACAGAAAGAGCTGGGCATGTTCAGCCTAAAGAAGAGGAGGCTCTAGGGAAACCTTATTGCACCCTATCAATATATAAAGGGGAATGAATGATAAGAAAGACTGGAGAAAGACTTACCAGCCTCTGTAGTGACAGGACAAGGGTCAAAAGTTTTAGACTGCAAATACGTAGATTTAGATTGGACATTGGGAAGAAATTTTTCACAATAAGGGTGGTCAAACACTGGAACAGATGGCCCAGAGAAGTTGAGGATGCTGCATCATTGGAAGTGTTCAAAACCAGGTTCTGAGCAATCTGATCTAGTGACAGATGTCATGGCCTGGGAGATGTTTATTGGACTAGATGATCCAAAGCAACTTCAGGACAGAGTGAAACATAGTGTAAGCAGCACATCATGCAGAATGAGGTTTGAACATCTTAACAGGATGTTATGAGCAAAGTGCTGCTGTGATGGATTTTTTACTAGCATTTTTTTAGTAAGGCAAAAAAATGGCAGAGATTCCAAACTTTTCCTGTTCAAAGATGTCTCCTTATATACAACTTCCTAGATTTGATTTTATAAGTTTGGAAATAACTAGTCTTTAGAAAAACACATTCATAGGGAGGAACTAACCCATACCTGCCTCTCTATCCATAAGAACAGTGCTGTTCCCATAAATAAGGAATGTGCTAGTTATAACCTTCAAGAGGTTATTTGCCATCTGTGCTTTGAGGAGTTTACCTTGGCAATATCTCCACTCTTCCCCAAATAGTATCTATTTACAGTTAGGCTAATTTGTTCCTTGTATCAATGTTAATATTTCAGCTGATTTGTGGTGTTACTGTGTATGATCCTTTCTTATCTCAAATTTAGCCTTCAGATTTATCCTAAACACCAGTCTCACTGTGATTCTTGTATGCAAGGTAGGGCCCTTCCAGAAATTTCTCTTGCCTTCACATGAGAAAACCTTACAAGTCAGTTTTTGTAACTTCCCATTATAAACAAAATTACACTTAGCATTCATAGTATTGAGCTTTTGTAAACTCAGTTTGATTAGAAATTTCACATGTCACATATTCACTTTATTGCTTTATTATTATATCAATGAAAATTAGAGAAAAAGCAAAGAAATGAGCCTAATGATCTCAGGGGCCCCCATAATCTCAGGCCTCCACCATATCTTGAGGGCATCAAATACATCTTGGCCTAAGCAGAGATCTCAAGTATTTCCAAACCAATTTAAAATGACAGTTATATATTTTTCTTTCCAGGCCTCAGACCAGAAAAAGGCAGATTGTTTTTTTCCTTGTAGACATCTGCTGTGCTACTGAATGCTACTCTGAGACTTCAACAAAAACTTTTTCTTGAATAGGCTGGGAATATTTTTTCAAGAGCACTTAGATGATTTAAGGTGTCAAAGTCCCATTTCATAAGATAGTGAGTAATCTTTTGAGCTAGGAATCTGTGATCAATGAGGATGACCTGAAAAATTATTTGCCTTTCCTTTAGAAAGGATCCTCTGGAGTTTAAATCACCGTATATACTGTCATGTTTAACACATATACATATACCAAGAAAAAAAAAGCTGAGTCAAAGATTTGTGGCCATCAATTTAATGGTTCATTTTTCTGAAGTTCAGAATATCATCTGGAGAGGACAGGGTGGAGTCTACATTCATTAGTGGAAAATTCCCTTGAGGACAGTTTTCACAGTCAGATTTGCTTTTATTTCGTTGGTATTAACAAAGTCTGTACAGAGATTCATTCACAGGTAGTATGACTTGGATAGGGTGATTTCTCAGTAGGCTTTGAGTGTTTACTAGCACTTGGGCAAAAAAGCCACTGAGTTTCCCGAAAGCAATTAGAGAAATAGGTGAATTAACAAGTGTGCGTGGTGATGGTCCTGACAAGGGAAAAAAAAGGTATCTTGCGTATTGGAGTTGAGTTAATGCACAGCTACTTTCATGTAAGATTAGATTTACACAAAATCAGAAAACCAGAAAATGAAAATTATTAAGACTTCATGAGGAAAATTAATTTGATGTTAATAAAACTCCTCTTAGCTTTATGGTATATGTTTTATAACAAATGTTTAAAACCTGCTTCCAAATTCAGCAAAGTTTGGCTGTTAAAAGACAAAAAATTCTCATGCTCTACTCTCAGCCAATTTTATCACAGTTTGAATTTTATTTAACAAAAGTTATAAAAATGAAACAAACAACTGAAAAATATTTCAAAGTTTTAGAAAAGAGCAGAGGATTAAAATGTAGCATTAAATTATTTGCCCTGCTTTGAATTCTTCATAAGTTTTCATACTTTAATCTGGCAAAATATTGTCATTAGACATTTGGATCTAGGACCTTATATATATTCAGTTTAAAACTTAGACTGACATTAGTGAATGTTTAAATCTTTGAAGACATAGAGAAGAATTTCTTTTATCACTACACATTTATTCAATCAATCACCATCAGAATATATTGGAAGGATCAAATAGCTGAAGCCTTAACTTCCCCTGACAGTTTAATTCAAAAGTGAGTAGCATCCCTCAGTTGTCATTACAGCTCTCCTAAGTCCCACCTAAAGAAATCCTTTTCATGATTTGAAAGAAAACATGGGAGACCTCAAAGTGGGAAATGAGAAAGTGTCTTTTGAATTATGCATCTTAGTTGTATGTGTGAAAAGGCATCTTAGACGTGTGCAGAAAGAAGATGCAAATTTACCCAAAAAGTTATTACAGTTGCCATGCAAAATGCAAATCCAATCGACCCTCCTAAAATTACATGACCATTTCTCATATTTTAGCATTTTAAGCAGGCTAAAAATTAAGATTTACATTAGAAATACATAGCCTTATATTCAACAGATGTAGGGTCTGAAAGTAAATTTCAAGCAACACATTTATTAGCTAATTTAAATACTAATAAGGAAATAGCCACCAAATAGTTATAGTTTTTGACCTGTAATAATCCATAATTAGTGTTATAGTACTGATGTAAATATGAAAACTTTTCCATCCTGCATTGTCTGTATTGCCGCTAAACTTACAGGTCTTCAGACATCCTAACTCTGTGCTTTATTATCTAAATGTATTTATGTAAATTTAAAGTATCATTCCAACTTTTACACTTGAAAATAATTTGAACCCTATATGAATAAGAAAAATAAGAGATTTGGTACTCATCTCCGGGAAAAAACCTTATGCATAGGTCAAAATTTGATTTATTCATAGCTGCTAAGCAGTGCATACCTAATCTGCCATGCACTATGCTGAAAATTAATCCTGAGGGTTTGAAAGACACATTATACTTATAAAAATCTATAAACAGTCACAAGTCAATTACAAGTTTACAGTTATATGGCAGTCCAAATCCAAACAGAATACAAGTTCACACTGATAGCTTAGCTCACTCTACACCAAAGTTGCTTTGTGTTTTGTTTAAAAGATGCCCTTCTCTGAAAGCTTGCTCTCAGATTTACTTGTCCCACTCTGAGTCTGAGGGAATCCAGCAGAAAAGGGTTTAATGTTCTACAGACTGGACCTAACAACTACTGATCTGAACAGCAGTGGTAGGTAGCTAAATCTGGGGCAATTGCCTCACCTTACTTCATTGTGGAAAGAATTCAGAATTTTTGGGGCTAAATTCTTAGAATAGGTGATTTGCATATGGAAATTCTTCTTTTGCTTTGCTGACCTTAAAAAGTATTTATAGTATCTATGTTAGATGTAGATGTGTACACTGTATATATCTACCTTCTATGTATGTACCCGCTACGTATCTACAGTGTGCACAGGTAGAGCTGGATTGTGTTTGCACCAGAGTTTCTGTGGAAGATTAATCAATTCTACCATGTTTTAAACGGCCAACACAGGCAGGTCTGAACTGTCTTCTAAGCTGGAAAGAGACTGTCAGCACACCAGCAGAGACAGGAAACTCACTTCAGACCAGCTCTACTCTGGTTCCGCACACTGAGTGTCCATCTCTAGTGCCAGTGCTTCAGTTGCATTCCCAGAGTTCGTCCTTGAGTTTATTTTACTTTGAAAGGAATCCAGGTCACAAAATCCAAGAAGGTTGTGCTATGGAAACATAAATATATTAACCATCCATGATTGGATTTACTGTAAATATGCACTCCTGTTACCAATTAAAGCACTAATAGAGATGTGTTTTATTCAGAACCAGATGCTACTTGTTTGACAGAATGTCCTATTGACACTGAATATCCCACTAGCCTACCATAGTAGGAACTTAGCACATTTGGGGGCTCCAGCTTTGTACTTTTGGAGAAGACTTCATGGAATGGATCATTTCCATAGTGTAACTTTAAAAATAATAGTACAGTAGTACTGATTCAGTGGAAAACTGAATCTACACTCGACTTCCTTCAGGAATTACCTTTGTAATTAGTTATGCATTTATTTTCTGTTCTAGTCAAAGAATTGTACTAACTAGTATTCACTCTCACTTTTGTGGTTCACGTGCTAATGTCCTCCTTATGAGAATCACTTGTCTTCTTAGGTGGATGTGTTCTGTTGACTGGCTGGATAATGTGCCATAGCATCATCCTAATACTTTGTCCCAGAATTTCCACTTGACAGTGGTTGTGTTCTAGCTCTGAATGTTAAACGAAGTTGCAGGCAGAGTTTATGTACTGTTCACCATATGTGCAGCCACTTCTTGCGTTGCTGTCAATGGTTTTATTATTTTCCATCTTTACCTCAAGTGTTGTGCTCAGTGACTAGGTCTAGAAGTGATAATTACTTCCCCACTGCAGAGACAAACTGATTTACATATTTATCAAGGGGAAACTGGATGGCTCTGAGCAAACCACAGGAACATTTGCATATTTATAACCCAGAATGTGCAAAAGCTAAAATTAAGACAGGGATGTCTTGGTCTTAGTTACTAAACTTGTTTTTATACAGAGGTTTTAGTCAGTCGATTTTGTAATCAGATTAGTGCATTAGAGTGAAGTATCTTTTTTTTATCACAGAAAATCAACATAGAGATTAAAATTACTGTTAGCTTGTGAATGGTGGCACGCAGAAGTTGCAACATTACGTTTTTATAAGGTGAAAATCTTAAACTGAAGAGATAATTAACTGTGGCATTGCCTTAAACTGCTGTAGCAGAAAAGGGCTCCCAAGAGGTTTACTATGTAGTGGGTATATAGTTGAATGTGATCGATGTATTTTCTGCATTTATTCAAAGGCTTGCCACTCACAAAGGTGAACCCCTAGAGCTGGCTACAAGTTATTTGTGATTTTGGTTAATGATGGTATTCAAAACCAAATATGAGCAGCAGTAGCAAATTCTGAACAACAAATTAAAAGAATAAAGCTTCAACAACAACAAAACTGCGTATTCTAGGCAGTGATGTGGTGGCTGATCTTCCCAGGCTGATCTACTGGACTCTTTGTCCAATAGTTTTTTCAAGCTTGCTGTAAGTTTCTGGATGTGAGGGGCATGTGAAAGTCTGCTGGGGTGGGAAAAGAATGTTACAATTACAGGAATTTCATTTATTGTCAACTGTCTTTTCCTCAGATAGATCCTTAACCCTCCCTCTGAATCTTATTTTTCCTTCGAATCTGGAAAACTGCTTTAAAGCTTTCCCCACAAGTAGAAAGACTATTTTGTTCCTTTGCTTAGGTTACACCGAGATATTCTGTTTTCTATAGCTTTTTATTCATAGTTTCAGCAATACTCTAAATTATTTCAAAGTAGTACAAATAACATATTTTCCTATTGATTTGAAATGACAGTGGAGTAATTTATTATTAAAACGCATTTGTTCATATGCCTGCTTGACTAAAACTTTGAACAATTTTCCAAATCACTAACACGTTTGTAAATACATTATTGTTTTTCAATGTTTGTACCTTGTTTTCAAGTGAATAGTCATTTTCTGTAAACCTTATCTCTTCATGTAGATAAGTACAGTAGGAGCTTTACATAATTCAAAACTCAGAAATTACATTCAGCATTAGAGAAGCTGGTTCAGCTACTATTCAGGCTGTGCTACAGAAGTTGAACAGTGGCGTGGCACTGTGTTTCCTTCCAAAGAACTGAGTCACTTGCTCTTCTCACTTTCACATGACTATCAACCCACTGAAATTTGCATTTTCACATTCCAAATGAAATAATTCTTTGTAATTTACAAAGCTTGAAACAAAAATGGAGAGCAGAATAGAGAGAGCAGTCCTCAGTATACTGTGAGGAAGTTTTACTTACATTTTGGAACACTGATGTACTAATTAAAACAAATAACATCTTAACACTGTCCTTAGTCTTAAAAAAATGTAAAAGAAAGGAAAATATCCAATGATCAAATACCTTTGTCTGCTACAATGGTCGTCATCTACATAGTGATGTGCATTGCTAGAATGGCTATAGTAGGAGGAACTTGATTTGAAATTCTAGTTGCTAAATAGCTTCAGAAATTATGCAGCTCCTTCAGTTAGATTGATTTTGATATTCAGAAATGTTGACTTTTTAAATATGTTCTGTTTAAATCAGAAAAAATGTAAATGGTACCATCCACAGAGATCAATGCAGCTGTTAATTTTTTAGAACATGGCTTTCAAGTGAGCTTTTCCAATCAAAACTCTTTCAATTTTTATTGATAATTTCCTGCTCTGGGGATAGCAATGTGCTGTTGCTTGAACAAAGCTATGGTTTTCCTGATGTTTTGACTTACCTATCCTAGAGTTTCATATCCTGTATAAACTCTTTACATCCAAAAATGCTATTAAAATTTGTATTGCTCTCTGGAACCAGCAATAGAACTTCAGCCAGCTGAAGCCCCATTCCTCTAATTCAAGAACACATGACATACTTCTCATCATATTTTATGGGTGAAGCAATACAATTTTACCATCATCTCTTACACAGACGTCATTTATCTGTTCACTGCACTCATTAGAGCATGTTGCTCATGTAGTTGCATGTCTAGCACTTTGGGTACAATTCATCTTGCTGTCCTTGATGTCTAATATGGAACCATTTAGTTTTGAGTTGGGGCCAAGATGGCGGGCGGGCGGGTGCCCACGCTCTCGGCGTGCTCCTGCAGCTGGGTGCTGGGTGGTGAGGGACCCTCTCCTGCTCCCGCGGCTCTTCGCCGTGCTGCATGCATGGGAAACACTGCCGCGC
>JAYRBT010000001.1:96099234-96124083 GCA_036023395.1 Myiotriccus ornatus
AGATGGATTGCCTTACAGGGCTAACGGGCTCCATCTGCCCAGGGAGTGGCCCTGACCAGGAATCGAACCCGGGTCTTCGGCGGTGACAGCGCCGCATCCTTAACCACTAGACCACCAGGGGCTCCCGTCTTACTGATTACAGATGTGCATAAAGCCTTAGTCTTTGTATGGGTTCTTTTTCTAAAGTATGCCATGAAAGTTATAGTCTGAATAGCTAAGACCATAGACCTTAGTTCGGTTATTTTTTTCTCCAGTGTTCATTGTGCTGCAAATATTTTTACAGAATTTGAAGTTGCATCATTTCCTGTTCATCCAACTTGGTGTGAAGGGCATTATCTTTTCTTCTGAATTCGATCAACCTCTGATACTTTGTGTCATGTGGATTTTTCAATTCCATGGCTCACTTCTCTTTCAAAACTGAAGGAAATGTATTAAAATAGTAAGGGGCTTAACACAGAGCAGCATCAAGGTACCTTACTATTGACTTACTTTTGCAAAGGGTCACAGACTGTTTGTTTAATCTTTTTGTTTCCTGCCTGTTAGTCAGATTTTGATTCATGACAACCTTTTGTCTCCTAACCCATGATTAATGTTCCAGTAATTTTTCCTGAAGGTCCTTGTCAAAGAAAAGGTTTAAATCTAGATACAGCTTCTAAAGCAAAAAATAGTGGCTATTTTAGTAAGAATTTCTTCCCAGCAACTCAAGGTCTTCTTACCTGAACTTATGAAGTACTCCTGAATGCATATCAGATAATACATTAATATAAATATTTTTAGATTGAAATAAGGATACTATTATGTGTAACCAAAGTCTATTCTTAAAACTTTCTGTGTAATTTTAAGCTTTTTTTTTTTTTTCCAATTCTGTGACATTTCTCTGTTGAAAGGGATGGAACACTGAGGTATTGGTTTTGTATATGATTTCCAGGATACCTACACTGATTTCTCATTCGGCGTTTTTCACTAACTGTCCCATTGAAGCATATTTATTTGAGCTAGTCACCATAGCTTTCCTTTAGGAACAGAAATAAGGTTAGTTTTTCAAAATACTTTAGATTTTTAGAATAAGGTGAATAGAATAACTAAATTAACAGATTTTTTTCTCCATTGAATAAACAACCAGCATAAGATGACCTGTTTAAAAGATGGCACTGTATTCTTCTTTGGTACCCTGAGATTCTGAATCTAAATATTTTGTGGTAATTTTTTATTTAGTTTCTTAGTGAGTTATTTCTTGAATTAGCTTCAGTGTGTTCTTGAAGCTATCAGTAAACTTTTCTTACCTGTAAGCCGCAGAGGAATCAAGATGACCATTACTTTAGCCTCAGGGACTATGCTATGGCATATTTAGTGATATTTATTGGAGTTTCGCTTTTGACTTTAATGAATGCAGGAGTTTACCTTTTTTTCCAAATGTACTGTATTTTTATAATCTCTCTGAAGTGATCAAGATTTTTAAATCCACCTTGTAATTTTGACTGAAACAAAAAGTATCCTGAGAGATCATTCCCTTGATTGGAAGAAAAGTCAGATGAGATGTCCAAATGAGTCATGTCTATTCCATTCACCTGTACAAGAACAGCTCATATTGAAAATTAACAAAACCAGTACATGAAACAAGTTAAAAATCAGTAAAATAAAGAGTGAGCTTGCCATTGAAAATAAATTGTAGTTTGATTGTTTTATAAGGTAAGCAATAGATTGTTGATGTTTGTAGCATAAAGTACACTACATATGGGTAAAATAATTAATTTCTTTGTATTTCTATATAATTCAAGAGAATGAATTTGGTTTAGAAGCTTTTTTTTAAATAAGAATATATGAAGAAAGGAAAGGGTAGTATGGTTGTAATCCATGTGATATAAGAAAGGTATTTAAAATAGTTTTCATCATTCATGTTAATAGCAATTTATGACAGAGTTCCCCTTTATATATCATCCTTTGTAAAAGTTCCTTTCCCAGAGTTAGATAATAGCAGTCAATTTAAAGAGAGAGAGAAAAAAAGAGATATATTCTTTCAACTAAGATTTGAAATGAGGATATAATGGAAATTTGGCATCATGTTGTGGATGACTGCATAGAGTTATGTATTTTGCCTGCTCCTGCAGATTTTTCAGGAGAGGTAAACATAGGCTATTGTTCAATATAACACTGAAAGCTGCAACCACTCAGAAAGCATAGATAGATAAGCATGGATGCAGCTCGGTGTATTTCATGCTTTAAAAAAAACTTTTATAAGAATTTAGGAGAACAAAACCAATATATAGCTAGGCTGCCTAGAGTTTGCAAGGCATATAGACCACTAGGTTGCTGTCTTTTCTCCATTTCAGTGTTGTCAAATCCAAGCAAAATGCAAAACTAGTGAGTCAGGTCCTTAATATTAAGAGATTTTTTTTTTAAAAAATGTTGTTATATGATTTTTTTATTGCCCTTCTCATATTTTAGCTATTTGAGTGTTTGCTTCATGTTTCAAGCATCAGAAATAAAAAACTTTTTGTTTAGGTTTTTTTTTGGGGTTTTTTGGGTTTTGTTTTTTTTTGTTTGTTTGTTTTGGAAAAAAGAATGCGGAAAAGAATGCTTGAACAAAATTTAACATCTAGATTTTAAAAATTATATATGTCAAGCAATTTGTACTTATGTAATGGCATTAAGCAACTCTAGTGATGTCACTGAACACTATTGTAATAAAAATGAATACCACGTAAGCATAGATACTGATAGATGCTAGAAGACAGTCTTCCTCAATGACCTGTTATTCCTGCCTTGGTTCCCTGCTATTCCCAATCTCCAGAGCTATAAAAAAATTATGCTTCAATTAGCCTTTTGAAAGGAAAACAGCAGTCACTTCTTCATAGACGTAAGTGAAGATATAGCCCTGCTGTGGAGTCCATTTTGCTTTTTGTACCTTACAGCGTGGAGTCGGAGTTTGCAGAGTTCCTTTGTGCTTGGATAATGTGCAACTTTTCTGACCTTTTCTGTAGTGATTCAAGAACCTAAGAGCTGTGAAAGTGACACAATATCAAGGTTTTAAGAATTGCAACGTATGGGGATCAGGTTCACCGCTTATCTGGAAATTTTTCTGTCCGCAGATTACAGAGGAGACAACAGTATAATGAGAATTTACTTAAACAATTCAATCTAGCTAGCACTGTTGCTAGGTTCTGTATACAGAAATAAAAGGAACCTTACACTTAAAGCTACCTACAGTATAGGTCAACTGTTGGAATTTTCTGTCTGTTGATAGTGTTCAGCCAAAAAGCTGCTGTGATGTGTACACAGAACTAGGATCTGGCTCATGAAATAAATTATCTCCCTGGCGCAGCTGTTCACAGAAAGTATGTTAATTTGAAGATATCTGTAATTTTATGTCCTTGTGCTTCTCTTGAATTCTTATTTGGATTTAACTACTCCTTCTCAACAGGATTTTCTATGTACCACAGCTCAGTCTTGATCTTTTCCTGCTAAGTAACACCTAATACCACCAAACTTTGAAAAACCTAATGATTGTTGTACAGGGATAGAGTTATCTTTTCTGCAGAAGATATACGCAGTCATTGACATCTACACTGACTTTGACCTAACAAAATTAACAACTAAGCAGCATACTGTTGGGTGAACACTTCCTTTTGCTAGGCTACAGGTGTTCTACGCCTCCCCAGACAACACCTTTATGAAATTAAATTTATGTTTTTGTTTTGAATGTCATATTTTTTACAAGAATATAAACAAAAATAGTAGGTGAGTCTCATTCCTGAGTTTCAGCATGGGTAGCCACACACTTTGTGATGTGAATGGAGTTACATTTGACTCGGTGACAAGAGTAAACTTTTAAGAGTTCTCTAGAAGACAGAGTCTTTTTGAGATCTGATCTTGGCACTGTTTTCCAAAACCAACTTCAAGTCTGAGTTTTCTGATTTCATACTAGATGTGTCTCTGACTATTCAATATTATGAATTTTGATAAACCCCATGAAAAAAATTAAGCAAAAATTTGATATAAGAAGGAATCATGAGCTAATGCTCTGTCAACCACAAGAATATATACATATATAGGCAAATATCTCTGCAAAAGAGAATTTTCTGTCCTAATGTTACTATTTACCTTTACAAATAATGAAAAACCTGTAGAAAACCAGGTGGATTCTGAAATGACCATTGCTGAAATAGAAAATATCATTGAGGACTCAGTAAAATAGACAACATATATATATAGCAAGGCCTGAGGTTGGCACCAAAGGTATAGACATCTCTGAGCTGTTTTGGAGGTTTAAGAGGCTGAGGAAACAGAACTCATGAAGTACTTTGTTGTAATTTTTTATTCTTTTTTTTTTTAACTTTAAAAAGGGAGATACATGAAAAAAAAGGCTGTGGGGCACACTATCCAGACCAAATTCTATATGAAGATTCCTGTAAAGTGCCTTTTAATCCCCTACTACTATTTAAATTTTTTGTAAACTAAATATATTTTATCAGCCCCGTCTAATACATATTAGTAAATTTACTGTGATAGCATATTACTGTAGGTGAAAAATCTAGCAAAATAAAAATAAGATAAATACATTCAATGGGAAGATTCTAGCTAAGCAGGATGTTTAATATTTGGAAATTGAATCTTGTGGAGGGAGCATTATCTAAGAAGAGATTGATTTCTCAGCAAACAAAACTGATTTTTCAGGTGGAAAATCAACGAACTGGGAAGGAGGTATTCGTGTGCCAGGCCTTCTCCGTTGGCCTGGAGTGATACAGGCTGGTGCCTATACTGATGAACCAACAAGTAACATGGATATATTTCCTACCATAGTCAAACTTGCAGAGGCACAGTTACCCTCTGACAGGTATGCTCTGTAGTCATCTCTGTTTTAGAGAAAGTGTCATGACTGTTTTATACATTCTGGTGATGTCTATTAAGATAGAAGTGAGAATGTAAGTAAGAAGCTGGGTTTTATCCTTACAATAGTATGTTGTCTCTTTTCATATTGACACACTGATATATTTTACAGAAACGTTGTATGTAAATACAGTTTAACTTGCAGAGCAAGCACCAAGCACCAAAAAGATAAGAGAAACCATCAGAGCAACATACTGTCAAATCAAACCTCGAATTATTTACTAAAAGCAAAAATGAATGTATCAAAAAGGTTCTATACTGCATGAGTGAATGTGGTAGAAGAAGGAACCACAAGTGTAAATTACTTTAAAGTTCATGGCCAGCTAGGCTTTTCTCACAGGTGTTTGTTGGGTTGGTTTTGGTTTTTTTGGGGGTTGTTTGTTGGGGGTTTTTGGTTGTTGCTTTTTGTTTGGTTTTTTTTCCTGTATCAAGTTAGTGAAAAAAAATCCCTTACGGAGCTTTGCAGCCTGATAAGAAAACTCACTGGACTTCTGAAATTCATAAGATACCTTACTGACACTGCTGCATCCCCAGGCTTTGTCTTGTTTAGGATATACCCAGTCTCAGCAGCAAGGTGTCTCCACTTAAGTGCTGTTGCCCTCCAAATCCAGTAAGCAGAGAAACCCTTTGACATCTTCAACACACAAGCAGCTTTTGAGCACAAAGCATTGAGATTCCACATGGGAAAGCCCAGTGGTGAGCAGAGTCACTCTGCTAATGATGATTCATTGAGTGCTTGAAGGAAATGGCATGGCAGGACAAGTGTAAGACATGAAAAATTAGTCAGATTGATCCTGAGAAATGCCCTACAAGCAGTAACTCTCAAACCTCAGCAGTTCAGATTGTTTTCAATGTGGCAGATATGCAGTTTGTTTTCATATTGCTTGAATGGAGACTAAGTACTGATGTTTTCTCTGATCTCTTTGATAAAAATCCCAATATACTTGTGTAACTTCCACTTGTAGGTTGCTCCACTCTGATTCTCCTGTATAGATTAGATGCTTTAAGTACCACTTCATGTTAGGTCATGGACTATCTTGAAGCATTTTCCATCCAGCAGCTGAATTCTTATTACTCCACTGAATTCTTCCTCAGAAGTAAGAAAAATTTATAAAATTAGGATTCAGTCACTGTGAGGGAGCAGTTAAAAAGAAAAGGAGGTGCTCCTAGTTAAAGAAGAGAAATTAGTCATCAGAAAGAGTCTTATATATTCCTCTGAAACCAGCAGCTCTAGGAATGCAAAAGTACTGGCGACATATTAGTGGAGATGCCCTTTTCCCTATCAACAGGCTCGAAAACAGAAAGTGTACAGTATACATGCATCTCTCCTTCTCTCAGCTTATTAATGAGCAAGGCCACAGGGACAACACAAGAGCTTTTCACTCAGGCAAGAAAATATGACAAATTGAAAGTGGGAAAGACTGATTGAACAGACCCCCTCAGACAGGGATGCAAAGGCAGAGTTATCAGATAACATAGGAATTCCAGGTTGTTTTCTTGGCTATTATTTGAGAGAAGTGCTACTCATAATGGCTCTGTTGCATACAATTGCTGCCATGAATTTAGTCATCATGTGTAGCTTATGACTGAAAAAAGTGAAGTTAGTATCTCTTTTCTAGTAGTTACACTAACATGAAAAAGGTTTTACACAGTAATGAAAATTACCATAGACATTTTTAAACTTTTTGTAAGTTTCAAAAAAGTTTTTATGAGATGTTGCTCAAAATGCTTAAGAAAGAATTACTTGCTGATTTGTATATCAGAAAAAAGTAATTTCCTATAAAACTTATTGTAAAATTTGTAATTCATATCAGGTCAAAAAGGCAGATTGTGATTTCTCCTCTTCCAGCTGATTCCAGCAATTCAAAGGCTTAATTTATGGAAACATTTAAAAGCCTTGCTTATTTTATAACTCGATTTTTATGTAAATTGATTGACTCCTTCAGCACATGATCAGAATTGTCCAGAAGCATTGAGAGACTTTATATACATCTCTCTATATATATATAGATATATATGCGTCTGTCTGTCTGTCTGTAGTTGATAAATACATATTTAAACGTAGTTGATTTTCAAATTTGAAATGACCACTTCTGTCTTAAATTCAGGCATACATAATATGCTGGACAGAGTTCTTACCATTACTTTTCGGGATGCTAACAGAGCACAGCATACATTTCTCTAATTTAGTTTTAGGATTACTTTGGCCAGACTACTTCCAAAAGCTTGAGCAGGTATACATGAAAGACTGTGTTGTAACAATTTATTCACATATATCTGTTCACTTCCTCATTAAAAAAAAAAAAAAAAAAGAGTTGAGAAAACAACCATTCCTAATGACAACATGTAAAATTAGTGTTTGCTTAAATAATGTAAAAATCAAAGGGAAGAGCACTTGAAGGTGTTTCTCTGAACTGACCAGCTGGAGGCAGCCAGTAAGATTTTGAGGTTTTTAAGTAGCAGATGTGCAGAGTTATAATACCTTCTCAGTAAAGTGAGATTTGAGTTATTCTTCTGATTTTGAAATGCTTTCTTCCTCAGAATTATTGATGGACATGATCTGCTGCCCTTACTTCAAGGAAAAGTTACTCGATCTAAGCATGAATTTCTCTTCCATTACTGTAATGCATATTTAAATGCAGTGCGCTGGCATCCAGGAAACAGTAAGTAAACTTGCCTGTTCACATTTTAAATATTTAATATAATTTTTATTGCCGCTTGAGAAGAATCAAGAGGAAGCCTTGGGCTATAGTAACAAAAAATTGTTTAAAATATCTAGCCTTTTTCCTTCTCTTTCACTTTTCTCTTTGCTAGAATGTGCCTATTCACCATTTCACTGTTTGACATTAGTTTGTTGCTATGCATTAATGTTACGTATCAATGCAACACTGAGATCTGTGGTATCTGAAAACTTCTTTCTTTTTAAACCTTCCTGAGAGAGTCTGTGTTACAGAATGAAGTAGTCAAGGTTAACTCTTACATTGTCCTAAAAATGTGCAGGTAATGGAATGGTTCTCTGAATAACAGCACAAGTATGATGTCAGTCTGGCCATTTTTATTATTCTGATAGCAAAGTCTAAAAGAATCACTGAGTCAAAGTCATAATTATCCAATAAATGAATATAGTATTATAAGGTCCTTTTTCATGTTTTTTTTATGAACGATATAATTCTATTTTGTAGGCCAAAGAAAAAAGCATTTCTCGCTGTTTTGCTTCTTTTTCACTAACAGCTCACTGTTTCTAGTAGCACCTTCCACACTAACCAAAGCATATTTCTTTTCTATAAAAATCTCTGTACTGAGTGAAGTTAAACACACATTTGTCCCATCTCAGTTGACACTCAAAGTGACGACTTGTGTTACAGCTTCAAAATGATGATCCAAGACAGGCTTTGGCATCAGGCTTTTTTTATTTAAGTAGTTCGGGAAAGAATTTGTTTAATAGTTAATGTTCAAACTTGAAGTGAGTTGGAAACATTTTCTTCTTGGTCATCTGTAGGCTGACTCTCTACCTGTATTGGACTTAAAACTAGGAAAAGGGAAAATAATACATATAATGTTTATTTACCACTACTTTGCCTATAAGTCTTGCATTTGATAAATAATCATAAGGAAAAACCATGCAATCAGATATAGTACTATTTTGTACCTGATGTTGGATGAAATTATTCTGAGTCATTATGAGAGAAGTAGACAGAGCTTCAGGCAGGCAGAGAGGCATTTTTTCTCAAACATACACCTTTGCAAGATGACCTATCCGTCATCTGAGGAAAGGGTCAGCTTTATTATTCACTGAAGGGGAGTGTGATGGGAAATGAATGGGGGTAACAATGGATGACTAGTCTAGTGTATTTATTTGATGAGCAACAATGTAGATTGTTATTTTTCCTTTCTCCAAGGCATTCAAAAGACAAAGCCCACTCAGAACTTGGCAATAACATTTTCATAACATTGGACTGATGTTTGTAGAAAGTTGTTATGGTTTAATTCCAGATGGCAACTAAGCCCCACATAGCCATTCTAACCCAGTGGAATGGGGGAGAGAATTGGAAGAGTAGAAGTAAGAAGACTTGTGGGTTGAGATAAAGAAAGTTTAATAGGTAAAGCAAAAGCAACACGTCAGCAAAGCAAAACAAGGAATTCATTCACTATTTCCCATTGGCAGGCAGATGTTCAGCCATCTCTGGAAAAGCTGG
This sequence comes from Myiotriccus ornatus, assembly GCA_036023395.1. NCBI lineage: Eukaryota > Metazoa > Chordata > Aves > Passeriformes > Tyrannidae > Myiotriccus > Myiotriccus ornatus. The sequence continues at coordinate 96,108,318 of JAYRBT010000001.1, forward strand.
GCTCCGTAAGACATACTGCTGACTTATGAAAAGTGGAAAACCAATGCCATCATTCTGAATGTCTCCCTCTTCCTTCTTCTTCCCTCAGCTTTATATGTTGAGCATGATGCCATATGGTGTGGGATATCCCTTGGGTCAGTTGGGATCAGCTGTCCTGCCTGTGTCTCCTCCCAGCTCCTTGTGCACCCCCAGCCTGCTCGCTGGTGGGGTGGGGAGAGAGGCAGAAAGGCCTTGGCTTTGTGCAAGTGCTGCTCAGTAATAACTAAAAACATCCCTGTGTTGTCAAACTGTTTTCAGCACAAATCCAAAACATAGCCCATACTAGCTACTGTGATGAAAGTAAACTCTTTTCCAGCCAAAACAAGCACAAATGGGTTTTGATATGCCACCTTGTCAGCCTACGTTGAGAGTAGGCAATACTACTGTGAGAGCAGGCAATAGTCAGGTATTCCTCTCTACTGTCTTTTGTATGAATCCTCTCTGAGGGTTTAACACCTTTTTCTTCCTTACTTGTCCAGTCCCAGATCTTCAAAAATGCCTTTTCTATGTAGACAATGCAATCTTATTTGTAAAGATATTAGTTGAAGTCAGCTAAAGTTTCACCCCTGTTTTTCTCTCCTCCACTTGTTATTGTTTTATAGAGATAAATATGCTGGCGTTGCAGCTGTAGGCACCTGATGCTATCTGCTTTGTTATGGGTACTCCTGTGGAAAAACAAGTATGGTCGGTTTTTCTTCTGGTATGTCAGCAGCTCTATATGGTGCAACTAATAACTTCAAAGTGTGTTATATTATTAATTATTAGTTAGAGTATTATTGTCTTATAGCCTCCCACCACAGCTCACTCTTTACAACTTATCTCAGAGTCCATCCACAGTCACTATTTCTGCTACTACTGAGTAATATTTTAGTATGTGAAAATTAATACAAGTAAAGCAAAAATATAGGGCAATGGTTTGGAGTTTTTGTTTTTGTTTTTATTTTTTATCCTGGAGAAGCAATTATTTTGAACATTTAATTCAAAAATGTTCAGAGCTTTTGTCTAGTAGCAGAGAACTAAATTAGAAGTATCCTATAGTGACCATTCATACCTTATATTTAGGAATACATCCAAGAAAGTGAGTGAGGTCACGTTCATTAAAAACAGACTAGAAAGCTGGAAAATGGTGCAACTTTCACTTAACCTCAGCATGCTACTATTATCACTTGCAAGGCTATGTCTTCAGGGTTTCGTTATAGACTGAGCACTGTTTCCCACTCTACGTGTATGCCATGTATAACAAATTTTGTGGCGTAAATAAAACCACATTCCTCCATGAGCTCATTCATTTTCCAGTATCCAGAAATGACTGTTGAATCTCTCTTCTTTTAGTTGCACCTTGCCAGTGACTACAGTCAGGGGAATAGCACTTAATTCACGGAGGACTAACAGAAGCAGATACTTAATAATCTTAAGGATATTCTTGAAGATACGGAATTTCTGTGAAAAAGGTCACCAAGGAACAGTTTTCTCTTTCTGTGTACTGTAAATGATTTAGACCAGAAACGACTTGTGTTGTTCTTGACCTGTGTTCCATAGTTAAGGAGGTAGACTACAGCTACTTTAGAATTGTGTAAAAACATTTTCCCTGCAGATTAGTAGGAGGCCAAATGCTGACCAACTCTACCACCCACTAGACTCGAGGTTTAGTGGAAGGCAACATGATAGTGTGGGATGAATAACCTCAGCCATGTTCAGCATTTTCTGCAGTGCTCTGGTATTGGGCCCTTATGAGAAGGACCCAGTTGTCCAGCTAGACTGAGACTACATTACAGACTGCTGATTCCTTCATTAAACATGTAATTTCTATGAATTCTAAAGATGCACTTTTTGAATAAGAAACAACAACAGCTTAGAAAAGAAAGCTTACAATTGTTAAAGCAAATTTATTATTTATTAATCAAAGTACAAGGTAATAGTACATGTATATACGCACTTATTAATGCATATAATAATCAGATTTTTTACTGTATTTATTTTCTGGGAAGTCTCAGTTTGTATATCAGCTACAGCTTGCATATTCCACTTTTTTGCCTAGACACTCAGAGTTTAGGATTAGCTGTGATACTAAGTAAAAATGCATATACCAAGAATTGAGAGGGAAACAGAAGTTCTGCTAAACTATTTGGTCCCTTTTCTGCTCCATCACTCCACAGTTCCCTTAGTAACTTTATCATTGACATTGTTAGATTTCAACTGTGCTTCAGTCCAAAATCCCCCTTTTTTTTTTTTTTTGTTTAATTTTTGACTCTTAGGTTAAAATTTAGTGTATGTTAAATTTATGGTAGTTGCGCACCTTTTCCTTGCTTGCAAGTTTCCGAAGTCTGACTTAAGCAGGTGTGTTTCTCACATTATTCAGGGAAGGTCAGAAACTTCAGAGTGAACAATTACCATTTTACATTTATATATTTAGAGGTTAAGCATTCCTCATAACCAAATCAATACACATCTTCATTAAGATATGTTAGTTAGGTCAGTTATTACATTCACAATATAATTTCCCCTTCATCAGCCCTTTGAAGAACATTTAGAGGATATGTGCAATGCTTTTCTCAACCAGCACTTCAGAATTTAAGCCTTGTGCTTTCTACAGAGACATGAGGAAAATAATCTATCATTATTTTATTTTCCTCCTTTCTCAGACACAGAAATAAGTTAACACTATTTTTTTCTTCATCTCTCTTTGACTCACATTTTGCCTGATGCTGGAACATAATGGACATTATTCTTCACATTCTGAATTTAAAAAAATGAATGAAATATCACGCAATTTTCTTTGCTCATGATTCATGTCTCATTCTCACAGTCTCGTGCATGCAGACACTTGCTTTAAAGTGCGTTGAAAATACAATCTTAGGCCTCAGAGGATGATTTCCAATTATTTTGAAACCTTATAAATATGTGTCATTTAAATTATCTGTTAAAAATATATAGAGAAAGACATGCCAAAACAGCATCTACAAAGTACAGCGATTTCCCATTAACAGTAATTATTCTCCGCTGCTGCTTGGTGTACCATATAGGTACCAATATAGGAAAGGAGCAGCTTCAGAGAAAAGCACTAATTTTTCTTTCAGCCTAGTAAGATGTAATAATCTATTTTTTTTAAATCATTGAGTAATTTTTTTAATTGTTAGTCATTTTTTTCAAACTAAACAGATGCAGGATATGCCTTTATTTTCTTGAGCTGAGCTACCCAAAATTTTTTGTTGCTTTCTGTGGTGTACACCAGATTATGCTTTGGCTTATTTAAGTCAGATCACTTGTTCTTCTGCTCAGGCAAGCTGACCAGTTCTTGTGTATTTGCTAATGTTATAATTTAGGATTTCTGAGTATTAAAAAACTATCAAGCACTCTGTCTCCAGAACATTACTGGCATATGAATCAGTGCTAATAAAAATGCATTGCTATGACAACTTAATTATAAGGGGGAAATTAATCAGATACAGAGCAAATCTACAGTTGAATGGAACTACTGCATCTTTCAGACTGCTCTGATTGTGTGCAAAATTTTGATATGATAAGGAGGAAATATATTGTAATACTGTGTAATAAACTCTGAGAAATATAATGCAGTACAGTCTACATTATAAAGAAATAATGATCTTCACAGTATTTTGGTACTACTAATAAAAATATACTAATGTTTTGATAAATGCTAGAGTGATTTTACTAGCAGAACTTCACTGTTTCTAATTCAAAATGTATTTCATTATTCAGTGAAAAATGTCATTCAGTAAACAGAAGAAAAAGAAACATGCTATGGCAAGTTAAATTGAAGCACACTAGACCATAGAGCCAAACTAGCTTATCATGCAAATATAATGACTTTTAAAGACAGTAGAAGTTCACTAAAAAACTTTATATAGAAATTTCCTGCTTTGCCTCACTTACCAAACAGGATACATTTCAATTGGTGTTTTATACTGAGTTTCTTGTACGTTGTGATCTATTGCACTTACTGAAAATAGTTCAGTGAAATTCATCAGCCAGGGATTCTTTCTGTGTGATCTCAGAATTCATAGCTATGCTATTCCTGGTTGTTGCAATGTTCTGTGGCATCCAACAGTATTACATGAGACACATTTTGTTCTTTGGCTAGAGGTTACAGCCTCTTCCCAGTCTCGCATTTAGCCTTTTCTACATTTTCAGCTGTTACAAGTTAAACACAAACAACAAGAGAATGAGAGAGGAATATTTTGTTTTGCAGTTTTCACACTGGATATGTAGGATAAATTTACAGAATAGTGTTTTGGGGTTTTTAAGAGATTCCTCCATATTTAGTTTGACTAAAGACATTGGAGTGATAACAAGGAGATTTTTCATACAAAGCATGAAAAAATCCACTCAGAAGGACCATTTTATAACAACTTCTGATTTGTACAGGTACAACCTGTCTTGTGAAATTCAGTTAAAATAAGAAAAATGTTCCTCCTGTTCCTGAAGAAATGAAATGAGAGGATTATCTTGCACTTTTCCTTACCTCTCAAAGGGACTATGTTATGTATGCTGTAAGGGTTACATTATTAATTAGGAGTCTTGCATTATTTACAATGCAATTCTAAGCTTAATTTTTTTAATATCGCATTGAGTGTTAATAGTTAAAAAATGTAAAGTGGATTCATTTGCTTAAAGAACACTGGCTTGTGAGCACAATATTGTGCTGAGAGGGAAAGTGCAGGAGTTGGAGTTTAGACAGGTAGCAAAAGCTGGAAAACCTCTAGGAAGCTCCACAGAACCAGCTTGAAATGTTTTTTTCTACATTCAAGTTCTCAGTGTGAGAGTAAGTGAATCTAGTGGTTGCCTCTAGCAAACAGAAATGCATTAATTTGTATATGACAGACATTTTGGAGTGTATGTGGTGTCAATACACTTCTATTTGAAAATGCCGGGCCTTTCTTGTTCAGTCCTCTTAGTGCATCTAAGAAATACAATCATCCTGGCATCCACAAAGTAAACTAACAGTTCTGTTTTCCCTGAAGTAGAAAGTATTAGGAATATCTTAAGTACTTGGTATTTTAAAGATCTCTCCTAATATTACTTTTACTTTCTTAATAAAAACAAGAAATTTCAGTTCATACATTCTTTGAAGCCTCATAAGCCTCTTTTTCATTACTTCCTTAGTAATAGGAGAGCAATCTTTTCAGCGTGTTCTTTGCCAACTGGCGAATGAATGCTGTGGTATCTTCATATGTAAACTGTGGGATGTGCTTGTCATACACAATAGACCTGTTGGCAGAACCCTTGTCTAGTTTTTTCGTATTCTTTTTGCTTGCATCCCTGAGGAGCTTTTTCCATTTACAGTTTATTTGCCTTCTCTGTGGGGAACAAAGGACTTAGATGATGTTGTTACAGATTAGTAAAGACTCACATTGGCCCTAAGAATACCAACAGTTATAGTTCCTTTCATTGCTTAACAGGACAAAGGAAGGTAAATTTAATAGAGGCTTGATCCAGAACTTTCTTCTTTTGCACAACATCTTCAAAGGGAGAGATACTACCATGTGACTGTAACTGTTGTCAAGGAAACACTTTGTTTTCTTACAAAGGAATATCTTTTTTTGATCAGATCTTATCATACCATTCTCATATCTTTTCTCAGAAAATAACAGATGAGAAAGGATAAGACAGAAAGAGTAAATATTTGAAGTGGTAAAATTTTCATATTGTCACAAAAATTTTAGATTTCTAGCTAGAAATAATAGACTTTTTTGTAGTCCTAGGACAATTGATATAGGAACACTTTTGTCTTAGAGAGCCATTCCCCCAGTGAAAGACCGTGGTAAATGTCCTATGACATTGACATTATACAGAGACTTTCAGTGATCATATCATATTGCTTTTTTTTCATATAAAAATAGCAACCTCAACATACTGGTCTATTGAATTCAAGATTTCCTGACCTAAATTAGTAATGTTTTTAGTGAACAGGGAGAGGTTGACAGGTTTCAGTGATCATATAAAGGTAAAGGCATTTAAAGTAGATAATACAGTATTATTTAAACTTCAGTTTTAATGTCTTGCTGTCAGATATTGTGTCATGCACTTTGACATGTACAAGAGAAAAATTTTAAGAGCTAACACTTAAATAGAAAAAGGTATCTGAGTTAGAACAACTGTCTGATATTTTAAAATATATTTATAAAGTTAGCAGTAGTCAAAACAAATGTAAATAACAACAACCACATGAAAGAATAGATAAAAATGCACTGCAACTTTCAAAAATTAATTTCAGCTTACCAAGTAACATAAAAAGTGGGTCTTTAACAGTATCTGGAGCATTACACTTCCAAAAATATCTTTAGTTCAGTGCTGGATTTGAGCCTGCAGCATTTTGCATGTTACATTCAGAACATAGCGCTGATTCATCCTTATTTTAAAATCAGATTCAAATGGCATATGGTGTCTTAGGCAATGTTCTTCAAGGGAAGTAGTTAATACATGCACAACCCACATAGACTCTTTGGTGTGCCACAGCCTCTAACATCATATTATTACTCCTAGAAAATAAAGCAAAATGTTTGTTTATTAGAGAAATTCCCTGGAAACTTGAATGTCAAGAGCAAGGTGACTTCTCAGTGTGCCATAAAAGACCATGCCATGAAAGGCAGAAGTAATTGTAGGAGAAATCAGTGGATGGTCTGAGGGTAGGTGCACTTGGACAATTTTATGCTGGAGACCAGTGTTGATCTGTGGATGATGTGACTGTACCATGTGCTTACTTCTGAATGAAAGTTCTTATCAGTACTTTAGACAGACAACACAACCAGAAATAATTATTAGTGTAACTCTTCTCAGTACAGTGACCCTTCTGTTGCTTTCAGAGCTTTTTTTGTGGTCTCAAACTATTAGAGGACACATAATGCACTGCATTTTTCAAGTATCTTTTGTTAAGACATACGTTGTTTCCTAAAACTAAAAGTAAGGGGAAAAGAACCCACAACAAATAAGCAAACAGCATTCTATAATTCGTTTCGTGTTTTGTTAGTAGGGAAATTTTGTAGATGGATTTGTATGAACAATTTTTGAAACTGAAAAAGACTACATTTCACTAGTAATTTGTTATTATAGTTCTTCCAATGACTTCCTAGTAGAAATGTAGATTTGGTGAAGTAGTATAGAAGAAGTTCTTACAGATGTGACATTTTTCAAATTTATTCAAATTTTTACCCCCAAGTTTATTGAAAATAATTTTTCAGATTCAGTTCACAGGAGGTGTTTATACTCTAATGCAGACATTTCTGAGACTCACTTACTTACTCCTCTTCAAGACTGACATTTTAAAGCAAAATAAGTTTCTACCATTCATAGTATTAGCGGGAAGTTAGAAATCATGGTGCAGTCGCAACATTAAAAGTCAACAAGACAATAAAACCCCAATAAAGATCATGATAATTTAGTACTTAGAATTAGCACAAGTGCAATAAAGAAAGGGTGACCCTTTTAATAATAGGAAATGTTAGTCATCCTTAAGATAATTTTGTCATTACCAAGTGTGTGCTAATTTTTCATGTACAACCTGTATGTTGTACATTAATTTTTAAAAGGTATTATATCATAGAAGCAATATTCTCAATCACCTCACATGCTTAGTGAAGAGAGTAGGGTCTTCAAACTCCATAGAGTCTTCAAGATTAACTAAATTATATTACCTGGACTCTCTTCAATGCCATAGGATGTCATACAAGCAGCTTTTCAGTCTGTAGTTCTTATCCACCTGTATGGTCCTGTTTGGTGATGAAGGGAGAGTGAATGTCATTATAGTTACCTAAGCATTAGTTCTTATCCTTGACAGCAAAACTACGTAGCCAGCAAAGCTGTATAGTTTGGGCTCAGCAATGTCTTGAGCTACTGTGCTGTTGGTGATTCCAGTTTAAATTCTCTACTCGAACTCTGTTTTGTTTTTTTTCTTTTTAATAGAATTACCATTTTTGAAGATTTTAGTTGATTAACACCTTTTTTTTTTTTTTTATTTTTTAAAACAGTCAAAGTGCCCCTCCTATCCCTACCCAGTTCCAAGCTCCTAATACTTTATTATGTTCCAATGGCCAGCACTGTTAATAAATTCCTTGGTGGAGCTGCTAAAATAGTACCCTTATGCATATGCACAAAATTAATTAGAGGGAGGGAATAGCAGAGTATAAAGAGTACCATGAAGATTTTGACTTTAGCACTACAAAGATATGAAGCAACTGTGAGTAAATAATGTCCAAGATTTTGTGAGTAAGTAAATCTACCTGAGGGAAGAATTACTTATTCTCTAAAAATGGTTTAGCAACACTCTCTGGAATTTCTTTTAAATGCACTTTTCTCTAGTTCTGGAACACTCTGGGAAACATTAAAATCAGGACTCTTATGACCACAGTGCCTTAGAACTGCAAAACCTTTAGTCCCACCAGGATGAGTGCCCGAATTTTCCTGCAGCCGGTCATGGAGGCACTTTCATGCACTTCCCTGACTTCACTTCTTCATCTCTCAAATTATCCCAACCTTCAGCCTAGTGGGGATGTTGCAACTACATTGCTGTTTGGTTTTGATCAGCCGTTACTTTTTTGTCCTAGACATGGTTAAATTGTATTCCAGGAAAATGCAATTCCTGGCTACAGTATATAGCTTTTAAGGCATTTATATGAAAATGGAATTTGCTGTAGAATTTTCCTCTCTGTTTTATCCAACATAGCTAACTCAGAAGTGAAAAAAAATGCTTTTTTAATATATATATCTGCATTGTGTGCTCTATACAATATCATGATTTTATTGTCTGATTTCTCAAAGCCTGATCCTCAAACTTAATTTTGATTCATAAGTATTATATGAAAGTTTAAAGTTATGAGTTTCACCTATAGAGGATGATATTGCTAGTTCTATAGTACTGAGTGGTGGATTGCTTGTAGTATTTATAGCTGACAATGATTTTTTGACTCTGAAAGGCAGTGCAATTGCTACTAAAACCAATTTTCATCTTAGAGCCAGAGGCTCTAAGATCATACATCTTTATGATTCAGAACCAACTGTAGCTCATGAGCATTCAGGTCAGTTTTCAAAAAGCAACTTACAAGAAAGTCTGGGATAAACAAAACTTATCTTTTGTTTTCCAGAGGAAATCAGTTTCATCAATAAGGACTATTTGCAAGTATGCCGTGAAGGCATGAGCTTATGCGCAAGTATGAGGAGAAATATATGTTTCACAGAAGTGAAGATGGTTTGAATTATGCTGTGAGAGGGAAGTTTTGCCCTAAAGCTTGAAATTTGCTAAAAAACCCCCACAAATATGATTTGGAAGAATTTACCCTAACAGAGTTGGTCAGCATAAGAAGAACAAAGCTAGAATCAGGCAAATGATGGAGACAAGAAAATGTACTATTGTGTTGTGCTGAAATTGAGGGTTTGAATAGCTGACTTTTTTTTTCTTTTTTTTTTTAAACAAATATGGAAAGCATATAGAATTCTGTTTGGAGTCCTGTTTACAGTGGTCACTTTTAAACTTTGAAGGAAAACTTTGGGGCTTCATACATTATTTTCATTTTCTATTTTTTTCTTTTGAGTCTGGAAAAGAAGGTTAGTGATCTGATGCATTCTTTAGCTGTAGAAAATAAGAAACTTGAAATAGTAAAATTTAATCCATTTATAGTAAAATTTAATCCATTATGAAAAAATAGATTATGATACTTGAAATATTTGGATTATGATCTTTGAGTTCATCAAAATTAGCAACATTTACAGGTTTTTATAGCAACTAAAATTATTCTATTGAATATCATACTTTGACAGTTTTCAGGTTTATCCTGAAAATCTTGCAAAATGCATTAATAGGCTTATCTTAACACAAGAGTAAGTACTGAGCTCAAACGCCTCGGTTCAGTTTCACGGTCAGTGGAAACGTAATCAGTCAGTGGATAGAAAAGCAACTGGGAATTGCAAAAAAATTGTACAAGAATACATGTTGTTTGCTCATATGCTTCAGTTCATTCAATTCTGCTCTAGTAGAGCTGTTAGATCATTTAGAAATTCTGGTGATCTTGAGAATGCCAAGTAGCTCCTAACAGCAGGCAACAAAAAGCTGGCTTAGAAAACCATGCTGCTATTCACAGAGAGGCTGTAATAATCAAAATGCTTTAACTGGATTTTGGAACCTGATGGTAAATAGGTTATACAAAGACTGTAGCTCCTGACCTGATCATTATCAAAGGTCTCTTTTTCGTATCCCTTTTATGTGCCAAAATATTTGAGGTCTCCAGATAGGAAGTGTTTTAATATCTGCCAATGCTTTTAAATAGTGATGACATACTGATTTGTGAAAAAAACCCATGCCAAACAAAAACAACAACCCTGAACTAAGTTCTGAGAAGTATATTTGAATGTTTAGCAACTAGCAGGTTGAAATAAAGGAAAGTGAATGTAGCACTTTTATTTCACAAAATATTTTTGAGTACACATCTTTCAAAGCATTTAATCCAGCTGTAGGTAACCGTGAGAGATGTTTGTATCCTAAAGACAGAAAATATGAAAAAATTAACATATTACTCTCTTTAACACAGCTTAAATGTGAAAAAAAAAATCTTTTAATTAAGAAAATTAGGTATAAATTATTTGAATGCTACAAAGGATTATTCCATTAGTGGATATTTTTCAAACTTAAGATGTTGGGAAATGATTATAAGGACAATGTCTATATGTCAAACTTGATAAATCTCTGTTATTGCTGTGGCATAGAAGAGTCAGCACCAGGTTTCTACCTCATTATCATGTGAACCTCAGAGGTTGCCTGAGCCTGTCAATGCAATCTCTGCCTGGACACACAGGAACAGTTCCTGTGACAATTATACTTGGTCTTCTTTAAGCAATTTCAAGCAATTCTTTCACCTCAGCTATATCCTTACCACTCTACATTGTTAGATTTTATATTTCAGTTGCTACATATTTGCAAAAGCTGTATGAGAACACATTGTGTCTCAGGCAGGTAGAGGAGGACCTTTAGGAAGGCTTAGAATGTCTGCATTCTTGGTACAGCTGTCCAATATGTATGTATAGGGGCATCTTGTTGCCCCTCTAAAAAATTTGGATCTGTTCTTGGGGACATGGTTGTGGAATCAGAGAACCTTTTTTGCATTCAACTTTTTTGGTCTTTTTATGTTACATTGGTGAGAAGAAAGTACTGATCAAAAGTTCTGAAGTTAAAACTAGACAGATGTGAGATTCAGCAGGACAGGAAGACCTTTCAAAGTGGAGGTGAAGATCTTGATGATAGAAAATTTGTTTAGCAAGTCTATCTGCCTGGCCCAACTCCCATTTGAATGCACTTTGTTTGGAAGCTTTCCTGTTCTCTGGTCCTAACTAATTTTCAGGTGCCTTTTTATGTCTACATAGTCTAAGTGCCAAAATCTCAGGAACAGTGACTCAGTATCAGTAAAGAGACAGAGTTTACGTTTTGGCATGTTCAGGGTGAATGACAGCTCGTTAGAAACTTCTTTGGAAGTGTAAGAGAAACGATGTCTTAATTAATCACTAGATAAGATTGAGATAAATGTCTGTGAGTGTGCAGTGCACTATAGTATGAAGCAGGGATCACTGCAAACCACTGCTGAATGCTAAATCAAATCTCTTCTACAGCTGAAAATCATTTATGTAATCCATTTTGTTTTCCATTGCAATAGATGGGGAATTTATGTATGGTTATTTGCCTTGTGAAGAATGATATAAAAATGCATAGAAGAAGGGACCATGAATACAATAAAAAAACATTTCCTGGTCTTTCCTTTTACCATTGCTATTGTTATGAACCTTATAAAGAGTATTTTGACAAAGAAACTAGCTAAAATTGAAAAATGAAGGCTGAGTTTGCAGAACTGTGAATTAAAAATTTAATGTAAATTTCAAAAAACTTACCAAAAAAAGTCAAAAAACAACTACCAGTATGCAGATGTTTGCATTTCACAATATCCTTTGAGTGCTGTCATCACTCTTAACTGCAGTGAGGAGGAAGGGCATATATAAAATTTATATCTGTCATGTAATGCCAAAAGCACTTTCAGTAGTTCTGAGGAAATACAATGTGTAACTGAATGACTTCAGTCTGCAAGCTGTTTTATATTCTATTTATATATATTACTTCTTAGAAAAAAAGGGTTAGAGCCTTAAAAGAAAACCATAATGTATGGCAACATACCCTTAGACCAGTAAAAAGATGTAGGATTTCACACTCAAGGATGAAGCTTTCTTTGTTTAGGTTATCTTTGTAACTGTCTTGCTTAACAGAGCTTGGACCTCATAGTGCCATAATAGTAATAATAAATAATAAATAATAGTAAGTGTTGGATTAAGTTTATGAGATAAGTGCCCTCTTCAAAGATACTTTGGGACATGCTAGAATTATTGCATTTAATTATATAATTAGTTAAAAATAGAAGATCAAGTCAAAGAGAACAAACATTGCCTCTACCACCTCATTCACACCAATGGTGGGTGTGACCACAACCTACTTCAACTGTGCTTCAGAGGCTGGAGGGAAAAAACAACCACCAGAATTCCTTTTGGCACTCGTGAATCATGGAAAACCCCTCAAATCCTCCCTACCTTTTGTGACCCATGAGAATGATTGGCTAGAAGTTTTAAGTCATTTTTAGGAGAGATATCAGACACTGCCTGAAGTTCTAGCAATTCTGTCTTTTTTTTTACACAAAAATCTGTAAGGTAATGTAGCACAGATAATGAAGGGCAATGGCTCCATTGCTGCTTCCTTCTAGTTTGAGATGAACTCACTCCATAGCAGATAACATCTCAGCTGAGCACTCTGGACATTGTGTAGGACTATCCTATACTAATGAATCCCTCCAGGAGGCCCAAGCACTGGGAAGAGCTTTGTTTAAACCCTGCACCCAGGTCCATGCATTACATAGCTCAAAACCATCTAGACTTACCTGGATATACTAAGCAGTATGTCATTTTATGTATCCATGTATATTCCAGAAGAAGAAAAGGCAACAAGATTTTACCAATGAAATGCTGAGTAATTGAGAAATTTATGTTTGAGGGTAGAGTATGTTGCTAAACAGACATGAGTTTAATCTTCAGGAAGGTAAGAAGTGAATACTGAACACTGATTTTTCTGCAAGGTAGAGTTGTCCAGTGAAAAGACACTTAGACTTGGTAAAACTTGATTAAGGTTTCTTCTTCCTGTAGACCTTCAGACAACATTTAATCAATCCTTCACGGTATATCCATTAGTATCAGTGTAGCAAAGAAATAAACCGTTTTTATTAACTGTTTTATTAGGCAATAGCATAGATGGCTAAAAAAATAATTTACTAATTTTTTTCCTCAAATAGTTTGAAGTAGGAGATTTGATGGAAGTTGAAAAACACGTGTAGATCCTTGCTTAAACAATTAGTTGAGCGCACAGCAGCTTCAGTCATAGAATAATTGTACACTTCTAAATTTAAGCATGAGGTTATTATTTGTATTATTAGCTAAGGTAGAAATACTTTGTTGAACTGAAGGCAAACAAGATTAAATCATCAGTAAATTCACAGAAATTTTAACATTCACTTCAGTGCATTGCAACTCCACAAAAAGGTGTAGAAATGGAATTTAGAACAGAAAATGCAACAGGTAATTGGGGGATAGAACAAACCAGATGAACTCTGAGACAATCATCTGCACCAAAATCTTTACTTAAATGCCAGAAAAAGTTTGTGAAGGATTTGTATTTGAAAAAGTTAGTAGATAAAACACTAAGTGAAAGGAGGGTGCCAATAAAATGTCTTTGTCTTCCGCAATAAAGGAAATGAATGATAGTAGCACAAAAGTTACAATAGAAAACACCATGCATCAAGAGAGGCCTTTAAAAAATACATTGTAGGGAACAATTGTGCAGTGGCAGGAGGATGAATTAGATGACAAAAAGAAAATTTACTTGAAATACCTGAAATGAGATTTTGTTCTTATTTGCTACAACTGGAACAAAGCAAACTGTACTTTTATATGAGCAAGATACCAGCATCACATAAGCATTGGGTTGATGCAGATGTACTGTAGCTAGTGACTTTATTTCAAAGGTCATTGAGTGATCATTAGGGATTAGAAAACTCATTAGAAAAAGTATAGAGAGGTAACATATGTGAACAAGGAAGGCAAACCTCTCTGTATTTTCTGACCATGTTAGTGAAATATGTAGGGTTTGCACGTACTTGAGAGGAGGAAATTTTTAACACCCTATGTATGAACGTTGTGCTATCTTTCATAAGTAACAGCAACTTGCAGATAGATATTTGACCTTAAAAAACAAAATTGGAGGTAGACTAGAGAGTACTGGAGAGGCAAGAAGTCCAGCTTTCTAACTTGAAGTGACACTTCATTGTAAAGGTGACTCAAACAGAATTGTGAGTGACCCCAGCACTGCTTGTGCCTTTATTGACAGAGCAATGTCTTCCAGCACCTGAGCAGAGTGAGCAGAGCTGGGTGCTGGTAACAGGGTCGACAATAGTTACAGTGTAGGCAAAGTGGTGCATCAGGTTCAAGGCCTACCCAGGGAGTACAGTCAGGAGCAGGAGGAGATGAAAGCAAAGGTGGAGCTGGAAGAAAGGCCTAGGGCCATCCGCAGAACAGGGCTGGTATCTGGCACTTCTGCTGCACCACTCAGGCAGGGTCTGACAGCATCAGGCTGAGCTGAAATTGGAATTCTGGTCAATGGGCAGGGTGCATGGATGAAGGTCCAGCCAAGGGCTGGACAAGGCCAGTGAGGCTTTTTGGTGCCCTCTGGACTCTTGACCTGGATTTTTAGAAAACTCTAAGGATGGTGATGGCAACATCTAAATGTGTGCAGTGTAAACGCCCACAGCTGAGCTAACCTGAGCTAATTGCTCTCATCAGAAGAGAAACAAGCACTCTTCTCACCCTATACATCTCTAACAAAGTTAAGAAGCAGATAAGTATAGGCTGGTAACTAACTTACATAAAGACCTGCACATACAGTGATCCAAAATTAGGTGAGGCGACCAGATTGTCAGATTCCTTACTAAGTAGCAACACAGTGATGAGCAATAAATCCTGCTTAGTACCATGAATTTGAAATTAGAGATGCCTTGCCACCTTTTTCAAAGTTTGAAAAATAGTATTTTTGTGCTAGGTGTCAGGAAGGACACTACTGGATTCTTTTGAAGTTGACTGGGAATTTTAGGCTCATGTAATTTATTTAGTGTCTTCTTTTCTTTTAAATCAAGAGAGGTTCAAAAAAGGGCCTCTACAAATAGAGAAATAAAATAGCCATTAGAATGTGTAATAAAATACAAGGGGTGAATTGGTTTTGTAGCATAGAGCAGCTTTTTATCCATGCCTCAGTGTCATGAAAGAACTGACAAGAATGGTGAGAAAAAAAAAGTATTGAAATGTAGGTCCTGATTTGAGTTGCACTGTCATAAATATCTTTCAAATCAATTAAGAAAGTGCCACTTACTTTGCTTGTTCAGTTTTCCTTTTAACACAAGACTAAAACAGTCATTTACCTTGTCTATTGATTATCAGATCTCAGAATCTTTTTATTTCTTACAGGGTATGTTTGTGGTAGGGCAGCTCTTCATGTGGAGGCATAGGTGTCCCTCCACAAAATCACTTAAAAAACTTCATTAAGTCTCATTAAACCTCAGTCCTTGTCGTAGGCTTTTGTCTTAAAAGCAACACACATTGACAAAGTAATCTACCAAAGAAATTGCATAAAAACTTGTAGCAATAA
>JAYRBT010000001.1:96134277-96144321 GCA_036023395.1 Myiotriccus ornatus
ATTTCTTCCTCTGAGACTTCCTCGCAGCCCTTTCGCATCTTTCTCCATTCTCTGTAGGCTTCTGTTGGCCCACCTCCAACAAGTTTACCTATAGTTTCTGTCAATCACAACTACTAAATGCACACTTTCCTGTCCTTTTTTTGCTAAGTGTTATCCACCACTAGTAGGACGTAGCATTGAGTAATTAAAAATAAAGAGATAATAGTGGAGAGATCTACCTGTGACTGTCATTTGGTATCTGATAGAAAAGTTAAGAGCAGACTTGCAACAGCATCTCTATCAACAAGCATCACGGATATGAAAAAATTAACAGATTGCCAACAGTCTTACTTTGTATGTTCTATAAAAATGTACAGATCTATGTGGTGGAAGTCATTGGGTCCATATTAAAATGATGCTCCCCAGCATCCCCACTGTCCTATTGTATGTCAGCAACCTGTGTTTCAAAAGGACATCATCAGTTCTGCACTTGAGTGTGTACCATAAGTCTCCATATTTATATATATATATATGCACAAGCCGAATAGATAACCCACAAATCCTTCAATCCCTGATATAGGCACACCTTTATGGTCATAGCCCAATTGATAAAATAAAAGGTTTGATCCGTACTTGATATTTGAGTTCCAAATACACGATACTACAAATATATCTTCCACTGTTTACCATACCTATTCTTCCATTGATGAATGTAATCACAAATAAATAAATAAAATTTGGTCTTCCTTTAAATATCTTTGCCATCTTTTAAGATCTCTGAATAGGATCTATCATTTTCTGAAAATAAACTCGGGCTTCAGTACTTGAAGCCAAATATAACAGTCTCTGACTTCTTAGCGAGGCCTTGGGAAATCTACTGTCCTCCAGGGCTAATTTCTGTATCCGTTTTTAGCTGAATCTTATTCAGGCACATTTTCTTTCCACTCCACAGGCAGACAAACTATTTTCTTTGGAAGACTGTAGATGAAGAGAACATATCAGCAAAATACTAAAATGATTTGATGCCTGATAATAGAAGGTGACTTGCTCCTTATCGGAAAGAAACAGTTAATTCCCACATTAAAATGTATTAAAACCTGTTTGCTGCAAGAGTGATCTGTGTTGATAGTAATGCAATAGCTTCAGTCAGCCAACATTAGGGTTGTGACCTAGTTCTTGTGAGCTATTGCAGCCTGTCCTGTAAAATATATTGTGATATATGGTGTATTTCTCTTTCTGTAAAATCTAGGCTTTATTTGATTTTTCTGCTGCAGTTTCGTTCCAAATTTCATTCTCCACAATACCCAGATGCCTGCCCTGGGAAATGTACTTCTTCCTTGAAGTCCTATTTTGATGTTTCACCTTGTGTTCCTGATGGTATGTCCCCTGCAATCTCTCCGTAGGTGGCCAAGTCCTGTGTGTGCTGATAAAGTTAGTCTGTTCAGGTATTTCCCTGATAACCACTCAGGACCATTTAGATTGCATCAGGAAAGCTGTCAGATGGACATTCATATGGTATAATTCCCTCTGTGCTTTATTTAATCACTGAATGTATTACATAATCTTAGGAAGAAAGATGCCTGTCATTTGAATACAAGCATTATTCTGCAGTGATAGTGGCTACCTCTAGACATTATGGCAGGATCCATACAGCCCAAATTTATGGTCCTCACCATGTGGCCATAGAACCCCTTGGGGCATGGTGCTGGTGCTGCTGTGCCTCCCCCTGCAGCGGGTGAGCAGCCCAAGCTGTGTCTGGGGTGCTGGAGCACCATGGCATGGGGGGTTGCTCTTTCCAACTCCTGCAGCTCTGCCACAGCTTACACAAAAACTTTTCAAGCAAGTATTCCTGCTGAAGCATATGTGGTGTGTTAGTATACAGTGCTAAATCAGAGAAGGTGTTTGGGTTCACTGGTTCTGTTTTGTTCCCACAGTTTCTGGGCTGTGACCTTGACTGGTATCTCAGTTTATACTCTCAAGGACCTCCACATCTACTTCTTTTCATCAGGATGGTGCTGTGTTGCTGTTATTTCTTTTATTTTCATTCTGCAGGTGCAAAAATTGTTTGTTCTGTTAGGCACAACAGTTGTTCTATGCTGACTGACTGAAGTCCAAAAACGGTAATTTTTCTACTGCTCTGGTTTATTCTTGCCTGAATATGACTTTTTTTTCATACCCTCCTTGGCTTTTGGTGTCATCTTTGTAATCTTCTTTCTTTAAACATCCACATCCCTCAAATATTTTCCATCTATTTCTTTGCCACTCAGTCCATCTGTTTGCTTGTCATATTGATTGTGATGGTTATTTCGCCCTAAACAAGCAGAAAATGAAAAGTGGTCTTTGTCAAAAGATTCAACTGCTAGAGCTCCTTGACTCTGCTAACCTCCTGCTTATTCAAGGTTTAGCAAGGATTAACTTCATATTATGAAATGTAAGAAATTAAACCACATCCAAGACATCATGAACAGTAAAAGCTATTTCTTGTTTGTGGCAAATGCTTCATATTTTCCAAAACATAATTTAGTCCAACATTTAATACTTTGACTTAAGCGGTAAAATCTGAAATCCATTTTTAAAATTGTTCCTTCAGGAAAGATTCTATTAAGAATAGGGCAGTATTTTTCATACTCTATGTTAATGCTATTTTGTTTAATGCCTAAAATAAACCTTCCCTGTATTGCAAATGTATTATACCTTTCAGTACTGTACCTTCTGTTCTGGAGATGGCATGTCAGATCGTGATAATTAAAGTAGTCTTGTTTATCTGCAAAATAAAATGTGAAAGACAGTATACTGTTTGTGTAATGACACTGCCTGAGCTAACAAGGAAAAGGTTTGTTTTTCACAATAGGTTATTACAGAACCACAGGATCAGAGACTATGCCAATTTGGAAGAGACCCATGATGATCATTGAGTCCAGATCCTGGCCCTGCACAGGACCATCCCCAAGAGTCACCATGTGCCTGAGTATTGTCCAAACACTTCTTGAACTCTGTCAGGCTTTGTCCTATGACCACTTCCCTGGGGAGCCTGTTCCAGTACCAAATCACCCTCTGGATGAAGAATCTTTTTCTTATACTCAGCCTAAACCTCCCCTGACACAACTTCAGGCCACTCCCTTGGGTTCTGTCACTGATCACCACAGAGAACAGATCAGTGCCTGCCCCTCCTCTTCCCTTCACGAGGAAGTTGTAGGCTGTGATGAGGTCTTCTCTCAGTCTCCTCTCCTCCAGGCTGATTTTTTGTTTTTCCATGGGATATGAGTGATTCATAATTTATTAACAAAGAAGGCTCAAGGAAAATGTGCTGCTCTGGTACTTTGAGACTGACTTTCAATCTATCATTTAATGAACATCAGTATTGTATCCTAGTGCCTGTTTGTAGAATGTGTCAGTTTAAACTGGGAGTTAAGCTTCAGAGAAAAGTGTATTCCTGTGTAGTATTGTTTTACAGTATCACATCCTGGTTTGTCACAGAGTCCCTGTGCGGCCCAGAGCAAGTAATTTAACTCTGTTTTTCAGTTCCTCGACTGTGCCCAAAGAAGGATAACAGTATTTCTCTAACTGTTGGGAATACTGAAAGAACAAAAACTGTTGAAGGTGCACTTTCCAGTCAATAAGGTACCTTCTCTATAAAAGGTACAATTTAAATGCTGGAAAACTATGATGTAGAAGATTTCCCTTTACGAGGAGGTATACAATATCCTTAACTTGAGGATCGCAGATGAGTTCTGTGTGCACTGTTCAGCACATGTGGGATCAGGGTCTGGAGGAGAGAGAATAGATGGCTAAAAAAGATACACACTGGGGATTCAGAGAAAGTTGTCACATTTTTCTAATTATATTTATTCTCTTTTTTAGAAGTCACAGGAGACTATGTGGCATAATAAATAACGTTCCCCCCTCAGGGACTGGAAGTTACAGATTCTCAGCTCTTAAAAATAGAGATGTCCTGACTTGCCTCAAATTACTGTCAGAAGAAGAAAAAATAAAAAAAAAAGGAAATAGAAGCCTTTGGAGATAGGTGTCAGCTCACTGAAATCCAACTGAAAGTTTGCAGAGAACTAGGTGAATATGTTCTGTATCCTTCACAGCTCAGTGAGAATCATCACTTGCCAGCAATCGTTTATTTCACATTGTAGTAATGTGAGATCTGGGTGTTCAGATGTGTGGACAATGTAAAAATTTCACATAAGATATCACCTGATACAGAAACAAATGGAAAAAGAAAGAAACTGAGTGCAAGCATAGCTAAAAAAGTCTACGTTTCAATAGATGGAACAATGTTTTAATATATGTTTATTTATGTTTATGATTTAAATTAGTACAATGTTTTTGACTTACATTAGGACATAATAGTTCTGTGCTTAAGACAGATCTTTTCATCTTCTCTGTCATTTCCCTTTCCTCTGGCATTGCCTGTGCATTGGAAATACACTCTGAGGAGCAAGAAGCATCCACCCTGCCCTTGTACACTACAAGTAGTGTGGGCAGGAGGAAACACTGGGAACTACCAGGAAGCAAACAGTGTCTGGGGATTATCTCCAGCCTCAGGACAGAGGCTTGCAAATTGCTGGTTCCCCTGGGTCTGTCAGGGACCACAGGTGACCGCAGGAGAAGCCCTCTCCGGGCAGCTGGGCTGCAGTGTGTTCTGCAGCAGTATCCTTCAGTGTAGGCTGTCACGTGGAAATTAGTTGGGAGCCCACAGGATGCAGGACCCCTTGCCTCTGAATAAATACACCAAGCAGGCTGCTCCTGAATCATCATACAGGAGATGACAGACCTTAGTCTGATACTCTGGGTCTAAGACAGCAGCAGTCACATTTTGTTCCCTGGAAAACCAGAGGACCTGAGCCAGGCTCTAGGGACTCCCAGTTTACAGGCTGCTGAAACTGCAAATAATTCAGGGAGTCCTGGAAACACTCTGGCAGATGATACGGCTTTTCCAAAATATTTTGCTGTTCTTGGTAGCTTTTATTTACATTAAAGCCAGTAAGAATTTGTCTAAAACTTCACCTTTGTTGTACAGCAAGCAAAGGATATTGCAAATTTTTTCTTAAGACCCCCAAAAATAGCTTTAACCTGCAAGTTCAGTACTGAGACAATGAATCTGTGCAAACAAAAGGTGTAGGAATTGAAGGTTTCTTACACATATGGAAAGATGCTGAATTCCAGACTCCCACTATAGCTTGCACTGTTCTGGTTGGTAAGATAAAGACTGGCTTGATTATCCACACATCTCTAATTGTACTGTTGAAGTTATGAAACATTCCAGAACCTGGGGGATGTGGATTATAGGCTTTGCAATGCTTATGCAGTATCTCCTGAATATCTAAAAAACATTCCTATTAAAGAATAGATCATGCTAAGTTCCCTGTGTAGATTGATGTTAGTCTTATCTGTAAAAGAATGGTGTTGCAGGTACTTCCTTGGGAAATAAAGGTATAAATGAAGATAACAGATTCAGCATGTGTGGTCAGCTCAGTTATAAGAAAACCCTCCAGCGTTATTTATTCTACAGTTATCCAATAATAAAACCTTTTTATGCAGATAATATTTTATTGTGCTTGATTTATGTGAAAAATACTGTGAAGTAGTTTAAATTATAAGGCAGAACTCTTTACTTTTACACTTATTTTAAGAGAAATCGATATGAAGTTGCTTTGGGTAGCAATATTTATTGCAAAAGATTAGATACAAAGCATCTCAAAAGCCTTATGAACTGAAGTGGGGCTGCAAGAGAATAACTTTAGTTTAATTTGGCCATCATTGCTCATAAATGAAAAAACAAGTTATGAAGAAAAAACCTCCAACTCCAAGAACAGTTTTCCTGTGCTGTTAGTGATAAAAAGAATACTAGAAGTTTGTACCATGCATGAGAATTTCTTTCATTTTTTTTTTCCTTATTGTTGTCTTTTATGTTATAACTCCTCCTGCCAAACAGACAAAATATTTAGGTTTAGAAAAATGTGCTGATTGGTTTGTAATTGTCAGCCTTGCATTCTCTTATTTGTCGCATTGGGAAGTACTGATTAATGCCACTGTCCTGATAACTGTTTAAACTTCAGGGAGATTATTAGAACAGGAATTTTAGATCCTAACACCTCCCTGTCTGATACATATGAAAAACACAATCATCCAGTGACATGTCATCACTCACTAAGCTTTTAAGCTTTTTAAAAGCATATTAGTCTGCAAAAAGAGCTGCTTCATACGGCATCCTTCTCCCCTATGATACTTACCAAAAATAAAGGGAAATGCTCTCTAAGATTTATGCTACCCTCTGATTATCTTTCAACAAAATTCAGTCACGAGAGGCCAACACTAGCAGTTAGGCATTCTGCCTTTTCTAGATTAATGAGAATTAGGAAAATGTTTTGCTAGAGCTCAAGCAGCTGCACAAATGTATACTAAAGGAGTGCTGCAGACACTTAGTTTGACCCATTAGTTTTTAAGCACTCAGTACCAGTGTAGATAGTTGACATCTTTGCCACTTTTGAAACATATGGTTGATTTCATCTATCTCCTGTTTTTCCCTTTGCTCTCCAGACCCATTTTGGGGAATGTAGTTTCACTTTAAAAATGTGGCTTGGCCTAAGCCAAGGCTTACCTAAGATTGTTTTATGAAAATATAAACCCTTTCTTTGCAGCAAATGCATCAAGAGAAGCTATGCCTTAAACTAATTGATTCTCAGAGTACTGATCCTTCAGCTTTCCTGAGGTGATCATGTGTAGTTACACTAGACTGACAAAGCCAAAGGAATACATAGTCAGGAAAGAGGCAGAATAAGGAAATCTTTTAGGGGATATGAGGTATATTTACAGACTGGGGTTTTGAGTATGCTTTTCATCTTCTGACACTGGCTATGGGCCCCAGCCAAAATCTCATTCCATATTGTCTGGCCTTGCTCTGTAAGCAAAGAAGGTACAGAGTCAGTGGATAAAATTGGCATTGGCAACCTCATATTATGCCTAATTTAAAATTTATTGGTTTTTTTTTAAAAAATCTAATACAAAAAATTGTAAAATTCATCAGAGCATACCTCTACAAGTCAGTTTAATGGAGGCAGGAATGTTATCAAGAGGATGAGAGAAGAAATCAAGATCTAGGAAAGAGTACAGGCTGCAAATGAAAAAAATAACTCTTACGATTGAAACTGTGACAGTGAGTAGTAAATAATTTTAAATCCAGAGGACTAAGAAGAGGGTAATATTCCCCAGCGGTAAGGACACTCACCTGGGCTGTGATGACAGCTTTGCTATGAAACTTCAGGAATGATTAAGTGTTTTTAATCACATGAGGTAACTGATTGCCTCTGGAGCAGAGAGGGACATACCTTATGGCTATGAAGTCACTTTCTGTTGCCATTACTCTCTACCTGACCCAGTGAGTCTGGGAAAGGGCAGAAAGTGCAGTGCATTTCTCCCTGCCCCACCCTCTCCAGTGCTTAGGGATGCTTTGTTTTAACTGCATGTCCCATCTAGAAAAATGCCAAGGAGGGAAAGCTTTAAAGAAATATTTTCTTTGATCCCAGCATTCAAAAGAATACTGTACTTGTGCAGAAATAACTCATTGTTGCACTGCTAGTAGTGCTCTGAAAGTAGGATCAAAGTCCTTAGATGTCATAGGGAGGATATATTCTCTGGGTACAGAAGAATTTATAAATCACTGTAGGTAGAAATGTAGTTCTAGGTATGAGATTTATTTTATTTAAGTTAAATAAGGAAGATACCTAGAACTGAGTTTGGCTCTATTTCTACCTAGGACAGAGTAAAACAAGATGGGTCTAGCCTAACTTTTATGGCTGTGTGAAGTAGCTGTGTGTAATAATGTTCTCTTTATTTCTTTTTCATAGATAAAAGGAAAAAAAAAAGACACAGGTTACAGTTAAAACAACATAAAATCTCAACATATCTGTCTTTAGGGAGTGGGATACTACTTCTTTCTCCTGGAGTCTTCAAAGCATTTTTTAATAGTGAGGCATGTATGAAATTTAAATACTTTAAACAGTACCCAAATGCAGATTTTCTTAATCAGTTTTGCAACTAAATGACTAATTTTCACTTAAAGCATTTTTTTGAAAGTAAACGCCTTTGTTTGCTTGTTTGGTTTTTTGGATTTTTTTGCACTGACCTTCAGTTCTTTTTGTCTTTCCCATGCTCTGCAAGTAAGCAAAGAAATATCTTACTGGAAGTAGTTAAAAGAAGTGTCATCTTTAGAGTGGTCAAGCAATTTGTTTTTAAGGTCATATTAAAAAATTTTTTATGCCACATTTTAATTATTTTACTATGGTGAGATATTTCAATTAGAACAGAGTTTTGCCAACAGTAAATTAAGACCTTTTCAATTTACATATTTCTTTTAACATCAATTATGATTGTGTTGAAAGGACTTGAAGAGTACTGCTGAACTTCTGGAAGAAAGTCATGACATTTAATATACAACTGTCAATCTTTACTATAGTGAATGTTAAAGTGTTAAAACATTTGCATTGTTATGTGCATACGATACATTTCCCATCTTCTTGTATCTTCAGAAATATTTTGTAGTTGAATAAACATATAAACTGCGCTGAATTATGCATGAAAAACTATTTTAGGGCTCCATCTGCTAAGCATTTTTTTCAGTTTGTTTCTAAAGTTAAAAATGTTTATGCTGCATTATATTAGGTATAAAACAGGTTACAGCACCTTAATTGATTTTATTTCCTAATATTCTGTATTATCACACAGCTAAGCACATATCTAGTATAAAGAGAAGCAGAAAGATCCTAGTTCAGCAGGGCATTTAAACACAGGCTTGCAATTTAGCTGTCTTCAACATTCCGCTGTGTTCAGGAACTTTGCTGAATGAGACCCTTCACCAAGAGAAGATACACAGATTAAGTCATGAATGTTTTACTCTTATTATCAATATGTTTAAATTACCCTAAACAAAAAATATTTTTCATATTTTAAAGGCGAGTTGTTTCCAACATTTCCCATTCTATAATTTTAGGCTATGTCCATCAGATATTTGTAAGCTTGTCTCCAACCTTGCTTTTTGTTGAAAATGCTATGCAAGTTAACATTTTCTTCTGAGCTCAACAGCCAATTACTTCTGTTACTAGGATACTGTTTACCATAAAGATCGTGATGTAGAATGTACTGGCTAAAAAAGACAATAAAGGAATAACAGAACAATGGAAAGCTTTCTGGGGGGATAAATCCAAAAGGCATTGGCAGTCAACTACTATCCAGCTATAAAATGTCACAAGAAGCAACACTGAATCTGTTATGTTCCACTGTTAAAAGGGAGGAAAAGAAAATATTTAAATGAGAGGTGAAAGAAGCATTTTTCACATGGAGTTAGAAATGAGCTAAGCCCAGCATTAACTATCATCACATTGCTTATGGATCCACAGAAATAAAATGCTGTTGGCAGGACAGCAAATAAATCTTGGAAAACTGGATTCACGCAAAAACTATATGAATTTGTCAAGTAACCATAGAAAGATATTTAAAAAAATATACACCAGCTCCAGTTTTACTGGATGGGAAAATATATTTGAGAAGTGGTGGCAGTCTGGTGAAGTTTCTAGTGACTGGAAAAGGGAGAACATGACCCCCATTTCTAAAAAGTGTAGAAAGGAAAACATAGGGTAATACAGGCCAGTCAGTCTCACTTTTGTGCCTGGCAAGATCATGGAGCAGATCCTGCTGTAAACTACACTAAGGCACATAGAAAATAAGGAGGGGATTAGCAACAGCTGATACGTGTTCACTGGGGCAAACCATGTATGACAAATTTGGTGGCCTTCTAGGATGGGGTTACATCGTTGGTGGTTGAGGGAGTACTGACCGATGACATCTACCTGGACTTGTGCAAAACATTTGACATTGTTCCACGCAACATCCTGGTCTCCAAACTGGAGAGATGTGGATTTAATAGATGGATCACTCAGTGGACGAAGAATTGGTTGAATGGTTGCTCTCAGAGGGTTGTGGTCTGTGGGGGAGCCCAGCTGGCCCTGGGCTCTCTGTAAGCTGGGATACTGAAGATGGAACTTTACACCTGGCAGAGGG
>JAYRBT010000001.1:96156805-96167709 GCA_036023395.1 Myiotriccus ornatus
TTGGGTTTTGTCCGGAAATCTACTAGGGCAAAACCATTCACAGCCCCAGGGACGGGCTGGTGGGCAAAACCACGACAGTCACAGTGCCCAAACTCCACCTGACAAGAAAGGCCAGCCAGTGTCCTCTTCTTTGCGGTCACCCAGTTCAGGGTTCACCACAGAACGGTGTCAGGATGACCTCTATATATGCGATTAGTGGACAGATTCTTCCTTTCTTGGACAGGTTTCCTGATCAGATCCCTCAGGTGTGAAAGAAGGCTATTAAGGTCCAGAGTTTCTTGAGGCTGAGGGGTGAATCATCCACCACAACCTAATCATTTTACTAGTGGTTTACTGAACTAGGCACTTTTCCTTCTGTATTGACCTTCCCCCACTGAAATTTGGAGGAAAATGCTCCAAAATGATGCACAATACAGAGATGCTCTAAACATATAATCTATGTCCAAGGACATTAACACGTTCATAGCTGCTCTGCCAAGTCTGAGTGCAGATGCAGGAGGAAGAATAAAATTTCATCACCCACCCTCTTAATTTTGCTATGGATAGAAGAGACAGGTCAGATTTTAGCTGGACCATAAATCTTCTCACAAGTTCGTCGTAGTTCAGTCACTTTATCAGGACATTTTCTTAGGCTGACACTGCAAGAAAAAATTACAACTTTTCTACATTTTCATACGTACAGAGCTAGAAAAGAGTTCATAAGCTCACCAACTCTCTCTGCTACTTGTAAATTATCTAAATATTTCCTCTGACAATTTTTAAAACTGAAAACAATTAAATAAACCTACCTTTTCCCACCAAACATGTTTATTTCAGCACATAAACATCATTCAGATTACATTAAAAAAAAGAGGAAATATCTACATGCAGACACTTATATGTAGGTGTCAATAATATGAATCCCAAATCACAAGTCAGCTTTGTCAGAAAATAAAAATATATGCTGACATGCCCTTCTGTACTCACTGTCATAGTTTTGGTAAATTTATTACTACTGACAGAGTGTCTATATGACAAGTCAATAACTGTGAGTTTTGAACATTTCAAGATTAAAGTTTAAATGAATTTTTCAATTTTAAGAAGTTTCAGTAATTTTTTTGAAATTTAGTAATTTTTTAATTGCAACATGTATTTTGCACAAATTATGGAAATTGTAGGACCTTAGCTGTGGAAATGCTTGATCTGATTTGAAAGCAAAATCTGTGGGAGTCTTAAGAAACTATATTCAGACAAAAAATTCTGTGCAACAAAGATTCACTTTTGTTTCTTTAAATGCTTTGATATCATGGAGTTAATTTGGGTAAGGAAATGAACATTGGGAATAACAAAGTCAAACAAATATTTATGTAATAAATGGAATTCGATAAATAATTTAGCTCCTGTAATTGGTATACCCTATATCTCATATTAGTGAATACAAGGAATATTGAAGGCAAGGGAAAAGTTCTGCCTAAGGCAATTGAAACATTCAGTGGTGCAATAATTGAAACAATATTAGAAACAATTTCAGTTGCACGTTCACCCATCCTTTATTCTGTTTATTGACTTTTTTTTTCACTGATAATAAAACTTGAATTTATTCCTGTAGTTTTCTGTGCAAACTGTTGTGGTGAAATATAAGCTCAGAAATGTATGAACATATTTTCAGAAATTTAGTCCATGACCCACATGTACTTTTTTGTTCCTTTAAACAAAACATGGTTCATCTGTTGAAGGCATAAAAATCTATGTGCATTCTGATCACTTAAGTGTACCCACAACATCATGTGTAAAAATAGCCTTTATTAAAAACATCATAGTTCTTTATTATACTGTATCATCTTACAGTTTTATATAAATACAGATTATAAAACTGTTATATTAGAAATTAAATATTAATACACAATGTGCTTTCAAAACACAAGCCTCGAAATGGAGTTAATATTTCACTTTTAGTGCTCAGCTGAAAATCCTCATGACTTTTCAAGATAAATCTGAACAACTACTAGACATTTCGTTTATGACAAAAGGCTATTCACATTAGTCTGTGCTGATATAACAGTTAACAGACAGGTTTTGCAATATAGTTTTGAAACCTTCAAAACTACTCTGATATGTTTTTTCCCTCTGCAGTGCTATGTCACTGGGTATACTGAATGATCAAGGACAAGGAGATTTTTAACTGTGGACTAAACTTCCACAGATTTCAGTGAGGGCTTATAAAAATGATCAGTTAGAAGAGTGTGCAATGTTTAAAGGTTTATTTGTACATTTGATTGCAATGTGGTTGCACAGCCATTTAAACACAGACTTTCTATTTTGTGTTGCAACACATCTTAAATGAGATAACTAGAATATTAGTTTATAGTGGGTACAGGATAAATCTAATAGTCTCTGAATTATTTCGTCTGTTTCTAAATTATGTTTGTTTTACTCTAAAATTCTATTTGAAAAGGAAGACATTCACATGAGACCTCATGCAGGTTTTAGGAGACTAGAGAACAAACATCTGCTTAATCATCAGATTTAATCAGTGGCAGTGTTGCTCAGTTGAACGTTGTTTTCACTGCAATGACTGACCCACTTTATCTTTCAAAAATAGGCTTTGCAGAACAGCTTTATCAACTGTCCACTTTTCCAGATGTTAATGGTAAGTATCACCACAAACCACGTGGTTACAGAGGATTAAATTATCATCCCAGATTATTAAAAAAAATCAGTAAGGCCACAATAGCTTCCTGAATGACCACACCTGAAAACTAGCATATTTTACAAAAAGCTCTGATATTAGGGCTGTGAAAAGAGAGTTTAGCAGAGAACTGCCTGAATCTACACAGGAATGTGCTGCTCACTTCCAGTGCTTACGAAGCCCAACTAAAGAAATCCAATCTTTACAATGTAGTCCTCTTTTTTTGAGATTATGCATGGATGCAGTGTCATCTGAAGAAGCCACTTTCTTTCTCCATTTTGAAATTTTTTATTTTTTATTTTTTTAATCTACCTCTGAGGAAGAACAGCCAACCTGGAACATTATAAAGACTAGTTACATTGACAGAAAAAAGGGAAAAATAAAGCAGAAACCAGGACTATGTCACTAGTTGCTCCATCATCTACCTGTCTAACAGCAACAGGAAAGATCCTTAACAACCCAGACCCCTAACAAGTGCTCGTATACAGAGAGTCTGCAAAAGCAGAGAGATAACTGAGGCACAAAGCAGCATTCCAGCCTTAGGAATGATGTTAAAGAATCCCAGATGCTACGTAAGTAACAGTGTTAAAGAAGGAACAGAATTACTGTGTTCACACTGAAAAGAACAATATTGATTCTGAGATTTAGGGGCAGAATTGACTGTTGGGCTGGGAATGAACAGCTGTGTGTTCATTAAAGATGTCTGTCTCACTCACATGCACGTACACATCTTCAATTTAGGTACTGGTTATTTCTATTTCATCTTGCCATTTGTTTTGCTGTTCCCCCAATAAGCGTTTAAGATTATGAAACACGGGAATTTGATCTTTTCAGATGAATTTACTGAATCTTAGTGTCTCATATTTTCATATGATTACAGAAGAATTCTGATCTGAGAGAACTCGCCTCTGAGAAAGATATAAAAAAAAAAAAACACAAAAAATGCATTACCTGTCCTTTTATAACAGATATACATTTACATGTATAAAATGTTTCTGCCAGAGCCACTTTAAATTAAATTCTTTTCTTTAATTTCATAAAATCTTCCTGTGCCAACAGTTTACAGGCTTGTAAGTCAAAGCTGACAGCAAATGCATGACTTGGTCCACCATGAAGCAGTATGCTCTAGCAAGTGTACTTCTTGAGAATCTATAAATGTCAAGACTGTTAACTATTTAACTGTTCATCAAAGCACGTCAGGAAAGAGAACAAGTTTGTTCTCTGAAGAGGTGCTCAATCAGCTGTGACTGACAGCTCTTTTTTATGACATGAACTTATGGCTTTGAAAAGTGTGTTATTTAGCTCTCCCCTTCCCCGCTCCCAAAAAAAAAAATAAGTAAAATCAGGAGCCCAACAGCACTCTGTGAGGCATCTGGCAGGATACACCCCTGTCATAATGAGATCAGGTTTCAGACCTCAACCAAGCTGTTGCCCACTTGAGTTCAATCACAGATGTGCTGCCCCTCAGCAACTCCACATCTGGAGCTGCATCACTGCTCAACTGTGGTAGCCCACCGCTGGCTGGAGTGCTCAAGCCCACCCTTGCAGTTTTTGACATAGCTATATTTCTTTTGGGGAAAGCCCGGCCAGGTAGGAAGCTTAATGAGACACACCTTTCTGGTATCAGTGTCAGGTATTTCAACTTAGGACAAGTCAAGACTGAAGAGCCAGGATAGGGCATATAAACATGTTTCGGATACTGCTGTCATCATCATCCAGACATTTCTGATAAGGGTGGTCTGTGAATATTAATGTCCTGTTGCCCTCACTAAATAACTGTGCTAAATCAAAAATGCCAAGATCTGAAGCATACTTTGAAAATGTGCCTATAGTTGAAGGTAAAATTGTTGTAGTATTGTCTGAGGACTGGCAAAGCTCTATACAACACTTTCGTGGTGCTTTATGGAGGAAAATATTCAAATGTGTCACCAAAAGATACATAATGTGTACTGAATAGAGTGCTACTGATGAGTCCTCCTTATGCACATACTCAGCATACAAAGAGCTTAATTGACTAATTAGTAAATGCATGTTGGAAGATGATGGGGAACGAGTAGTGCACTGCTGGTGGGTGCACTATTAGTGGGGTAGAGCAAACAGTAGCTGGTAGAAGAAGGGGATCCTGTAAGGACTGACCTGCGATAACAATTTGCATACGGTCTCTTTCTTTGTTCTTAAGTGTTCTGATATTTCCCTGGCCATTCCGTCTCTCATGAGCAAACCGCATATCCTTATACCAAGAGGTCTGAGTTGTACCCACAGATGAAGGAGCAAAATCATTCTGCCCCCATCCACACTCCTACAAGCATTCCATTCTTTGTTCCAGCAGTGCATCAGGAAACTGCACAGTTCAGTTCTAAACAGGGCAAATGCTTTCACTTCTCTTCAGAGGGCTCTTCACAGCCTTCTATAAACTCTATCAGATAGCTTTCACATTGACCAGCATTCTTATTATGTCTTTTCCACCCCCACCCCCACGATGATTCCTGTGACACACCTTTTGCATAGTACCACCCAGGAAAAATAACCCCCTTATGCAATTGAAAGTATTGTTTCATCTTCAGTTTCTTTCTTTGCCAGAGGCCACAAGAGGTTATTATGAACAGGTGGTGGTAGCCAAAGTCCTGGATTTTGCTTTATTATTTGTGTGCATTTACAACCTTCCTATGTGACAGTCTCGTTTAGTCAGTGCTACAGGCAATTTCTGTCTGTACTTAAAATATCTTTAACAGCTGCATGTAGGGAACAATCACAGGGGAAGGAATAGAAGCATACGAAAGCAAAAGGCAACTTAGAAAGGAATTGGAGCCAGAGGAATTCAAGACTGGGGTTCTTTTATTACCTAAAAGGACACACACTTTGCGGAACATGCAGAGTCTGCTTTTACTGATTCTATTTTTTGTTGATATTTTGTCCATTGCCATTGTTTGCTTAAAATAATTTCTCAGGAGATATCTGGTGGCTGCTGGCAGCAAATTTTAGCAAAGTAGCTTTGAAACTGAAAAATTGGGTTATTGTCTACAGAAGACAACTACTTTATACAAGCCCATAAAATATCTGCGAATCTTGGCATTATATACTGGGAGTGTGACAAGTTCCTATAAAACCACAGACACAAACAAGAAATAGTGTGAAGAAAATATTTTTTTTCTCTTTTCAAACCTTCAGCTGGAAAGACTGGGAGGTAGTATCTTTTATGTCTTTTTCTGGTACTCACTGGAATGTTCACATTTAAAAGTTCTTTTCTGTCCTTTCTTCTGAAAGTCCTTGTAGCACTTATTATCTCACGAAGTTTTCCTTATCCCTTTCCTGCCACCCTGTCACCACTTCAAAAATTGTTAAGCTAGGGCTGAAAAAATCATTCACTCTGTATAATCCCAATGTGGAGACCTTAAACTGGCAAACAGAAACCAATTTATAACCTCTTTACGAACTATCCCTCCCTCTGTTTCCATCCTTTTCCTTACATTTTCAGCTTGGTTATAAGTGTTTCGGATGAGTGATTAGACAGAAAATGCAGTATAGGCCGGTTTGGACACCCCATCAGGATTGCCTGACATTCCAGGTCAGCCTGCCTGTTTCAGATACCGGTCTAAATCCCAATTAATTTCCTCCTTTCCCCCACCCATGCTGCAGCTTTCAGATCATAATAGAAACAGGTTTCAGGATGTCCTAGTTTCCTGAGAGATAAAATTAAGTATTTTTCTTGTCCCAGAATTGTGAGTAGGTTATAAGATTCATGTTGTCTCCTCTTGCACAGTATTTTTATATGTTCATCATATTGGTTCCCTGAGGAACTCTTAACTGGAAGTGTATTAGAAAGGAAGACCTATTCAGGAATGTAGAAAATAATGTGGTGTTCCTCATACCCAGTATACGAAAAATTATTTCATAGTATTCAGTGTACAAAGAGAAGAGAATAATTTTCCCATTCTTTTTAGTCTCATGTCACAAGGGAAGAATAGGAGAGATACATGCAATGTGTCTCTGATACCGATGCAAGAGGGCTCAGGCATGCCCACTTATTTTTCTCATCTTTTCCATGTATACCTTATCTGAAATATAAGAGGCTTTTGCTTTCTCTGTCCCTCAATTTATTCTGAACAAATATTTGTCTACCCTATCATAAAACCCTCCAGTAACTGGGATTCTATAACCTGCCTAAGTACTCTCTTCTGATGCTTTACTAAATATTCTTAACTCAAATAATTTCCCTCTAATTCCAAATAGAATTAAAAAAAAAAAAAAAGAAAAGAAAAAGAAAAAATCCCACGCACACAGACTCCATTTCTTCCAAGTAATTTTTACTTATCTCTGGCAAGATTCTTCTAACTTACATTTAGAAGTCCATAATAAAAATATTTAAAGTTGTGCTGACTCTTATTGGCTCATTCTACAGCCAACAGAGAATATGAGGCACTTCTAGGCTTCTGTTCATCCGATCTATTTTAGCTAATCAGTAAGATTAATCACGACCTGGAAGTTCCTACATCACTCACTTAGCTAGAGAGGGACCTCAAGTAAATTTAGACATAGAGCAAGAGTTTTACATTTACTCTGGCAAGTTTTACCTGGAGGAGAACACAATAACAATGTTACTACTTAAGCCTTATGAATTTCTGAATTAAAGCCAATCTAACCTACAGTGTCCAAAATCAGCCAATAATGTCACAGCTGCTCAAACATCCGAGATTAATCTGGTGTCTCACAGTCAGTTCGAGTATGAAAAAAACCCAAAAGTGAAGAGGAGGAAAATATAAATGAGCATAAATTAAAGATGCCCAAGGGTTTTTACAAAGTTGTCAGGACAATAGCCATTATGAGACCAGAGAGTAGATGCAGGAAAATGTGAACAGGTGAATGAAAATACTCATCACTCATATAATAAATGAACTCTTTTTCAAAGAATCTAGAATTTAATTAAAAACTGAACTAAACTAAACTTATGGACTTCTAGCTGTTATAACAAATGTGGAGGAAACTCAAATATTAATGTTTTCAAAGACACAAAAATGATGTGAGTGCCCCTGAAGTGAATGTTTATACCATTTGATTTACCCTTGGTCTCTTCTCATCTCATTGTGCAGCTGTAGCACAAGGAGTTCAAGCCAGCAGAAAGTAATGTGAAGACTTCAATCAAGGCACCTCTTGGGGAAGATTCAAGCTGATGAATGAAACAAATGAAGAAAAAGAAAATATTTGCTTGTAAATTTCCATTTCATGCTAAGATAAATTGGCTCACATTTTTGCAAGAATGTAAAGCAATTCTAAAAAATGTCATAGTTGTCAGTCACGAAGTTAAGCATTCCAAGATTTTTATGTAAGAATTCATGGAGTTTATATCTATTTTCTCTAGTTTTTCAAATTCCTGTTTTTCCCAGAATCCAGCCTTATTCAATACAAAATATACAAGTTGCACACAAGAAGTGGAAAACCCATGCAAGCATCGTCAGAAAATCTTCAAAGAACAAGCTTTTTTACAGAATAAAACTAAAATGAAAGGGACTAATCAAGACATAAAGACAGTCAGGTGCTTCCAAAACATTACATACATACATCTGACCTGAGCTAACTGCAACTAGGTTTGATTTTTTTTTTGTGGGCACGAGATTCGAGTCTAAGAGGTCTGAAGAGCACCGGGTTAGGTTAATTTTTATTTTCTACATCTAAAATAAAAATATGTAAACACAAAAGAGGACAAAAGGTATATAATACATAGACGTTATCAGAACTTGTTTCATATTATTTCTTGTTGAGTTACTGGGAGTGGACACTTTTTAAAGCGAAAACCTGCCCGGATATTCTTGCAGCTCTCTGTGCTGAGAGGTACTGAGGCATCCTTGAGGCTGACTACTGAGAGTGCTGGAGTATAAAAATAACTAGAGGAGTTCATATTTGATTAATAAGAATAAACACTTCAGTAACTTCTGAACTGTGAATCAACAAATGAACACTACTTAGCTGTAAAAGATTTGAGTTCTAAATAAAAAAATATTTGCTGAATTTCTGATCACCCAGAAGAAATTTGCATTGCAAATAAGTGACACTTTGAAAGGGTCATATCAATTTTTGTCTGTGTTTCAACACTGCTGAAGCTTAATTTATGTACTGTCATTGGAGAAAGGAAAGTATAATGGATTTTTAATTATTCCAAGTTTCACCAAGAAAATGGGAGGTAGTCCAGTTTCCAGACAAAGCAAGAGAAGAATTAGGAGTTATAAAGAGCAAATTACACAGTCATGCCCTACTACAGTTTTCTTGGAAATGTGGCATTTCTATTTTTTAAAGTGTTTACATTAATTTCTTGGTTCACTCTCAGAGTACAATGCTTTACCACATTTTTAAAGTGGTTAACAAGGTTGCATGCACCAAATTAGCTCTGGTTTATTTATATTCCCACACACCTTTTTTGCTTTTGGGTAAGTAGGTTGACGTACTATACAAGGCAACAAAGCTCTTCTATTAGACTTAATATTTCTGGGGTTTCTTTCAAGTTCCTTGACTAAAGAAAGTGGGAAGTTATTCATACACTTTGAAAAAGTTCTACATTCTCAGATCATGTAACAAAGTACATCATTAATGGGATTTTCAAGCTTAAGTTCTTTCAGTAAATGCTAGGACTTAGGATGAGAATTTAAAGGGCCAGACTAATTGAATATTTTTGGCAAATTATTGCATTGGTGTGGTTTGGAGTCTTAAACACTTTTGTTAAGTGATAGATGATTGATTACACAGCAAATAGCAGTACTTTTTAATATTTCTTTCTATTTCTTCGTGTTCTAGTAACACAATCCAGAATCTAAAAAGTCACCAAAAGTCTCAGTAATTTTGATATGGATTTAAACCAGCACAACCCACAGAACATTATTTCTCCCTATATCTACCAGAGCGTTATTACTAAAACTAATATTTAGTATTCTCTCCTCTCCCCTGCCACACACCTTTCCAAGTCTACCATGCCTCATTTTTTCTCTTCTCATCCTGGTTGCCACTGAAAGTACATTTGACATAGGCTTTCATTAAAATAGGTAAACTTATATAGGTTCTTTTTTTAGTTTCCGTTCATCCAAATATAGGAGATTGTGATGATTGGACAGAGTTCAGTTGTACTCTTTGAATAGTCTGACTTTTAGAACAAATCTAGGGTCCTTAAGAGAAAACATTTTCTTGGAAAATTTAGACCTGTTATGCTTTTGGTTCTGA
This sequence comes from Myiotriccus ornatus, assembly GCA_036023395.1. Lineage (NCBI taxonomy): Eukaryota > Metazoa > Chordata > Aves > Passeriformes > Tyrannidae > Myiotriccus > Myiotriccus ornatus. The sequence continues at coordinate 96,166,677 of JAYRBT010000001.1, forward strand.
AATACTGCAATAAACCGTGATGGTGTTTCATCATTTGCAATTCCATCTGGAACCCATAAGGCAAATTTGCATACATAAAAACAAAATGTTATTCGAATATTTCAGACCTTCATTAAAGGTTTGGTCTAATTTTTGGTCTAATCACAGATGAAACTCTAGTGGTGTTGTGGGACACTTATATTTTGACTAGTTTATATCTAATTTTCATCATCAGGATGACTGCCTTCTCTTGGGAAAAGGCCATAATTAATAACTCTGCTACTTTCTCTCAAGATTATTGGAAAGTGAAACAAGAAGTACATTGATTGGACTCAAAAACTTGGGATGCCTTTTAATAGGTTTTGAAGGGCTACAAGACATGAAAAGTAAGAATTCAAAGTAAAAAAAGTTTGCATGAACCTACTGTTGATAATTTATATGATCTAGTGCAGAAGCTTCCCCAGCAGAAATAAAACTGGTTATGGACTTCCAAAATGAGTCTCTATATGGCAGTGACAGCTATGCTTCAACCATAAAGGAAATAAAATGTACTTTTATAACTGTGTTAAAATTTTTGAAATAGATTTGTTTCATTGTTTTTTAGAACATTACTTCATTGTGTTTCACAGCAGTAAAATTCACAATGGGACCTTTTGAAGACCCCTGGTGTCTGGAGAGCAGGGCACAATTTAGAGGGCTTGCATTTGAGCTGTCTGTCATTCCACAGAAGGAAACCCACTGCTTCCATTATTTTGAGTTATTAGTGTTTGGTTCCTTTATTTTTCTAAACATACACAGTGTGTAACACAGTTGCTTTCGTTTCCCAAATTAGATTTAACAGTAAATGATAGCAGTTACACCAGAAATGTTCATATACCACAGAGACTATGGCCACATCTGCTATCAATAACATAAAGTAATATCAGGGGCACTCCAGGGTCTACTAAAAGAGGAAACATCATCTACAGTATCGAGTTCTTAAACCAGAAAAATATGAAATGGCAACATCATAAAATCCACCTCCATGAGTAATGGCAGATGTGGATACAGCTCT
>JAYRBT010000001.1:96167809-96178011 GCA_036023395.1 Myiotriccus ornatus
CTTAAACCAGAAAAATATGAAATGGCAACATCATAAAATCCACCTCCATGAGTAATGGCAGATGTGGATACAGCTCTCAGGCCCAGCCTTAAATGTAATCTATTACTTCTGCTCCTGCCACTCCCTGGTAGCTGCTGCTGCTCTCTGCAGGATGGAGAACACAAGCTACCTTTGACAGCAAGATATAAACCGGGAAATCCTTCTATCCTTCCTGTGGAAGTTTTCCAGGATGTTATTTTTAACACTCCTGAATTTGAGTATCTTCTGGAATCATATTGCAGCCCTATTTTATTCTTGTCATACTGTCAAAGACTCATGGAATATCCTGAGTTGGAAGGGACCCACAAGGATCATCAAGTCCAGCTCCTGGCTCTGGACAGGACAATCCCAAGAATCACTGTGACAATACCAAGAATCACCTCTGACAGCACTGTAAATGCTTGAACTCTCACAGGCTTGGTGCTGTGACCACTTTTCCATGGCACTGCTTTCCAGCATCTCATTCCCCAGTCTGTACAAACATCCAGGGTTGCCCCATGCCAGGTGCGGAATCCGTCACTTGCTCTTGTTAAACTTCATGTGGTTGGTGATTGCCTGGCCCTGTCAGTCAAAGTTCTACTGTTACTAAATGAACCAAACATTTACCTTGCAGGTGCATAGAAACCAGAAAAATAAGGGCCAGAATAATGCATTCAGTATGGACTATTAAAAACAGTGGCACCTCCCACCACGTTGCAGCTAACCTAACTTCAGAGAGGTGAAAATTGTTTTCTTATACAACAACTTGTTGCTACAGCAATAAAGCTGGGAGCTATCTGTGAATTACACTGCTGTCATCCACAAGTTTTAAAATAAAAGCACTGCTGAAAAAGGAGCAAGTTCTCTCAAGTCCATGCTTGAAAACCCTGAGCCTCTTTGATGCAAAAAATCAAAAGGACAGCCAATTTAAAAATGATCCCGCAAAAGTCTACAGACAGATACCACAGGTACTGAATACTGTTCCTAGGGAAAAGATTTAGTTATCTTGCAAACATGGGCTTATCTGGTGTGCAATGGAGTAGCCAGTGAGAATGAGACATAAATAATCAAGCTTAAGCAGGTTTTCTGGAGATAGGTGAGTTGAGTGGACATATATTTCCACCTGAGTCCAGTTTCCTTTCCAGATCTGTTGTTTCCCAAGGAGTATGTGACCCCTTGGGTATTGTTTTTTCAGTAGTAAGGTTTTCCTTTTTGTAAATTCTGACCTCCTTTTGACATGGGTATTCCACACTCTTTATATATACTTGGTTTACTGGGTGATGTGTACTGAAGACTCATGCCAGCTATAATCAGAAACTGTCTAGTCTGAGGCTGAGAATCTCTCTAGTAGAAGCCAGTACAGTTCTATTGACAGCTTGTAGTTGTGACAAATCACTGTCATCTCCACTGGCTTTGGTGTTATATCACTGACATGAGAAGTGCAATTCTTCTCCTTTTGAGTAGATTGGCAAGATATTTTCTCCTTTACTAGTTTCAAGCTGGTTGTGGTACTTTAACTAATAAATGAGGGTTTTCTTACTGACCTCAAGAAAATTGACATAAGTTAAAGAAGTGGAACATTAATCAAATTGTGGATAACAGAACCACAGAATATGCTGAGTTGGAAGGGACCCACAAGGATCATCAAGTTCAACTCCTAGTCCAGCACAGAACCATTCCCAAGAAAAGCTTATGGAAAGAAGTGAATTTAAAAATAAATCACTAGAACCTTAATCAAATGCACCAAAGAATCTTATGACATATGATTGAAAAATTTTTTGAGTTTTTGTCTTTCTGCCTGCACTCAGAGAAAACCCCCACAACTGAATGTGTTAAGTCTGTTTTTTGGCAAAATTTACATCATGATCTGAAAGAGTATTTATAAAATAGCCAAGATGATTTTCTGACCAAGGTGTATGTTTCTTCTTGCATTTCCTTGCTATTCTGATCAGGACATAAAAATAGACATCAGGATCAAGAAGCCATCATATCAAAGCTGTTCTCAGTGTGTTGCAATTACAAATTCAAAGTGTGATGCTATTACAGGGGCTCAGTAGATTATATTTAATCAATGTTACATCATTGTATGACCAGAGAAAAAGCTTTTAAAATCTCCTAACTGAAAATCTAGAAGATCTGTCAATCCACAGAAATAGTTATAACCAAAAAATACAGGCAGAATGCCTATCAATTTGCAATCAAAACGTCATGAACAGAAATCCACAGGAAAGTGAGTAACACCAGAAACGTGATAAGGCACACTGAAAGATGGGATTACATTGACTAAAGGGCCTTAGAGACCCCTTCTTTCTCTACAGCAGTGGGGTGAATTTATATGGTACCACACCTGCAAGATGGAAAACTCTTTCATTTAACGTCATTGTATGTGTGAAGCTGTTACAGAAAGAGAGACAACACGAGAAGATGACCCTCCTTTGCAGCTCAGAAGGCAGGATGGTACCCACCTTGTGGTGGTGTACAAGCTCCAAAACTTGCCATCTCTGCTGCTGCTGTCCACACAGAAGGCTGAACCAACACCAGTTCACGGACAATGACCCTTCTTTCAGTAAGATCTGTTTCTATTTCCACTAAGTAAACCTTTCTCAAATCTTCGTTTTCGAAGCCTAGCCATGAAATAAAACTTTATAGTCTAGGGACAGCAAAAAGAACCATAAAGCAAATTTCCAAGTGTTCCGACTCTTCTGCCTTTCCACAGGTGCTCTCAGTGCATTGGAATTGATGTCGATCTTGTTTCATTTCCTTCACTGAGATTAGAGTATGACACTAATTAAGGGATCACATGGATGTGGCAACAGCATACTTCTGCTGAAGGAACTCCATGAGAAACACAAGGCTCAGCACAATGAAAATTTGAAATTATATATCAGTGAAATAGATTTAATGTAGAAGGTCTCTAAGAAGTTTCCTAGAATTAGGAAGCAATACATTTCCATTGCTTTAACATAATCTGAAAATAAAATTTTGCATTAGACTGAAAATTAGAGATCTAAGATATTAACAGAAATCTGGTTCTTGTTAGTCAGCTGTGATGAAATAGATGTTAGGGAGCAAAATCTTTGACAAATACCTCTGGCAGCTAATTATTATTATGCTTAAAAGTTTCCTTTTCAAAGCAAGGACAATGGAGGAAGATATGTGAAAATGAATAAAAAGAATGATCTGTCATTTGACATTCTTTGCTATAAAATTAAGAATATGTGTTTTTGTAAAGGTTATAACAGAAAAAAAGTAACACATTACATAACCATCCTGGTTCATTTCATGAAAACTTTACAGCATATTTGTTCACCCTCAAGTCCTAGGCTGTAGACTACAATCATGAGTAGTGAATGTGGAATAGATAGAACTAATAGGGTAAAACAGAGCCTAATATACATACAGGTATGTTAGATAGTGGTAATTTATGTTGATGACATTGCATAAGTTAAAAATATTTAAAATTTCTCATCAGTACAATGGACGGTCATATTTTGAATGATACAAAGAAAAGGAGTAAGCATTTTACTTTACATAGGTTCTTTAAAATTATATATGTGCATATACATGCACATGTATAATTCCTTCTAAATGTGTGGGGTTAATGTTTTGGTCTACAATATCATAGAATGATAGAATTATAAGGGTTGGAAGAGACCTTGAAGATCTAGATCCAACCCACCTGCCATGGCCTGGAAATCTTCCAATAGATCAGGCTGCTCACAACCACAACCAGCCTGGCCTTGAGCACCTCTAGGGGTGGGAAGTCCACAAACTCTCTGGACAAAGTCTTCCAGTGCCTCACCACTCCCCAGGTTAAAGAATTTCTTCCTACCGTCTAATCTAAGCCTTTCCTTCTTCAGCTTCAGTGCATTTCCCCTGGTCCTATCACTACAAGCCCTTGTGAAAAGTCCCTCTCCTAAAATCATTAACTATTTTTCATTTATAACTTTATGCATATATAAATGAATAAAACAGGACAACTTTTATTCATAGACTGTACACACTTACTCAGCACCCTGAAGAAAAAAAATTGCTATTAATAAGATGCAGAATTCCAGTTAAGTATTTCTGTGTATTTTTGTGCTACTGTAAATGCTGTTAAAGGTAATGTAATTATTAGTCCTATTAGCATAAAAGATTTTGAATGAATGTCAGCAAACAAGATTTGGAAAAATTTCTCCTTCTCAGAGACTGAAACTGTTTCTGTTTTTCCCATTAACTCTTTTGATTTAACAAGTGAAGATGTGATATATTTTCTGATAGTATCATGCAAAAGACTTAATTTCATTCCACCCCTGAAAAATAGGTTGTTACCTTCAAAATAGCTGTTTTTTTTTTAAAAAAAAACATGGCAAAGTAGCAATTAAGCGTTTTGAATCCTTAAAAATTGCATGCCTGACTAATACATCTTCATCTGGTGTGAAACCAAACAGTAAATAATTTATTTCAAATGAAGCATGATAAAAAAAAGGATTTTTCACTAAATATTATGTCATGATATTATAAAGAAATGTCAGAACTAAATACATGCTACTTACGAACAAAGATCTTAGCTGCTGATCCACGGAAGTAGAACATCTACAAAGATGGGAAACCTTTTGCCATTGAAATTTTGTCTGTCACATTCAGAGTGGCATCACCTCAAATTCAGGTCTCCAGTGTAGGTGTAACATTTATGTTAGGGTACCTAGACCTTCATTTTATTCAGTTGAGACCTATTCAATGACATCTGTGGCCTCCAGAGGTTTATTCATTCCACTGTAAAGCTGAATATAGATTTGACAAGATAACTACATCTTCATGTGACTGGCTACTCTGCTGTAATGGAGAGCTAGACATTACTGACATGTAAAGGTCTGTTTTCTAAATAGAAATCCCACTATTACTGTAGGTATCACAAAATCTCCCAAAAAGGGAGAATACAGATTACAGAATACAGAGGAGACCGGAGGTTTTTTTTACTTTTTGATCAAGCATCATTTCATACTATTAGTCTTCTTGAGAGTGACAATTGAAAAATTAATGAAAATACACAGTGCTTTGTTTTAGCTCTAGTACACATCAACTTATTAAAGTAGGTGAACACCACGATTCACACTTCAGACTGATGAATATAAGGGAGAGAATATCGCCGGGGGTGGGGGGGTTCCCCTGAGATGAGACCCTCGCGGCACACTTTGATAGGAGACAGTCACTCACGGGTGACCACCAAAAGGCCTTTATTAAAACAAGATGTCAGTTTATATACAGGGGAATATGGAAGGGTCGAGAACAAAGGTGGGATCCCGGCTAGGAACATCAAATCCTGAGGGTCAGTGATAAGGGAAATGTAGAGATTGGCCGCAGGCCATACAGGGGGAAGGGAGAGTTGGGGAGGAAAGGAGTGGTCTGGGGTACAGAAAGGGGAGTTCTACAGAGTCTGTGAGGCTGTGCCCTTTATCTGGGTTTCAGGCACTTTTCGTAGGTGCAGCTGTCAGAGGACTCGCAGATGGATTTCTTCCTCTGAGACTTCCTTGCAGCTCTTTTGCATCTTTCTCCATTCTCTGTAGGCTTCTGCTGGCCCACCTCCGACAAGAGAATGAAATGAACTCTAGAGCCTGACTGACAAAAAATAGTTTCAACAGAGAGAGAATAAGATAAAGTTTCGGTGTAAGATTGTATAAAATAATTATTTTGTAAAACTCTTTTAAAGTAGGGGTTTTTTTGGAGAGCTTTGAATGATGAACATTCTTCTCTTTTAAGTAGTGTCAACACAAAATTTAGGAGAATGCTTCATATCTCACATGAGACACAACTGATCTTGTCAACCAAAGCAAGATGAGGCCAGGAGTGTAATGGTCTGTCTCATAAATAGCAAGCAGTTAGCTTTTATACTTCCTGTTTTGTGCTTTAAATAAAGGGTAATGTTAGATTATAACATTAAATTTTTAAACAAATACAAAGTTAGCTAACTTAAAAGGAGAGCAAATATAATGGATGTATCAAATGAATGGTTATCCTGCAGGAAGAATTTTACTGAAATTTGCTTAATATTTCGCTCTTTAAATACCTTTGTTCTGAGAAAATCTATAGCTTTAAATATAAAGAAATCAGTAACAAAGAATGGAGAATATGGGAAAAAAAAAAAGAAACAGCATCAAAAAGCATTAATAACATATTTAGGAAGCAAGGTATTTAGTACTAGAATGCAATCACATATTGTAAATATTTCATGTGGAATTAAATATATATATATATAGGTATGTGTGTTTATGTGTGCACACACTTATTCTTCATTGGATGAGCCACACAAACTTCATCCTTTTAAACTGTATGAAAGACAGATAATGGTAACAAGATAGGAAATATATACATTCATGGAATTAAATGAAGCAAGGACTAGAACATACCTAGGCACTAGGTCATAGTTCTTTTTGCCGAGACAAAAGTTTTCCCAATGGAGAGAAAATATCCAGTACTTAAGAAGCAGGGTTCTTGATGTTAACATCTCTTCAGACATTCAGAGATCTTCAGGCATCTCTAAATGACAGAAAATGAATAGAAGTGAGTGAGTATCCAGAATCAATATATACTGTGTGCAGTGGAAATGACTACAAATTAAATAGAACCACCCCTGCTTATAGACAAAGACTAGATTTAAGAAATAATTTCAGGCTTTAATGTTCAAATCTGTGCCTTGTCCACTCATACAAAGTATCCTCCTGGCATCTTATTCAGTCTCTGACTTAAAAAGTATTGATTATTTTGGGGTAGAAGTTGGGTTCCATAGTTTGAAAAAATAATTGCATTCTGAGGACAGAGGACTTGTTGTAAACATAACTACATAGGACAGATGTAGAGTTTGGTGCTCATCTCTGGTAAGTGTCAGAGAGGGATAGAAAAAAGTACAATTTCTTAGTCCTGAAAGTTGTCTACAATTATGATTATTAAAGATTACTTATGAAGAATCATTTGTGAACTCTATGGTTATATCTACAGCATTTAATTACACAATAAGATTGTTGAACTATTGTTCTGTTCTACTCTATTATAGAAATTATAGTATCAAAAAAGGAAGAGGTTGGGGTTTCTTTGTCTCAGATGGTTATGAAAGGAGAAAAATCCCAGTATAGTGAAATAATGCAAGTTGTTCACAGCTATGGGCTACAGACAGTCTAGTAAATTGCGAGTCACTCAGACCATTGACTGCTGATCCAGTGATCCATTAAATAGTCCAGATCTATGCTAGTAAACTCCTGTAGGCCCCAAAAGCATATCCAAACTGATGACTGTGAGTGGGCTCCAGTCCACACCAACTATGAACCATGACTGGAGATTGTTTAGGAGACCATAAGTGGACAGTGCCTTCCAGAAACTAGAACAGACCCAGCTTCCTGGGTTTGGAGAGGAAACTGTTCCAGGAACTGTTCACACAGACATACCTGGAAGAAGCTTTCAGGATTCAGGAGTCTGCTCTGTTTGCTTTGTCACAATCCCCCAATCTGCTGTTGTCTTTTTTTACCTTTCTCCTATCATCTGGCTTGCACATATTCTTTGCTCATCCTCTCTGTTTCTTCAGATCTTCTGCAAGGTTTTGTCCTTTACCTGTTACCTCCCCATCCTCTCTCTGTGACTGTAATGTTGCCTCTCCTGCTACTGCTTGTTATCACTTGCCACCGATTTTTGTGTTCCTTTCTTAGCAGAACTGCATCACTATGTTGGGATCCTGGATGATCCCGAGACATTCCTCTGTGTACATGTAGTAATGAGTCCAAAGGAAAGAAATAGTCCACCTAACCCTGTATGAAACTGCTTAAGTTTAATCTATTATCTCAGACTATTTGTGGAAATTCCATGTTGCATCACACTTCATGTCAAAGCTAGCAGGTATGCACCTCACTGAAAACCTCTATCCTGGGACATTATTAAAAAATTAGCATTACAGTTCAAAGCAGTCTAAATAAACCAGGTATCTGAGCAAGCCTAACAAACTGAGTGCTTTAAAAGTCCTAGGAAAAAGAAAAAAATCTTTTTGTGTCAGGTGTTTTTTGTCAGGAGATAGGCCCCTAATTCAGCTCAGCTACGAACAGTGGGTTGATGAGCATGCTGTGCAGTATAGTTGTAGCTATTATCTGGAATTTCACAAGTAGCCAGGTGATATTTTCTTGATATGGCCTGTGAGGTGCTTAAATTCCATCTGAATTAACCTCTAAATCCTTTTTCTTTTTTTGGAATGTGATCATACTGCTGTGGTGCAACAAACCATTCTATATCATCAAGAACCAATACTCACAGTCAGCAGCATTGCACAAGATAAAATATCTGAACCTAGATTTCTGTTGTTTTCTCTGCCTTAGTTCTTACTTATGGACTTTCTCAGCAGCCTTTTCCATCAGGATACAAGTTTTTCTTTTTGATTTCGGTGGATTTACACTGTCTTTAAAATGTTAAATTGCCATTTTATGTTATGTACTTATGTGAGTTAGAAACACTTGCAGAGAAAAACAATAACCAAGTCTTGTAAAAAACTCCATCAGATTGTACCAGTGAATCTAAACTATACTGGGAATGCTGCTGTAATACACTTCCACCTTTGCTCTGCCTTCTGAAAAAACGAAACAAAGAACTGCGCTCTTTTCTTTTTTTTTTTTTTTTTTGTCCTGCTGTGACTAGTTACTGTGCCAAACATCTATTCATAATCCCCTATACTTTACTCTGGCATCAAATGGAGACCTTCCATTTAAACTACCTGATTTCCTAGGAAACTTGTTTTATCTCATAATTTGAGTGCTTTCAAACCCCTAGTAAGATCTACAGTTTGTACAGTTTATCTTCTTGAAGAGTCTTGTGACCTTCAGGCAGATCTTCAATGCTGTGTGTTGTTGTACTGGAACTGGAGACAAATTTTAAAAGCCTTAAATTCTAAGGATAAAAACTAGTATTATATTTTAATAATGCTATAGTGTTTTACATATTTATAATTATTTATAATGTACAGATATTGGTGGGGTTTTTTTCCAAGAAACCAAATATTTTTTTTGTTTAACTTAAGAGTTGTTCTGGTCAACTCTTGTTTTAGCAAAACAAACATAACCTCCTGAATATATTGTCAAAAACCCCAAGGCAATTAGATATTAAGAAGACATTCTTTGCTATGAGGGTGATAAGGGACTGCAACAGGTTGCCCAGAGAAGTTGTGGGTGTCCTATCTCTGTGAGGTTTCAAGGCCGACTGTGTGGGCGTCTGAGTAACCAGGTCTAGTGGCCCCTTCCCACAAGAGGTGGGATAGAACTAGAGGACCTTTAAGGTCCCTTCCAACCCACAGCATTCTACGATTCTATGACATTTAACCAGTAACAGTTATTGAGTTAATTGCAAGTGCATGCAAGCCTTAAGAAATGGACTCCAAGGCTTTTCAAAAATTTCCGTGTGCTTTGACTACCATTCTGTAAAATCCCTCTTGCAAACTGCAAGCCTAACTTTTTGGTTTGTTTAATTGAAAAGACTGACCCAGCAACACTGCTTTAGGTCACACTTCATGCTTATCATAGAAAAGTTTAGGTTGGTAATATTTATTATAGATGTAGGTAAAAACGTACACCATCAAAAGAAATATCCTGAAAAGCTATATGAAAATTATTTGTTGACTGAAAAAAAGGGCAGGAAGAAAAATTTCTTCTGAAAGCTTTCAGTAGCATTTAGATTTCTGAAGACTGATTTATTAAAAAAAAAATCTCTGTTAGTAGTTGAACAGTATAGATACCTGCTCCATTAATTAATTTCCATTTTGTGTAAATTTTTCAACTCTCGAGATGTCATATTTTATAATGCATTATCTAATCTCACACAAAAAGCTTAATGCCTGACCTTATCAGATTCCTGGGGAAGACAGGTACAACCAGCTTTCCTCTTAGGCTTCAGGAACTGTAGATATATTGCCTTGATGTAAAAATTCTGACTGAATCATCAACTGCCCACAAGCTACATTTATCCAAAACATCTTGAGTTTCAGAAAACATCTTATAGGACAAGGTGAACCCAGCAAAAACATTCAGCTTAAGTTAAATCTCTCTGGAGAAATGACAATTTATGCCATATTCTTTCTGTAGTCATTTCTTGATGGTCATCATCATGGCTAGGCTTCGTGAACGAAGATTCTAGGAGGGCTCTACCCACGCTTGGGCTCTACCCACGCTTGCTACAAG
>JAYRBT010000001.1:96178111-96197258 GCA_036023395.1 Myiotriccus ornatus
CGAGGTCGACTGCACGGATCGGCGCAGCAGTGTTTCCCATGCATGCAGCACGGCGAAGAGCCGCGGGAGCAGGAGAGGGTCCCTCACCACCCAGCACCAGCTGCAGGAGCACGCCGAGAGCGTGGGCACCCGCCCGCCCCTCTTGATGGTAAGAGCTACACATTCTATAAGTTAAGTTCTCTGCTGTTTAGATGCCAATACCAACTGATATGAGACAAGCAAAGATGCCTGCTTGTTTTGCGGAGAAAAAAAATAAAGGTTTATACTTTGGGGTGCTTTTTTTTACAGATATCCTTGGCATACAAGGAATTTAGCCCGCCTGTATCTTTTTTTCTTTTTAATACTTCTTATTTCATTATGGCTAGTCTAAGATGAAACAATAGGTAATCCCTGTTAGCCAAGACATAGAGAAACAGCAGGATAGGTATCATGATGCACAGACAAAAATTTCACATATTTAATAGGAAGAACACTGTTGTCTAGGATCTCCCACGCAACAGTTCAAACTCAGTTATTACTATGAAGTTCAGTGCACTCCTTAAATTGAAATGTAGTGCATATGAACTTCAGCTTCTAAACACTATGTCAGTCATTGTTTCACTACAGGTTATGGGACACAACTTCCTTGAGAATCAGAAATTTAGGGAGAAAGAGCTTTCTATCTGTAAATCTCCACCGAATTTAGCTGATTTTAAATGTCTATGTAGAACACATATTTATGCTCTAGAATTTCAGGCCTTTCTGAAGAACTGAAATTCCAATTTCAACATACACTTTTTAAGTCTCAGTGTTATCATACGACTTGCATTTCAATCTAAAATTGCCTTGGCTACAGGTTTGTTTGTCCCTCCTAATGTTAACCTCACTTTGTCTTCTGGATAGCATTTCACATCAACCTTTTACACAGACTAAAAAATAAAAGCATGTACTAAGTGACCTCAAAGCTTTCCAAAATTCTTTCACTAGCCCATTTGCTTAGTGCACAAAGGTACCTTGAATATTTCCTATTCTTGTCTCAGTGAACTCAGATGAGGGGAGTAGCTACTATTTTTCAGAACAAATATATTTCTTTTTGTCATTTAGGCCTCTTTTCCTAATTAGTGGTGAATACATATGAAAGATATGTCACTTTTGAGCCTCACTGCTGTTGTTATAAATGTTTCTGCCCCTTGGCTGCCACTGGAAGCAGATGGTAGGCTGACAAGATCTATTTAAGTTCTGAGTGCCTTGAAGGAAGTAAAAGCAGTAAAGGAAGGTAATTTGAAGTATAGGGAGTATAAATCATACCTTCATCAGCATAATTGTAAAACTAGGCTTTGATCCTGGAAGAGAAACTTCTCATAGAGGAATCTGTACTTGATACCATAATATGTGGTGATAATCTGTCGAAAAGTCTCCAGTGCAGATCCTTTTCAAAAGATCCCAAATGTTCCATGCCTTTCTGGGACTAAAGAATGTGTCTGAGTCACATCACAGTCCCTTCAGCCCAGTATCCTATCCTTGACAATGGTCGAAAGCTGAGGCTGAGGGAAAAGTGTAACAACAGGGGAACAATATATGCATTTCTCCTCCACAACACTTGACCAATAATCACTTATTTTCATCTATGCCTATGATTGTCTGTATTTCTTTATACTGCTGGATTTTAATTCCATGGGTCGGATAGGAACCACTAGTCTGCTGTTGCAATCATGCACCTCTTAGAAGACCACCACTATCACTTCTTTATGGGTCTGTTGTACAGACAGTGAACAGTAAATTTCTGTGAAATGAAATTGTCTGTGAAGATGCCCAGCTATGTCCTTTGGGTACGAGGAGAAACCAGCTTTGGCTGGGCTTCAAGTGTAGGTACTTCAATTAGTTTTCTGAGAATATGAATTTTGTAGCTAACATTTGCTTTTAGAAGACAGATTTCTGCCAAGTGTTGAGTAGGCTGTCAGGAGACAAAAGAGATAGGAATAACATTATTTAGTGTTATAATAGTTGGGTATATGTCCCAGAAAGACTTTACTGAGATATCAAAATTGTCCCAAGGTTATGACTAGTAGCAATAAAAACCAAGTTCAACTTTGAAGGTGTTACTACTAAGAGACTAGCTGAAGTCCAAAGTCAGAAATCCTGAAGAATTAAACTAAATTTCCCAGCATTCAACAAACAGTTTTTTGCTTTTTTCAGACATTCTTTAATTAGCTTAAAAACTAATATTTTCATTAGGAGGAGAAAAATCCAACAAGATAAATAAACAGGGCAAGACTACCTAATTCCTCACATAATTATGAATGTATAAAATTTCACTCAAAGTTTAAGATTGTCAATTTTTCCTGTGTAGCAAAGCCCAGCTTGAGTCAGACTGCTCTTGTGGTATGAGTTACTTCTGCTCATAGTTGCCTACACACAGTCCAGTTGTGCTGTTCCTCTAACCATTCCTTGTTCTGCTCCTGCATGCTAACCATGCAGTGAGACACAAAGAAATTTTTGTTTTGCATCTGAGCAAACGTGGAATTCTTCTGAATACAAAATACAGTTTGCTGTCACAACTAAGATTCTTGTTTTTATCAAATGAAATACACGTAGACCAGATTCTTGATTTGTTTCTAAAATCTCACCACTGAACCTCAATGCCAAAGGCTATTCCGGAAGGTACATGTCCACTTATCCCATGTATGTTTAGACATGGTTGGTGGACTAGATTCCTCCACAAAATTGTAATTAGAAATTTTCCACCATTTCATGATAAGGTGTTTTGTTTTAAGATATCAGTGCCTGTCAGTCATAATACAAATCAAAGGATATAAAACTGACACTTCAGGATTTCTTGTTTCTCCCCTCACCTTTCTTCTCCAGTCATGAACAGACTAGACACTGTCTTTTTTTTTTGTTTGTTTCTTTTTGGAATTCTTGTTGGAGAAAGCAGAGGAAGCCTGGAATTTTTATTTTCATATTAGATCGTAGCTACCAGGCCTACACAATATAGTCTTCTTTAATGTTATTTACTCATTACACTCTGGTTCAGAACACAAACATATTTTATTAAGTCATTTTTTATATAGTTTGAAAATTTTGAACTCTTATTATTAAGAAAAAGGGTTAATAATACTTGGGAAAAATGAAGCCTTATGAGCATTAGTAACTATTATTAATAGTTACTCATAAACTGAGAAAAAGTAGCAACTGTCTTGCATTGCGCTAAGTCAGTATTTCAATTGTTGTCCTAAAAAAGGCAAAAACTAACCTGAGAAGAGACATATTCTGGCAAAGTAATCAGTATAAGTCTCTGACAAATATAGAAAAAGATTAGCTGTTCCCTAATTTTCATGTAAAAATATTTTCTACCTAGATATATAACTGATAAGAGTTATTAAATATCTAGAAGTATTAATTTTTCCATTTTGTTTTTTAAGCATGAAATAGGGCAAATTTATCTGAATGATAATTTTAATAAAGGAGTATTCAAAAATTACTAAAGGTGAGACTGAAGGGCAACCAAAAGGTTTATAGGAGATGAAAAAGTAAGATGTTTCACAAGATTATAGAAAAGTTTAAGAATATTTAACACATACAATAATAATAATGTATATATACACATACATTTGTAAGCCAATTTTATGTTACTTGCCAGCTTGAGCAGTTGCCTAGAGACCTTGATAAAAGCTGGAAGATACCTGGGTCAAAGAACTTGATCGATCACTGCACTTGTTTCACTTCCCACAGAAAAAAAAAACTTTTACATTCTATTAATTAAGTTAAAAGGTCAAAAAAATCCAAGACAGCTAAGATCAGTCAAAAAAAGAAAGGTAAAAAGTGTGTATTACCAAGGCACATACATGCATGTAAGACAAAAGTTTGTTCTACTCTAGCAAAATGCCCTGAAAAAGGGGCCTCAGACATGTCTACCCTCTACAGAGGGAACAGACTCCAGCTAGAACAACCCTTCTCCTGACCAAGGTGTCCATATTATTCCATGTGGAAAGGATCTCCACGTACAGCTCCAGAATAACTCCCTTAGATGTGCATGTTTCATACTTCACTGCTCACTGCAAGCATGATGTGGACTCATTTTCAAAGTGGGTGTGTGTCGTGCAAGGAAGGAAAAACCTTTTTAGACAAGTTTTGCTTTTTGTTCTTGGAATAAAGGAGTGGGATCGAATGGCATATGAAAGTCAAAACCTGGTTATAATTAAGTTCTCAATTATAAATTTGTCCTGTTGAAATACAGCCTTTTACAGTGACCTGGATGAAAGTGACCTAGAACAAACATTTCTTTGAGGATGGTTCTCACTTAAAAGTCACAGTATTTTCCTTTGTTGTAGTCATTACATGAGTCAACCATTGAAAAGCTAAAACAAACTGCGAAAGAGTTAGAAACACATAACAGAAAAATTTAGAGTGACAGAATGCATTACTTTACCTGGTCAAAGTACTATTTTTTAAATAAAATTTGACAATCTGGGAAAAATATATTGAGAAAGAAGTAAAGTTCCTGAGACGAGAAAGAACTAGCTTGGCTAATAAAATTTTATGTGATGATAAATCTGTCCACAGATTTATGTGTCAGGTAGTTTTTGCTGAGAGGTTCTTTTCCCAATTTGTATTGGAAAAATAATAATAAAATTATTAAATTTTAATTTAATTTTTAAAATAATCCAATATTTATTGGAAAGACTCAGTAAAATATCATGCAAGTTTTTATTTTGAACTTCAAATTTTGCCTGTATTGTAAACAGGAGAGAAAATAAAAACTAGGGTTTAGAGCTGCTAACGTCTCTAGCTGTCAATTCTGTTGGTAAATTGTACTTTATTTTAATCCTAGTTTTAAGGTCATAAGACTACCTGACCATCCACTTAAAACATTTCAAATCATCATTTATTAAAAATGTCTCATCTTTTTACACTTTCTCGATTTTTCTAAATCTAAATAGCTTCCCCTGTGTGCATATAGCTCCTTAAATATGTCTTCATATCATATGCTCTCTGTAGAACTTTTGCCTTCATAAGACAAAGTTTACGTTTGTTAGATGTATTGAAACAGAAGAAATTTTAGCAGCTTCAAAGTCTCTCTTCTTTAAAATATCACCAAGAACCATGCTTATTGCAAAATAAGTGTGCAATATAATTAGAAGAATAGTCCAAAGCTCTTCTCTGCTCGGTTGTCATGGTTGATTATCTTAGAGGAAAAATTGTCCAGGTGAAAGAACAAGCTTAGCTGAAGTTAATAGCAAATATCATCTTGACAGGAATATGACCAAAATTTCCATAGAGTAAACTGCATTGAGGTAAGATGAGATGTTTTTTAAGCAACCTAGACCCCCAAACCATGTGCATTTGGCTCGTCGCCAAACCAAATCTGACAACTTTGAAAATCTCATCCGTAAATCACAACTGAAACACAAACTTGGCACACTCATATAATCATATTTAAGTGAATGTCTTCCAATTAGGACAGATCCAACACCAAGTTAAAAATGAATAAAATTCTGTCAGTGCTCAATGATATTTAACTTTTAGGCCCAATCTTTAGCTTTGATTCCTAGCCATCTCCAGTTGCTGTCATCAAAATTAATCCCAGTTAGGTAAACTAGAGCCTTTTAAGGTAACTAAATGAAAATGCTGTGGGATATGTGCCCCTCCCTTGCATCTCAATGTGTTATTGATCCACACAAAGCATCCTTTACACTCAGGGTTTATAGCCTGGAATTTCCCAAAAGCTTTCATTGAGAAATGGAGACAGATGAAGCCTGGGAACCTCCTACACCTCTAAGTCTAAAGCACTACATTTAAATACAAATGTATTCAAATATTTTAAAAAAAAACCACGTGTACAATTCTCTCCTTTACCCAGATCTTAGCTTTCCTTTCATGGGGTGGTACTGAAAATCACAAGCTGGAGTCCATTCAGAGTGAAAGGATGCCGTTAATTCTACATCTTTCCTTTGAAGCCATTCCACTCCCCAAGACAGCACAAAACACTGAATGTGTCAGAGATCAAGAGCATGTGCAAGATTGACTAGACCAATAATTAGGGCCTTTATCTGTCAAGGGAAATTCAAAGGTTCCAGTTTATAGTCTCACAATTTTATCGTTCATCTGTACAGTCTTTCAAAATTAGAAATAATACAACAGGACTTGCTTAACCCAGGAGAAATTATGGCAATTTTACAGTCTCTAGCAATTTAACATTAGCAAATTGTGAGCATAGAAAATGTTTATGAGATTAAATACATTGTTCAGTTAATGATCTTTGTTGGCAGCAGACCCAGAATGAAGAATGCTTAATGGGTGTAGGTAACTCCTGCTGACCAGCTCTGTAAAAAATATGTGGTGATGACAGTCCTCAAGTGAAAATAGCCATATGCATAATTTTCAGGACCTAAAATGCCTAATGGGAAACCACACCAGGGAGGATAATTCTCATAATTATAAACCTGCTATATGAACTTTGCATAAGTAAACCTGAGAGTCATAAAAGCACTTATTCTGTGAATAAACAGTGGCAATGGTTATGGTTGAATGCCTCACTCCTTCTTTTATTTTTTTCCCCCTTATTCTGTCAGGAGAGACTTAATGTGTATTTTATACATTTTGCTAAGGCACTTCACAGTATAATTGCTACTCTTTGTTTCAACATCGCAATAATTGGCACCACTCTTAAACTCAGTGTCCTTTCTTGTGTCCTAGATGTCCTTGTAGGAGGTGGCCATTCTGAGGTTTCATTGTGTCTGCGATGGAAAGAAGACTTTCTTACTGAAAGGGACAGTGAGCACGCCTCTGTGTATGAAATGTGTTGCTGATACCCCCATCCTGTCATGGACTTTGCTCCTCGGAGCTAAGAGTTTGCTACCATTGGACAGTTTACTCCTGTGTAGCTGTGTCCACCAATCGCTGCTGTTCCTTATTATGTCATTGTTGCTACCCCTTCCCTTAATGTTTATTCATGTATCCTCCACCTATCCCGTGTCCAGGTTTTGCATATCTCTCCCAGTTTCTAGCACCTTCCCCAGCCTACCCTATAAAAACCCACCATTTTGTTAATAAAGCAGATCAGCCTCAAGCTTGGCACTGAGAAGATCTGCAGTCCTGCTTAAGAACCCCTCTGGTCTCGAGTCTTCTTTCCTGGCTCGCGTCATGTCCTTCTATTTAAAATGTCATACTAAGTCTATTTCATAAAATCCGAAAAATAGAATGACAGAATCATATAATGGTTTGGATTGAAAGGGACCTTCAGATCAGATTGCTTGAAGTCCACATTCAACCTGGCCTTGAACACTTCCATGGAAGAAGCATTCACAACTTCTCTGGGCAATCTGGCCCAATGTCTCAACACCCTCATCACAAAAAGTTTTTTCCTTATATCCAATCTAAACCTATCCTCTTTCAGATTAAGACCCTTGCTCCTTGTCCTGTCACTGGAGATTCTGCTAAAAAGACTATGCCATCTTCCTTATAAGTCATTTTTAAGAATTCAAAGGCTTCAATAAGGTCTCCCTGGAGTCTTCTCTTTTCCAGACTAAACAACTTCAGCTCTCTCAGCCTTTCTTCATGGGAGTGCCGATCCATGGCCCTCCTCTGGACCCTTTTTTAACAGACCCACAACTTTTCTCTGCTGAGGACTCAGACCTGGACACAGTACTCCAGGTGGGGTCTCACAAGAGCTGAGGAGTGGGGCAGAATAACTTCCCTGGAGCTGCTGACCATACTGCTTTTGATGCAGCCCAGGATACGGTTGGATTTCTGGGCTGTGAGTACACGTTGCTGTCTCATGCCCAAGTTTTCATCCACTGGTATCCCCAACTCCTTCTCTGTAGGGCTGGTTTCCATCCATACACCTCCCAGACTGCATTGATATGTTGGGGATTGCCCCATCAGGGTGTAGATCTTTGCACGAGGTCCTATTGGAATTCATGGAATTTACATGGGCCCACTCCTCCAGCCTTTCAAGGTCTCTCTGGATGATATCCCATTCTTCATGTGTTTTGGCTGCACCACTCAGCTTGGTGCCATCTTCATGAGGTTGTGCTCAATCCCACTCTCAATGTCAATAATAAAAACATGGATGAACATCAATCCCAACACTGCATCCTGAGGTACACCACCTCTTACTGATCTCTAAACACTGAGTCACTGGTTGAAATTCCTTGATGTGGTCATTCAGCCAATTTCTTAACATCTACTTCTGATAAAGACTTTGAGTGACTTCAGAACTTGGGTGGAGAGAGGGAAATCCATGTCACCCAGATTAATGAAATTTGTACCTTGAGTTCAAGATGTAATTAGTGCTCAGATATTTGCAGACAGTTATTGCAAAATTAAGATGCAAGCATAGATATGGCATTTTGAAAGAAAAAGTGGGAATGCTTTGTCTGGGTGTCACCATTCAAATGCAGTTTTTAAATTTAACTAGTGATTGTACATTTTTAGTATAATTGTATGTATGCCTGCATTTTGGGGTTTGTATCTTTATGTATGTCCTTTTTTCAGCTAGGGTAGAGTTAATTTCTTCTCAGTATCTGGTACAGTGCTGTGTTTTGGATTCAGAATGAAATGGTGTTGATAACACACTGTTGTTTTGGTTTCTTGCTAAGTCACGTTTTTCCTAAATCAAGGACTTGATTTACACAAAAGAAAGTGGGGGGCAGCATATCCAGGACAGGGACCAGAACTGACCAAAGGGATATTCCATAGAACATTATGCCTGGTATATAAACTTGGGGGAGTTACCCAGAAGGGAGACCAATCTGGGTTTGGGAAGGCAGGTCTGGCATTGGTCAGTGGATAGTGAACAATTGTATTGTGCATAATTTTTTTCCCCTTATTTTTATAATTATTAATATCTTTTACGATTAATACTTTATTTTTGATTATTAAACTGTTCTTATCTCAACCTACAAGTTTTACTTTGATTCTCCTCCCCATTCCACTGGTTTGGGGGAGGAGAAGGGAGCTGGGCGAACAACTGCATGGTGCTTTATTTCCAGTTGGGCTTAAACTATAGCAATGTACAGTTGTCAAGATCTCATATAAAAGGATTTTGAAGCTAAGATGCAAAATTCATGGTTAGGCTCTTTAGGATTAAAGTCTTGGTCTTCAAGAAACAGTCATTAGTCAGAAACTAGTAAGATATGCTGGCTCCTCACACCGAAATATGTAGAAATTTAAGTAACTTTATTTATGTAAAGTGAGTTTTAGAAAATTGCCTCCTTCGAACTCCAAAATGAGTTGTATACTGAAGTCAGCCCCTCATGCTTAGATTTTAGAACCACTGAGCTAAGAAAATCAAAGCTTGGTAATGTCTGTGTAGGGATGCTTGTGCACTGTGAAAAAAGTTGCAATAAAAAGATCATATGCTATAATTAGAGCAGCATGTGTTTGTTTTCCTTCCTCTATAATCAGTAAATGTTTCCATCCCTTATTCTATGGTTCCTTAATCAAAGTTTGCACCTGGATTTTTCTTCAGCATACATCACTACTGGACTTAAGAATGTAAATCTTTTTTCATGTATTACCCTTACTTTTTGATCAAAGCAGTTCCATTTTACCACTGGAAGACAAGAACAGGTAAGATAAGTGGGAAAATGTTCTGCAAGACCAGGTACCTAATGTGATATTTCTAGTACTTGTTATTGGCAGAATGTTTATCACCGAATGGCACTTCTTATGCCCAAAACTTAGCTCCCACTCACTGCCATTTATTACTGTGACTGTGTAGCAAGTCCATCAAGGCTATCAGATCATCAAGCTGAACATTCAGAAAATAAGAAATACGTAATAGTGACCATCTGTGAAGAGACAGATTAACTGACTTGACACAGGAATTTTCCATAGAATCATTTGTTTGCTTTGGCTAATGAGACCTTTTCTGTCTGCTTGCAATCACATTAGTCACTCAGTATGCTCTTTCTAAATTCAGCAACACGAAAGAATTGTGCAATCAACAGCTTTCTTCACCCCAAACGCTGACTTTTTAACACAGAAGATCTACTCTGCACATCCAATGAAGGAAAAGATAAAGCAAAGGGGAAACTAGTGTGCAATCATATAAAGGGAGATTTTGTAAAGGAAACCTCTATTCTGTTACATTTTAGTAGATCATAACAGCTTGACAGATTTGACCAGGATGATGGCTGATATCTCTACTCTTACATGCTTTGCATGGGTAAAAACATTTCTTAGTAAACTTAAAAAGCAGGCTGAAAAAACATAGATGTGATCAAATTTATACCCATTTTTAGGTGCTGATCTTAGGTATGAGTCACCTTTCACAGGTTTCTGTAGTCTTATTTAGTCAGACTGAAGAAGCTGGATTCTAACTTCAGTGCCTTGGTTAAGTCCCTGAAGAGGGACAAAAAAAAAAAAAAAAAAAGAACAGAGAAAAATATTTTGGTCCTGTATTTTGATAATCCATTGTCATAAAGCCATTATAATGAAAAATTTTTTATTGTCCTTTTATGCTATTATTTCTTCTTTACATTGAGAAAAATTATGCAGCTTTGGCATATTGATAACAATTTGACCATAAGTATTGTTTTTTCTTATATACAGTGCATGCTGCAAGAAAATTCATAGGCTTCCTTTAATACTTTTCATTTTTCAAAAGCTGATACATCTGTACACTCTTCTGTTACAGAACTGATGAGACAGAACATATCTAAAAATGAGACATCTAAATAATACAGGTTGTTCAAGTACATACTTGTCTCCCACAGAGCCCGTCTAATCGTATTTGCCAGAAAGATTTCACACTCTTGTCCAAACAATGAGCACCATCTCAGAGCTTGGTCTCACCAGGCAAAAATACAGGGAAGGAAAAGAAAAGCAGTCTAATATGAAATGTGAGGATAGTAGGGAGCAAGAGGAAAGACAGATAATGAGACTTTGGCCAAATGGTACATCTCCATGGGAAAAAATAATCTTGCATTTCAAGGAGATAAACAATTCTTTTCTCTGAGCCTAAAGAAGCACAGTTCTTACCACAGGTCTGACTATTCAGTCTCAGCCCAGAGTATACTAAGATAAAGGTATATGACTACAAAAACAGATACAAGTATAAGCATAAAACTATTCAGCTGATAATGTAGTCATTCCTTCCTTCTTTGTAAAAAAATTACAGTTCATAGCAGAGCACATACAAACTTAACCCTGGCAATTTTCCTTTTATTCTGAGAGACTCTATCCCTTTAACTACTGGCAAGGGGAAGTGCCCATTTTTATTTCAGAGATAGGTGGAGGAATCTCAGAACACGGTTTACATCTGATTCTGCTTGGGCTCCATAAACCCAGGCTTTCAGCCTATAGGTCTGGGGACCAAAAACAGGAGATTGTGCTGTGTATCCTCCTTCTGACACCAAGTCTGTTGTGCCTGGGGGGGTGTGCAACTTAATACTGAACTTTAGGCTGGACTAACTAGTGAGGCTCATGTTTGGAATTACCAAAGGTGAGAGCCAGGGACTATGGGAGGGTACCAGGACCCAGGCATGAGATCTGATGGACCTAGAGCCTGAGCATATATTTAAGGGTCCACACACACAGAGAACAAGTGTGTGTGCATGTCAGCCTCCATCCAGAGAGGAGCAACAAGTCTGACCTGTGTGTTTTGGGGAGTGCTGCGAGTTTTTACGCAGTATTGGTAAAGGCACTCATGCTGGTCTGTGTGGTTGGCTATGTTAACATCCTCTGTGCATTTTGTGAACTGTGTGTACCTAGCTTTTGGAGATTATCTTCAGCATTGCTTTTGACTGGACTTGCCAAGGGCAGTGTAACAACACACATGAGGCTGGCATGGGCAAAGCCTCCAGGCCTGCAAATACACCAGATTCAGCTCTCCTGGATCAGGAATTAGGAACCCTGGTTTCCAGAATAGTGCTGCATTCCACTACTTTTTAACAAAGACAACTAATAAGGGTGCCAGGGAATGAATGAGATTCTGGTCTACAGTCTAGTAATTCCTACAATGATGCCTTTAACAAGAAGGAAGGCTCTGCCACTGCTGAAAAATATTTGTTGTGTTTCTAGAAAAAGGAATACTCTGAGCAATGAAGGTTATGAGGAATGTTCCAGTCATCGTATCAATTCTGACAACTATTGAAGAGGATTCTGTTCTCAGTTGCAGTAAGTCTACCTGAGTTTCTCTGCTTGTTTATTGTAGACAACTTGGGGTGGATGAATTGTGGAAGAATCTCTGTGTTTTTCCTGTTCCTAAGTGTTCTCATGAAGATTTTGAAATACAAGAAGATTTATTGAAACAAAATAATCAGTATGCACAAGAATAAATTTGTGCAGCCAACTAATGAAATGCAGAAACACAGTTAACATTGTAAACAACCATTCTACTTCAGATTTTTAAAACTGCTTTTCTAAGAGAAGAACTGAGATACTTCCTAAAGGTGATTCTTCCTATCAACTAAAATCTGCAGCTCTTGTGGATATGAAAATCAGATATATAATCAATGTATTTTCTTACAGCCCATTACAATTTCCTGATGATATCTTCCAATGGCAAAAGCCCTAATAATTTTTTCTCTTTCAGTTTCATTGAGGCTGATGTGTATAATAAATGTATATAATTATAATTTGATTTTATTAAGAGTAAAATTGTGTATTCCAAATTTGGCCTTCTGTTACTCTGTATAAGACTGATGGAAAGACATTGAGTTTAAAATCTTGCCAGTATTTCTAGGAATGGTCCAATTTTCTAGGCTGATCCAACAAAATATGGCATTTAGCACTATATAACCTACCAGGACTTCGGAACATCTGTCTGTTACAGTTCTGTTAGTTCTTTAAATTTTGCTGTGAGTTCACTCACGCTTGGGCAACTTCTTAAACCTTGACCCATGGCCTTGTGAGACTATTAACATTTATCTGAAAGACAAAATGCTCCCCAACATTAAATTTTAAAAAGATACCTCATTAAAAATCTGTTGATGATATCTTGAATTTTTGGTTTGTGATTGGCAACTGTACTGTTACAAAACTCACTGTCTTAGGGTTGCAGTACACTTGCTCAAGTGCTATACTCAGAACAAAGATACCCATGTTTTAGTTATGCCTTCAGACTGCACATCCAAGTGTTTCTGGGCTCCAAGTCACCCATTTTCCCCTTGATAAATATGACAGTCATTTTGCTTCCGAAGTAGTGAAATAGTTATGTTTAGACCTGGTAAGTGTTGTTTGTGGGTTTTTCAGCATTTTTATTCACTTTGGAGTTTACAGGCCATATGGCTGATCTCTTCAGGAGCTGAAAAAGCTCTTGTGGAAAGGCTTCACACAGCTCCTGGGAACTGCCTCTAGAAGGCTATCATTTACCTTTTGATATGTTTAGGCAGGCTTTTGCAGGTAAGCAGAAGCACATCCTACTTAAATTTTGAGCTACCTGGAAGTGGTGCTGCCACATAGCTGAGCTTTAGTAAACATTCTGTCTTTTCAGCAGGGTTTAGCAGTACACCACACCAGGCACTATGGTAACATTCTTTGTTAGTTTGAAAGCATTCCTGGTTAATCCATCCTCTATATTATTTACAAATACATGAAAAATTCTCATGTATATGGAAATTATTTCTTAAGGATAATTCTTTAATCCAGACACTCCTTGGAAATGCAACCTTTTAATTGTTAACCAGCAACTTCCTGGTTTGTGCTTTTTTAATTTTTGCTTCCATGAAAATAGTAGAATACAGGTTTTTATGAGTCACGTTGAAGTTAGGTACAGTATCTTGCTAAATTGAATATAATTGGTACACATCTTCTGTCCTATTAAGACTCTCAAAAGAACATTGTGCCTGTCAGACACAGTCTGTGATTTGTGAACTAGACTAATTTCATTTCTCATTAATGGATTTTGTTCAGTTGTTAATTTAAATTCTGTAATTTCTGTCTTCATTGTTTTTTTCAGGGAAAAATAATATTAAAATAAACTTGACCATTTCCTAAGCTAAATTTTCTTTTCTCTTCTTTCATTTGTGGCAAATAACGTGATACTTTTTTTTCACTGACTCATTTAAACAATTCCTTTTTTCTTCTACAGATCCATTTTCTTCCTTTTGTCATTTCCTCTTTTGCCGTTTTATTCTCTATCTGTGCACTCCTGCTAAGACTTCTTCATCTTTGTTACTAGGTTATCCATCACAGCTGCCAGCTATTCCACCTCTTTTTGGCAGTCAGCCTCATTCCTTCCTTCTATTATTAGATACCTTTACTTTCTCAAGTATACGCACCCTCCACATCTGATGGCAGAAGAAAACATTATTATGGCTGAGATTGTTTTCCTGCAAACCAAAATAAATGTCTTAAAAGCCAGAAATTCCTGTTTATTCTCATGGCTGAATTTCTACCATAATGTGTTATATATTAAAAAAAGAAGTAATAATTGCAGTATATTTTTTGAGAAAAAAAATAATCAAATCATAAGAACAGAAAAAGCTGAAAAAACTGCACAGTTACCTTTGGACAAATAGTTACTTCCATTCCCACAGAAGAACAACTATTCCCTTTGTTATCCACTTAAATCTTGTCATTAGATGCTGAACCCAAAATCAAACTCTTCAATAGAATTAATAGAAGAAAGTTATTTTAAAGGAAAAGGGACAAAGTGGAGATTATTTTTTGAGAGTCAGACACTCAAACTCAAAGTTCAAATTATAATCATTTGACTATGTAGCCCCATTCTCAGACTAAGAGTCTGTCTTACTACCAGTGTCTACCTGTCAGTTATTACATTTCTCCACAGGTTAAAAATCCATGTTCACCAACTCTGCCTCCCTTGGAAGAAGCCTCTAATATCAGTAACAGCTCCATTCACTTTACATCCTTTTGGCTGTCAGCCTCAAGAAGCTGGCCTCTCTTACAAAGTGTGTCCTACCCAGCAAATGAAATATGCACTTCATCACCTGCCAGCAGACCTTAGGACTTTTGCTACTTGCCCATATAACTCAGGAGAAAAATAGAAAAAAGCCCCCAATAACATTTTCAGAGAAATTCATGTTAGGTGGCAATTTTGTTCTCCAGATAAAGAGAAGTAAATAAAGGGATATGAATAACTTCTTTAATGAAAAATATTGTGAAGCTCTGCTAGTGTGCAAACTCTAATTTATCAGTCATGTATTCTAAGAAAATAGATGCCAAATTTATTGCCATAATTTATAAATTTTCAGTATTTCCCCCAGCTCTCTATGGCTCCTTATAATCAGTTTTAGTCCAAGTCTGGCATTATTCAGAGCACTGCTGCTTAAACTGAAATGAAAATCCGATACTTCTGCAAGTTTTTCTCTTTGTCCAGTGGTGATGCACCAGGGCAGATATAATTGCATTGCCAGTATTTAGCGTTCTGCTTCTGGTTTACCCAACTGCATCCATTTGTTTCTTAGGTTTATTAATGTTTTTTTAAACAACAAATCAGGAAAGAAAAACTGCTAAAGAGTGTTGCCAATATCGCTTACTTTTTAAATCAAAATTAGCTTGTTTTCTTTAAAAGGTTATTTGTCATACTTTTATGAATTTAGGGAGGCCAAGGACTATATTATTCTATCAAACTTTGGGTACCAAGATTTTTCTTTTAGCGTGGCCTGACATAGATTCCCTTATAAAAAGAAGTCAAAGGAAATCATGTACTCTCAAAAATGTCTACATCAATCTTAAGCATGAGGACAGTTCAAAATGGAAACAAACTGAAGGAAAATTTAAGTTCCTGATGACAAGGTTAGAAGGACTATTACAAAATAAACTCTAAGTAGTGTGCAACATATCTGAACCAAATCTCTCCCAAATATTATCTAAGTTTTCTCTAGCACATTTTTCTCAACCAGAAACAGCTCAGTGATAGCAGGTGCCTAACAGTGTTGCCTTCAAGATAGGACTAGTATTTAGACCCTATTGTCCAATTCTGTCACACTTTAGCATTGTTCTGATGTCACTGTATGCAAATAAATCTTCAGAGCCCTTCCTGGAGACTTCTACCCACTCCTACCTGTCTTCTAATCCCAATAATGTGGGATGCTTCACCGTGTTACGTATTTGATATCTCAAGTACTTAAAGAATTCAGGTTATTCAGGTTAAAACACAGTTTCAATTTCATCCAGGATTACACAAGGATTCCTCAATTTATTATTATTGAAATATGATCAATATTTCTCAGCTCAGACTTGGTTAGGTGTTTAAGTAATCTATTGAATTAACATCCTACCTGTCTTCTCCCTTCCTGCATTATATGATTTGTATTGAGAAATCTTTCCTGGTTTCATAACAATTCACAAACTATCTCATAAGAAATCAATGAGATAAAATAGGTGATATTACAACTTACATAATTTAGATAAAATACTAAATAACTGATAATACAATATTAAAATAACGTGCTGAGATTACTTTAAAGACTGCTTTCCAAAAATAATACTTTTGATTGATTTAGAATTTGGAGCATCCATTTTGTTTCATATCTTTTTCAGATTTATAAGTTCAGCCTGTCAGAAAATGCTGTAAGAGCAAAGAGATTCAGAGCCTGCCATTTCGAAAAGGAGTTTTTGTATGCAGCATCTGTGTGTCTGTGCAAGTTTAGCTTGATTAGACCTAAAATATAGCTTTGCATCACTCTTTTCTGTTAAAATAGCCTTTGGGTTGAAAATAAGTTGTCCATTTTTATATCTATTAGAATATATTTCAATGATCTTTCATTGTAAAGGAAAAATTGATTTTTATGAACAGTAACAGAAAACAGTTGCAAGGCACCCCAGTGGACTGGTAAAAATTAAACATGCATGAAGCATCCCTCCAGATTCCATGTGTTCCTTGTATGTACCAACACTATTATCAGGGTTTCTCGAGTCCAGTGAAAGGAAATTAATTATTCATAAAATTTGCAATCTGGTATTAGAACAATGAGCAACACTTCTCTCTCATTTCTTTGTGGAGACAAAAAATGCCAGTTCAGGCACTGCAACACCTTTGTACTGATTCAATGCAGATCATTAATGCATGGGCTGAAGAACTTCTGACAAGACAGGAGAAAGCAGAAGGTGCCTAGGATATTAAGGAAGACTTTGCTTGTATTCACACTGCATAAATGTGAGGCTACATATGTATGTGTGTGTGTGTACATACTGTATGTGTAAATGAAGGTTCATTCTCTTTATTTGTGCCACTCTGGGCTCTGTAACAGATGATTTTTTCAGATGTTCTCACATAAGTCAACAAGTGGTTTGGGGTTTAGTTTGATGTAGTATCCATGCAGATAGCATCATTTAAACTTGGCAGTTCATTAACTTTCTCTTAAGACTCATGTGAAAGTGCTCTCTCTCCTCTCTGCCTCTCTTACATGTTTGGCGTGACAAAATAATATATATCTTTGTCGCTTAAGATTTTACTACAGCAGTGTAAATCTCTTTGTTGGCAAACACATGAAGCTGTTTGTGTCATTCAAGAATTCTTTAAGCAACAACTTTGAGTTAAACTAGGAGCTTAAGGATATAAATAACTTGCGCAGTTCTGTGACACAGATAAATTAGCATTGCCACTGTCCTTGGCAATTTTCTAAGGCTTCTCCCTGTGCCATTTTTATGAAGCTCTAAATTGCTCATATATTCTTCTTTTTACTGTATGTTTTTAAAGTAAATTTCACTCACTGTGAGAGCAGCTGGATTGGAACATGTGGACCTTTTGTGTTTTTTAAAATCTGATAAGTAATGAAAGGAAATGAAATTCTCTCATGTGACCTACTGTCATGACTTGCCCTGATGATGAGACCCTCTGAAGGATAAAAGCAAGTTATTCTCTAGTCCCATTCTGTCTTATTTGCTTTTTGTGCTGAGAAAGCTAACCAAACTGTTAACAAATGCAAACTGCTATAGTATTCTCTTTTATTTTTTATTCATTTTCTGATATGGAAAATTTGTCACTAAAAACCAGACTGAGATCAATTCATTTCAACATGAAGCAGGAAACAATCTTCTGAAAGTAATCTCTTATTTAATAGTTTGAGCTTAGTAGCTGATGTCTGCTTTTAGAAATCTGACCACTACCCCTGAAGCAGTCGTGCAGTCTCTGATTTAAAACATAAAAACATTTCCAAATATAAAGATTACTGAGAAGTAACCTTATGTGAGACAGCCTTTGAACACTAATGCTGTGTCTCTGACCACTATTTAGAAGTGTCACTGCTTCTTAAATGAGGCAGCTGGTGAAAGGACTTTTTTCCTCAACTTCTCAGATCTATTCTTGTCCTTCAATGAAAAATTAGATGAGAATTAATTAAATATTATTAAACACTATCACACTTCCAGATAGCTGTTGCCAGTTGCTTATCCATTCTCAATCTGTTTTGCAGAGAGTGGATGTTGCTCCCAGATCAGACTGACAAAGCCTACAAGGATTTACTTATTATCTGTTTGTTTGTTTATTCAAATATGTCTTTTTTTGTCTTTTTTTTTTTTTTTTCAGTTATACATTTCCGAGAGTCTTCAGGCTTCCCTATTTTATTTCCATGGAACATTTTGGCTTTGGTTTCTGTCTTTTTGTGGTAGGGCTTTTCTTTACTACAGGTAGAGATGGGCTTCCTGGCCTGAGGAGTGTGAAGTGGTTACCCTGCCCACCTGAGGTCAGGGATCACAGAGGACTGGAGTCCCTGGTTTAGGATGGCACCTCCCAGGCTTGTTACTAGTTAAACAAATAAACTAGAACTCTCTCCTGAACTCTGTGAAGATTTTAAAACTTTGTGTAGATGCTGTAGTGTTATGTGCTCGGAGAAAGCTGTGGGTTGGATAAAGTGCTTCAACCTTCGTTGATTTCCATTTTTACTGACTATTTTATCTTCTTTTTATTGGAAAGTGATTTCAGTGTTGACCTTTCATATGTACTACCCTGAGGACAGCAAGATGAAAAATATTCAATGTTATCCTTTCTCTTTAATAACAGAAACTGGATATTTTGTTTGTAAGAGGAAAAACAATCTCATTTGCAGATTTCATTTCGTTGTGCAACAGGAAATATGTTTTGATATGTAATAGAAAGCACATCTACTGTCGTCGGTCGGAGCGGGAGGCGACATGGTGTTCAGGGATACCAGCTGCCTCTTTATTACAACAGTAATTACTTTATACAGTTCTAGGTGACACATGTACACGCACCATTGGTTTAGCATAAACATAACAACTCATGATTGGACAC
>JAYRBT010000001.1:96198324-96242100 GCA_036023395.1 Myiotriccus ornatus
GTGGTTAACCCTCTGCCAGGTGTAAAGTTCCGTCTTCAATATCTCAGCTTACAGAGAGCCCAGAGCCAGCTGGGCTCTCCCACAATCTACTTTTACTATTTTCTCATAAAATAATAAAACATATGATTTGATCATGTGTGAGGTTTTGAACAGGTAACAGCCTTAATCTAGACTTTAGGGTACCTAACAAATTTCTAGTGCTCGGAAAGATTAAAAGAAAGGAAATTATCTGTGTTGAAATACAGATAGCCTGTGGTTGGCTAGAAATTATTTGCATTCATATTCTGAAGTGATTAATAATTTAAGGTTGATATAATCCACACACCCCCAACCCCTACTAAAACCTTGCCATGTAAATCAAATCTGTTACAATGGATACACTAAAGAATATAAGGAAAGAAATGCCTGCTGTTACCCACTGCAAGCAGGCAGCATTTAGCTGTTGTGCTCCTGTGGTATTTAAGCCTAGTTGTAGGACTTACTAAATTGCCTACACAGCTCCTGTGGAAAATCTCATCTTAATCGTCAGTTTTACTCTCTGAACATATGGACCTACCAAGACTTTTGCACTGCAACTTGCACACTTAATCACTTGTTTTCTGCCCCTTTTCATCTTGCTGTGCTCCAAAGTCCCTTTTCAAGGTGTCTTAGAGCTGCAGCTCTACCCTGTTCATGGTGACTCACCAAGTCAAGTCTCTCCATGCCATGTGCAAGCAACAGGATTTGGAGAGGTGATTTCACTGCTATAAACATCTAAGGTTGCATAAAAATCCTTTCAAGCAATGCAGCTTAAGCTCTTGAATAACACACCATGAATTTCTGCTCAAATATTATGTCACTGTGTTAACAATATCTAAGCAGCAAGCAAAAAATCGAACATTGATAACTTTCCCTTTCCCTTAAATATCCACAGCAAAATTGAGTGACTGGGATTTTCAGGCCTTTTTTTGGTTTGCTTTAAGGATGAAAAATGTAGGGGTTTTAAGATAAAAAGCATTCAGAAAGCATTGCAGTCTCCAACAGCCTTAAAAGACCTACCCCAAACCACTGTAAAATATCTCAAGCTCCCCTTCCTGTTTGAACCTTTCTGGAGCATCTGTGGAGGCGAGAGGGAGTGCAACTTCAATCAAAGATGACATTAGATAATATTCATGAGAGGAGTATGAGCTCTTGTGTCAATAAGCACAAATATTTTGCAACAGTTAGCAATCTCTGGGTTTAAGAAATGCACTTTTCTTTACGGCCACTGTGTAATGGAGAGTTTACAGAGATGGATTTTACTTCTACAGCGCGGCAGACCTGAGGAATCTACATAGGCAAGAAAGAAAACCACAGAAATAAACCAGACTACAGTAGTGATATGCTAATTAAGTATTTTTTTTCAAGACCTATGTCCTAGCTGATTTAAAAAAAAAAATACAAACCCAACAATGTTATTACATGATTATAATTCAAGTTACATACCAGCTGCTGAACTTCACTACCTTTAATATCTTCTCTTCTCCCTTGTGCAACTACATTGAATAAAATAAGGTTATCTGGAAATATATTCTATTCACTGATTCTAAATGTATGAGCAGACAATAAAACATCTTCGTTGACTTGAGGACAAATCTAGGTTGTAGGATCTTTATTGTCTTCTGATTCTTAAAGTAGTCCTTATAGCCTGAAATCTTTAGATTTGTTTCTGTTTAAGTACCCCCATTTCGCTTTATTTAATTTATCCACAGAATCTTTTTGTGATTGCATATCAACCTCCTAAGACAAAGAGTCTGTAGGTTAAAGCTATACTAAATCCAAGAAAGAAATAGTAAACAACAAAAAAAAGAGTGTTATTTTATTTTTTAAGGGGAAAAGCAGACATTGTTGGCAGTGACAACTCAGTACAAAAGATAATTTTAATGGTAGGTATGATCACAATGTTGGAGATTTCCTACATTTGCATAGATCTTTGAACAGTTCTTCTGCTTTAAAAGTCATTCAACAAAAATTTAACATCTACCTTATCTGTAGATTTTTATGTATTTATTTATTTTGTCAAATAAAATGTTATAATTGTTTTCGGTGGTTGAAAGTTACTGATGTTAAGGTACTTTTTGCTACAGTCTCTCAATTTAATAGTTTATAACATACTTCTCCTTACCACTTCACAACTGCTAAACTGTATGGTACAGAGTTTTTATTGCTTATTCTGTTGACAAAAATGTACTACAGATGCCTTATATTCTAATGGTGTTTTAATGAGGTATCATGCCATGAATTTATGCTCAGTGCAGGTTGCCTCAACATATAATTAATAACCACATGAATAGACTTTGATGAAGAGACTTTCATTCCCCCATAGGAATGGCCACTTATAGATTGCCACCAGATAAAACAGAACTTCCTTGTTTCTACTTGTCACACATGGAACAGAGTTTTCATAATAAACTTCTAGGGATTTTCAATTCCAGTTCAATTTGTTTCTATATTACATTTATCAAGCTTCTTCAGTGCACTCTTCATCCTAGAGTCAATTTTAAATGTACAAAAGCAGAACCCTGCCTTCCCCATGACACTTTTCAAACAACTGGTATATAGGACTCCTACAAGTCCAGTGTATCTCTGTCCACTCTCCGCTGCAGCTTTGGACCCACTCTGAGGTTGGATGGTTGGACTGCCTGACCTCATGTACCATTCTCTGAGTCTGTGATACACCAGAACAGTAATTGGAAGTGCTGTCATGAGTGTGAGAAAAAATTAAACTCAAATTCCTACAAATTTTTTATTTTCTTTATTTATTTTTATTTTTGTTTATTTTTATTTCATTTATTATTTATTATCATGAACTTCAGTTAAAGCTTTCCTGTGGCTGGGGTATCTGTAAGGTCTTCTCTCCATGTGATTTCACTAGGTTGTTCAACAACATGAGAGTTTCCACTGTAATGTCTCCAACAGAGCAAGCAGAGATGTGTTTCCTCATTGTGGCTGTCTACTTCACTAGTTTCTCAGTGTCATAACTAGTGTGAAATTTTGGAAGGTCTATTTGGATACTACCAGGTTCAACAGTTGGCCTACACAAAGATGCTTCATCTTCCTCCCTCTTCCCCTAAAGTGCCAGCCTTTCCTGATCACATAAACCTAATTCTTATGTTCTTTATAAAGCCTGGATAAAGGGAAATAAGTGAATCTTTTGAAAGTACCTTTAATAAATTATTCTGAAGAGAGATAACGGCACTGTCTAAATTGCTTTTTATTACCGACTGTACCTCATGTGTAGGAATGGAAACATGAAAACTTTAAATTACCAAAGATTACCTTATTAATTGGCAAGCAGGTGGCAATGGAGTAGAATCTAATCAATGAATAATTTGAATGAACTCAAGGAAGGAGACAAACCCCATTTATTTTTTTTTTTAGCATTTGATTAACTGGTTTTGCTTGGTTCTCATTTTGTGTTTTAATTTTCCATAATCAGTACTTAGCTGTCAGGATAACAGGTGGTTTTAGAAACTAGAGAATTAAATTAATAAACCAGTTTCTGGAGCTTATCTGTGCATCTCAGGGATCTGTGGCCTTAAAAAGTACTGCCCTCTCCAGTATAAGGAAACTGGAAAGATGAAGCAGTCTGGAACAGGCAGTGTACACAGTTTCATGCTGCTGAAGGTTCTACTTTTTCCTTATGTGAAGTTTAAAGCTTTTTTTTAAAATAACAAGAGGCTGAGTAAGGACAGAATGAAAATGAAAGACAGGATTCTTACATAGTCCAGGCTTTTGACCTGTAGTTTTTCTTAATTTTATCTTCAAAATAGGGTCTTCCAACCTCACCAAGTCAGGGTTTTTTTGTTATGAAGAAAGGGAGAGGAGGACTTTTGTTTCTCAAAGACTGAAAAATCTATGTCAACAACTCTTTAGAGTTTATTGAGTTCTAATAGTCTCAGGGAAATATTTCCAGTTTGATGAATGATAAAGATACTTGCTTAGAATTGGTTTTGATACATTCTACTGGGACTGACTGTTCTAATTAGATGGATGTTCTATTTATTCCAAATTTTTGAAGGACAAGTATATACATTAGAAATAAATTAGTGTAATTGTTGACTAAGTAGACTTTATTGAAAAAAAAGTGTTTTCTCCATCCATATGCCTCTACAAGTGTTTATATTCCTGTATCCTGTATCCAGCAACATTTATGGAGATTGGGACTCAGTCGTGTTCCATAGCACAAGTGCACATATTTGGAAAGATTTTATAAGAGAAGAAATCATTTATAGTAGTATTAATAGAGCATTACATGAAATTACCTCTTGTGCTTCTGAGATGGTCATCTCAGCAGAAGTGTATCAGAAAGAACAGATATGAGCAGGTACACAACCTTTCTTTAATCTGATCAAGCCTAACTATAAATCACCATCTCCCTGCAGACGGAACTCATTTGTTACCTTTCTGCTTCCACAGCATCATACTTGCTGTTGAAATGCACTTCAGCCTGATTCAGTTCCTTTCCATCTATCATCCTTTCTGATTTTCCCATAAGGAGACTCCCTGTGTTTTAGTATTGCCATCTATGGCAGAGTAACTGTCTGCAAAATAGTCAGGATATGCTGTTGTGAATCACTCAGAAAAGTCATCATGGACTACCTCTTGGTTTAAGATTTTACAAGAAATCTAGTGAATTGTTTCAATGGCATTTCTTTTCCTGGATGCAATTTACTTTCTGTAGATTCTCCGGAAAGAGATCCCTGAAGGTCTTGAATGTCTACATTTCTAAAAGAATACATTTGTTTTGCTTAAATTCCATGGAAATAATCTCGGATGAAATTTAATACTCAGTGGAAAGCAGCTGTCTGTGCCCATGGCTTTTGTTAAGCGTGACTTTGAACATTTTGGTTTCCTAAATGAACATGGCTAGCATCACAAGGCACCTGTGCTAGAAGCTGTGCTTGTGATGCTGCAGCAGAATGAAGTGTTAACAGAAATTTGGGTTCAATGTTTTTCCTGTTACTGCCAGTAGCTGTTTGTAACAGATGGCTATTTCTGAATATCTGCATCACGATTGTGAGGTTTGATTGGGGGGGGGGTTATGTAAATTTTTGCAAGAGTTGTATGAATAAATTTTATTTGTGCTTCTGGTGAAAGCGATTCCAGTGGAAGATAAAGGATCTGCTCAGACAACTTCATTTTCAGATAGACTGGGCAGAATTAGAGCCATTTGAAGCTGATCCAAACCTGCCGTTGAAACATCCGAAACTAATGCGACTTTCAATAGAAGGATGATGAATAAGGGCCGATTGAGGCCTTTGGTATACTGACTCAAACTCAGGCTTGATTTTGGGCAGAAGGATGGCTCTAGTAAGCTCTGTCAACGGAGTCACTGGCTGTGCATAAGTCTTTCCTCCAACCCATCCACAATACTCCCCTTCCTGAGCCACCACCAGGAAGTCTGTTCCTATCCTTCACGCTTGCTCCAGGTATGGAGGTAGATAAGCAGTGCTGGTGGTCAGTGGATTGGGCTTCAGTACACGATGGTGTGCTGCAGTCAGCTCCAAGATTGTGTTGTAGAAGAGTCATAACCTTGCAGCCTGTGCAGGGCATTGGAGCAAAATATTAATTGTTTCATGAACTACATAGGTCAAATACTGCATTAATAATGGATTTTAAAACTAGACACTGAGGCAGAAGGATGAGTCAATAAAAAATATTGAATGCCTCTGACTGAGGAATCTGAAGGCTGTCTGATTTAGCAAGCAAGAGGTGAACAGAACTTTACAGCCATGCTGTAAAGATACTCCTCCACTTTGTCTCCAGTTTTCCAGCTACCAGATGTTTATGTTTTCCCAGTTTAAATTCTTTTTTTTTTTTTACTCTTTGAAGCAGGCTAAACTGAATTTTACTTTAGAGTTTATTTCAGGTTGAAAGCAATTAATAAGAAAAGTTCCTCATGTACTGAGGGAAGATAAAGACAGTAGGTCAAAGACAAATGCAACAGAAAATTCCACATAATGTATTGCTACTGTAGCTTTCAGGTAAAGGTGAAACCTACAGAATGCAAAATGGATTTATTTAGTACAGTGTCAAGCTTCAGGTGAACCACAGATAAAATCACATTAGTATAAACATACAACAGAGAGGATATTTGAACTTCTAGGTTTTTAATGATAGGTTTTCTGCAATTGGACAATGAGTACATGACAGTCAAAAGCAGATTTAATGAATAGATTTAGATTAAAGACTTAGAAGTCTCCTTTCTATATTTATTCTTTTATATATTTATACATATATAATTATATATTTATATATTTATTCTTTTATATTTATTCTTCCACCAGCAGAATAAATAATTCCATTAGCAAATGGTCACTTACTTTTGTTACGTACAAATGTTCTTGTCACCTATATGCTCTGCTCTAGATGTTCATCTGCACTGTCTTGCAAATAAAAATTCTTCTCCACAGGTATAGTTCTAAAGGTTGCAAAGAATATCAGTCTTTAGTGATGGTTTACAAATCAAACCTAGTGGGGCAAAGCAGTTTAGCAGTGTACACCTCATTCTTTGGTGTGTAAGATTACTCACATGCAACACTTGAGCTGTAAACATTTCCATTTG
This sequence comes from Myiotriccus ornatus, assembly GCA_036023395.1. Classification (NCBI taxonomy): domain Eukaryota; kingdom Metazoa; phylum Chordata; class Aves; order Passeriformes; family Tyrannidae; genus Myiotriccus; species Myiotriccus ornatus. The sequence continues at coordinate 96,204,911 of JAYRBT010000001.1, forward strand.
AGAAGGGTAACGAAAAAAACTTCAGTAATATATGCAACACATGCTCACTGAAGCACAGTAATACTCAGCACCCTCATGTTTAATCTCATACCAGTCAATAGGGCATAACAGTGAAGAAGTGAGATGACATAACTGAAACTCAAATAGCTGGAACAGCTTCCTGCCTCTGTTCTGGCAGGTTGTGGAATATTTTCCTACCCAGAAAAATAACCTCATTAATGCATTTAAAGGTAGGCTGACCAACGTCCTGGTTAATGTACAACTGAGAAAACTTCAGAATTAGCTTAATTAGATTATACAGTTCTTTTCTATTTCAAACCGCTACAGCTTTAGGGCATAGAGTAAAATTACTGATCTTTTAGTAAATTATATCCAACATGCCTAGCTGCATTTTCCACTATGCAAAACAAATCTTATGTACTGGTGCATTCTACTTCAGCTCACTAATTCAGGATCATTCTAATATTAGGAAGGATTTCACTACCCATCAGTGGAAGAGAAATCCTGTCAACTTGTCCCTGTAGTAGGTGAAGAAAAGGATTGCCTTTTTTTTTCCTTATGCAATTTCATAAATACCCATATATTCTTTCTGTCATGATTCCAGGGAGTTTCTAACATGCAGGAGAAAACCCTTCAAATAATTTTCCCAGTGACGAGGCAGTAAAACATATTTGGGATGATAATCTTTACTTATTACTGTTTTCAGTTTATACTGTGGCAGTAGTTTGTTATATTATTTGTTTTGCTACCTTCCTCTTTTGTAGTAGGTATAGGTGTGAAATGGTTGGTGGCCTCCTACAAGCAGATAATTTGAAAGAATATCACTCTGTTACAAACAAGAATTTTTGGATGTTATAGTGTGATGATTCCTTTTGTTGCATTCTCTTCTGAGCTTTCCTAGTTACACAACTGCTTACAGAGGACTGTATATATTGGGCATTTGAGTCTTACTATTTTTACTGAGAATTTAGATTAAGACTTGAGACTTCTCTGCTTTGCACCTTTCACCAAACTGGACTTTGGAGTAGTGGATGTTCATTAGTATTTGGTTCAGCACAGGTTTTGACTTAATCCAGTAGAATTTTGGGGAGGTATTCATCGTGCTGTTTAGGACATGGATGCTGAAGTATTTGCAAAACAGGGTGTGAGTCAGTTACTTCAGACTAGATACCACGTGTTTTATGAAGATCATGTAGGGTTTTCCACCGACATAGACAGGTGGAATATGGACACCTGACATATAGACACCACAACAGAAAGACTATAGGTCCTGTGCTGCATCTGCCAGAGTCCAGACTTCTTGGTTGGCAGCAGACCCGTATGCTCCAGTCTAGATGTTCATATGAGAGCTAGAAGCAGATCTCGTAAGTACCGTCAGTGGATTACAGAAAGCTGTTTAACTCATTATTCTGTACATGCTTGTATTCCACTGTGTACCCCCTCTTGAGTTCACTGGAGTCAGCTGAGCACTCAGATGTTACCAGAGGGTAATACTATTTTAAGTTTACTAGGACAGGTGGTTTGCAACCATTGCTTGTCTTTTCAAAAGAGAAATTTTCATCAGATGCACCTGAATTCTTGACTTGACATTGGTTTTAGTGTCTGCTCCTTTCAAAATACTAAGAAGAATTATGAATCTTCAACAGACTTGTTTTTCTAGTTCTGATTTGAATGCAGTCAGGATTCTTTTTCCTTTTATATGTCTCTTGGAAATACCCTGTCCCTGCTTTATTAGCCCAAATAGATGGATTTGCATGGTTTTTTGCCATCTTTGTGGTCTGTGCAAATTTTCTGTATTGAATTGATGCTGACTCTTCTATCTATTAATCTGAGTTTGTCATTCTGGGACATTGTTTTGTAGTTTCAAAATGTGTGGTAGTAAGCAATGTGTTTTAATACCTTGCAGATGTTTCTGGTTAAAGTTGGAACTTTTCCCCTATAATTTACGGCAGATTTAATTAAAGTACTTTCATTTGATCTAATCATTATAGTGTTAGCAATTCTAAGTTATTCCTTGAATCCTGTGTCATGTTCCAGGGACTACTTAAAAAAATGTATATCTCTATTTCTGGAATGTAGGGTTTATGCTTTAGAGGTACTTGCCATTTATGGTTTTAGAACTGGTGGCTGCTATTAACTGCAGTTTCTCTGTGTCATCCTCGGCTTCTTTTTCTTATATCAGGTTTGTGTAGCTGGAGCATTCGTTTATGTTTCAGGTGTTTTTCTTCTGATCTTGAAGAGTCAATAAACACTGTTTTCAGTTAAAGTATGAAAACACTGCTTCAGGCTTCTCTTCCAATATTTTTTTTTTATTTTATTCCTGCTTTAGAGATTACAATTTTGACCATATGTTACTACTTACTTACATTTTTTACTTTAATATTTGCTTTCTTTTTGCTTGATAACAACAGCTATGATTTAAGATGATGCACAAGCATTCATAAAGAAAATCAACCAACCATTCACTTTCTGCCATTCTTCATGGCCTTTTTAATACGTGCAAGCATATTTGGTGTAATGACAAATAAACTGTTTCCTTGAAATGAGGACAGGGCTTGGGTGTGTTAGTTTTTCTGCTCCATTACTCAGCTGGAAAAGGGAACAACCAGGTATTTATTTACTTCCTCAGTTGTTCCTTGTTTGCACTTTAGATTCAGATTTACTCAAAGCTTCCAATATGAACGAAACAAATCCTTTTCCATGCAATAGAGTCCACTTTACAGTGATAACCTTGGTCTGCCTGGAAGTGATTTGTTAACCCCAAAAGTTCGTATTTCAGTTGTCAACAGTAGCATCACTTAAGCTGTTGAAGCAAAATACTGTCCTAGTTTTGGCTGAGATGGAGTTCATTTTTACTTAGTAGCTGAGCAAAAAGAAAAGGGGGAGCGGAGAAGTGAAAGGGTTTTTTTAAGAGAGAATGAAGATAGTGCAAAATGATCATTGAGGAAATATCCCTTTCTTGCACTCACACTTTTCCAGGCTATATTTAACAATTTTATGTGGTAATCCAACTTTTAGAAGCCTAGAGAAAACCTGCCTTATGGGATCATAAAGTTCAGGAGTTTAGGTGATTGATTAAATAAAAAAGGGATGCCAATTCAGGAGACGTGCATTGTGGCATAACTCCAGAAGAGCAGGCCGAGGGGTGGGATGCAATACAGGGGCTGGGCAATAAGCCAGTGAACAGCATCATTGTAATTGCAGATGAAATAATAATTATTTGTGATAGCTTGCTAATCAGCGAAAGCATGGAAAAGGCTTCTGACAAGCACCATCAAGGTAATTAAGGTGAAGCATTGAATTTGCATAAATTTACACTTTGATCATTGTTCACAAGATACTGTCTCTCAAAATAAACTTGGCTGGTTTCAAGATGAGCACTAAATCAAAGCAATGGAGACCAATAACTGCACGGCATCAATAGTGCTTACAAAATACAGATGCACCTTACATAGGCAATTATCTAAAGAATCTATTGTCCTTAATCAAAGGATGATACTCAAGTTACTTTTTCAAATTACCAAATAGTCCTAGTTAATGTATGCCATTCGGGTTGTAGCTCTTTAAGGAACACAGAAAAATCCTGAAGATGAGATCTTTGGAAAACACATCATTTGACTATTCACCTTGTTTAAAAATACCCAACCTGTTAAATGAGGACTGCTGAAGGTGTCATTCCTCACATTATTTTGACATACCTATGCAAGCTGTCTTGGAAACATATATTTAATAGGTTTCTTTAGGAGCTGCAAATACGATGCTCTTATGATCTTGGGGCCTAAATCTCCACCTCTGATGGAAGGCTAAGCTGTAGTCCTTCAGGTCTCTGGGCACATTTCCTGAGAATCAGCTGCCAGGGTAATTCTGGTGCTCAGCCCTGCAGCCAGAGCTCTGTGGTCTGCCTTAGCTCCAGTTCTGTGATGCCTTTCCCTCTGGGAAACAGCAGTGGGTCCCTTGACAGTGCAGTCTTCTAAAGGAACTAACAGTTTATGTAAAACAAAGGACTTTGAACTCTCAAAGCATGCATGCAAACAGCAAAAAACTAGACTGTACACATCTACTCATTCTTCCCTAAGGTTTAACGCTTACTGGAAAAATCCTACTGAGACTTCTGGAGTCCTCTCTGTCAACCTTTCTCTTCAGATAGGTTCTGACAACTCATTTTCCACTCTCTTACTATGATTTTTTCAAAGCTGTTTTCTCTTACAGATTTAAGGGGATCAGCTTATTAAAGATTAAATGTTATTAAAAATAGCAATGGGTTTTAAACTAATCACATGGTCAATCATAGTTTCTGAGTATTCTTATTTATATTGTAGTGGTTTGCTCTGATTTTGACTAACATCATTCTATGGGAAACTTCTTTGCCTCTCTTCCTAAGTATGTAATATTCACGCTCCTAACTGTTTCAGTACTGTTATATCATAATCCAAAAATTTCACATATGTCATGTAGGTAACTGCACACAGACATGAAATAATAATTTAGCTGGTAAATAGTTTTAGTCACCTATTCTGGAAATTTTCCTATTGCCCCCTTTTGTTCTAACCTCATCCTCCATCTCCAGTAATGTTGCATAAAATTAAGAATCAAGGTTACTATAACTGCCATCTGCTGTAAGATTTTTACAACTTATTTATATATTGTTTTTTATTTTATTCCTGTATTATATATGGTTGTCCACTAACAAAATTGTAAATCATGCTGTCATTTTTCAGTGGGCTTTTAGTATTTTAGCCATGCAAACTCTTTTTGCCTAGATGCAAAATTTTACCAGAAATAAAATCTATTTGTCTCGTACAGTACGTGCTCAGCCTGTTTTTATGTTGTACTTATTTAGAAAGATGATCTCTTAAAGCTGTTGCTCTGACACATCCATGAAGCATGTAGCGTTTGCTTTTACAGTGCAGCAATAAACATGTCCACTTAGGTACCAGAGATTTTATGCAAAGACAGATCTCTTGGTAAGCTGCATTTGTATTCCAGGCAACCTCCACTCAGCAATGCACTTATTTGATTGAGTCTCACTATTGTATATGCGAGCATTCTGTGAACAACTCTTGTGGTCATGGATGTACTACATATGACTTCCAAGTGTCATCTGTTCTGTCATTGTTTTTCACCTGTTTATTAATAAATGAATAAAGCTACTTTACAGAATATTAGAGAATTAGGACAGGAGATACATACCTAATGCTGAAGCTGCCTTTCCTATTATAAATCTGATGATCTTATCACAAAAATATGTCTCATAAGTTATACCTCAGCTGAATCTAAAAAGATTTTTGGAGATTCGATAACCCTAGAACCATTTTTGAAGTTCTGTTTTCAATGCCTGGTTCCAGTAAATCAGCAGCAAATGCATACTGATTTCAGCATGGCTGGAGTTTCACCCATGGTATTCTTAAGTGTTTCTTTAAAATTCATTCATTTAGCTTTTTGAACTCAGGATATCTTGGTCTTTTTTTTTTTTTTTTTTTTGCTACTGGAATGAGATGTGGCAAGGAAAAGAAGCTAGTATAAAATATACATAACAAAAGTGTGCGTATTTTTCATAGGGATTTTTTAATGAGGGATTAGTTACATAGGAGCTTTAGGGATTAATTAACCAATACCTAATTAAAGCAGAGTTCTAAAATGGGTTCTCTGTAAATCTGAAAGTCATGCTGAAGGAGAAAAAGTAGAAGAGTGAAATGATGTAGAATAATGGGCCCTTTTTAAACTGAACCAACATATTACATCAAAAAGAATGGGGGGAAACCAGGAAAAGAGTATAGAAACATGTGAGCAGGAGGTTGTTACTGTCTCTCTATTCCTTTTGCATTTAATGGATAAAAGTCCTAATATGTCTAGCCCATGTACTGACCCATGTTTGCAAACTGTACTCTGAAAAGTCATCTATTTGAAATGTAAATATCCTGTATTGCAGGCCAGAGTGTCTTACTGTGTTCCTGCTTACTGCTCACCAGAGTGGATACGACTCACTGAGGACTGGGGAAATACACATAAGATGAAGCACCAATACTGAAGTCTACTTTCATTAACTGTCCCTGATTATATATATATTCATTGTTTTATATGTATTATCCCAATTCTTGTATAATTTTCTCTGCCCTGATATTTTCATTGCATCTTCATAATATAAACACTGTGCTCTGCTGGCTTTCTTAGAGTAGTCTTGAGCACAGTCACTTAGAGTTTCACTATAATGAAAACAAGATGTTTTACTGAAAGTCTAATATAAATAACATGCCCTTGTATTTTGATTTTTTTACTATTTTCCCAATTAGCATGTAAAATAGAGCCAGAGAGAGGGGGGGAACCTAAGATCGTCTTTAGCTTTTGATTTGAAAAGTAGCTTCACCAGAAATTATAAATCCAGATTATAATGTGTCTCTTTTTTTTTTCTCCTTCTAACAATTTTAAGGTTAAAATGAGCCTTAATGCATTTTTATTTGAAGCTCTTATACAATATCGACTATAAAAATTCACCTTGCAATACCTTCACTGAATCTAATAATTTTTGGATGAATAAGTACAGATTTTACATAGTCTTAGCTCAAAAACTTTTATGAAGGTCCCTCCATCACTTCTCCAGGGAAGTTTTTCAAAAGGTTAATCACTGTTAAAATGCATCTTTCTTCCCGTTTGAATTTGTCTACCTGCAATTTTAGCCTTTGAATTTTTTAATAGTTTTGCAAATTCATAGTCAGATGGTTCTGCAGCATGGCCAAACACTAAATCTTTTTCAAGGTCATTGCTTCTTCCCAGGATGTTTGATAATCTTTTGTCCCTCCATATTTATGTCTTTTCATCTGACTCTAAGAAAAATGGTAGCTGACAGAGCCCATTATTCCTCTTTGAATGTGACTCTCTTAAAAATGGTTTACCTTAGTTTAAAAATGACCCATGTTATTATTTATCACTTCACCAGTCCTTGGTTGTCTATAAACCTTGATGGAGAATTGTTTGTATTTCCCTCGCATCTCTGATGGAGACATTGAGTTGCAGTGGACTGAGGCTATATGTTCATTCTGTGATTTCCTATTAGTGATTATATTTTGATATCCACCAGTTGTAGCATGTCATCTATTGACCAGGTCCTACATGGATCTTGACTATTGCTAATTCCTTCAATCAGAATGTTGTGTGGTAAAACTCAGCTCAGCTGACCACATCAAAGCTCAACGAAACCCAGTTCTTTTCACCAGAATTGACCAAACCAAAAAATATATATAATCAAAGAAAAAATCTGTTGTTTACCACAGTATTTCCCTGATTGTATGGAAGAGTCACAGGCTCAAGAGTACTGTTTGCACTGAAAGAGTAATTAATCCCAGGAAAATCTACTATGCCTCTGTCTAATGTAATGTTATATTGCTCTGGGATCAAACACACAGCACTACTTTGCCTGATTAAATATGAGAACACGTTTAAGTGTGAGAATATATTCTATAGAATTAAACATAGAGAATGTACTCTATAATCTGAAGTCCAGAAGTAATGCCAGGTTGTGTTCTGCATATCTCCTGTTGTTAAATTTCACAGATAGAAATGAAGTGGCTGCCACTCCGGGAATCTTGGTGACACTTTTTTACTCTTACTTAGGATTTTTAAAATTTTTCTTTACAGCAGTACCTGCTATCAGTGGCATATGTGTTCACAGACACAAATATCTTTCTGCAGTTGAATTCAAAAATTCAGGTTGTGGTACTTGACTTAAAACTTGGGTTTGGGTGAAGTTATTTATTTATTTATCTATTTATTTATTTTCTATTCTCATTTAGAATTCAGAGTTAGAAACACTTTCTCCCTAGGTGAAAAGGTTCTTATTTAGCACATACCAGTGATATCTATAATTGCTGCCTATCTGACTCAAAAGTGACTCTTTCCTTTCACACTCAGTACAATATCAGGATGATAGGTGCAGTCCAACTCTGAATTAGCTAAATGTGATCCTGTTTCCCATGCCTTAAAGGTAGACTGTAGGACTATACTGAACTACATTTCAAAGGCAATGTCAGAACCTGTCTTTGACAGAATTACTTAAATCTACATATACATGACAACATAATCAGTAAAACTGATTGAAATCATTAAAACTGGTTGAAAATTTCCATAAAAGTTTTTTTTTAAGTGATATACAGCAACTAAAAGGAATTCAAATACTCCATGGATATGCATATATATAGCATTTCTTTAATAGAGGATTTTTTTTTTAATTTTATCAATAGGAGTAAAATGTGTTATTTGCTATTTTTAATTTTTACTATTCTATTTTAAAGGAAAAGACAAAACAAAGCCAAAGTTATGATTTCAGATTCATTGGAAGAGTCACAGTTACAATGGTCAGCAATCGAATGAGGTTAAGGGAGGTATGGCCACAAAACCAGAGGAACAAACCTTTCTCTCTCTCTCTAAACCACTTCTATTAATACTTACTGAGGGTATATATTCATTTTATGGCTAATTTTTAATCCCATCCTTTGGAGGAGCTCAGTTGTCACAATTTACTAAAGAAGTTTAGAGAAAATATCCATACTGAAGTTGACTTTTAGGGAATCTTAAATTTTGAATAACCAATATTTTACAGATAAAGTAATATTCTTTCTCTCATCCACTCTATAAACTACTATAATCACAATGCTAACTCTGTGTTTTGGTTTTGATTTTTGCACTCTGAGGACAAACTGGTCTAATTTAGCTTCAGAGCCTTTGATGAACTACATCATGGACAGCAAATTCACTCCTAACTAAAACCTGTGCTGGGCAATTGACAGTCCCATAGCTCAGTGAACGACTCCTCTGAAGGCACATCCTTCTCTGCAATGCTTATGAAATGAACTTCATGTTAAGGTGGAGAAGTATTTATACACCCTATATAATGAATATTTAAAGTTGATTGGGACATATGGAGAGAGAAAGCCTAACCCGGGCAACAGTGTTGAAAGATACCTAATTGAATAGACTAGGAAAACATCAGCTTTAATAAGTTCAGAGAAAACAATCTTTAATAAAGGGTCCAGAGTTCAAGAGTTCTCTGGCAAACAGTGTTTAATAAAGAGTTCAGAGAAAACCAGTGATTTTTTGTATGTGTATCTAGACAACAGTAAGGGGTTAAATTCATAACAGAAAGCAGATTCTTTACCTAGAATAGTATTTCAAGCAACTGAAAAGCTATTTCTGGGTTTAAAATTTATGTCAGTCAAACACCCTAAAAATAACTGTTATCCCCAGAAAATTTGCAAATTACAAGATGAAAGAAACATTGTTGATGTGGAAGCAAATACTTGCATTCACCTCCTGTGAATTTCTCTAGAGAGTTCACTCTCATCTGGTCTTCAGCTGAAATGAGTTGGGGACACATTTTCTGTTCTAGAAGGAAATACCATCTCAAACATGATGAGTGAACCAGATTTTTATTTAAGTACAAAACATTTGTGGTCTATAAACTAGCAAAGTGCCTTTAAATTACCAACTTGATAAGTAAGTACTTTGCAGAACCAGAGTCCCAGTATTAGCAGTTGTTCTTAGCACAGTGGGGATGAATAGCTACCAAAAGATTACATCTATTTACCTATATTTTTTCCTGTTTTGAGTATCATTGCCATTGGTACTTTGAAGGAGCATAAGGGAAGTGTGTGAGAGAGATAAAATACAAGGATAAAATGGAATGATAATAGACTTATTTACAGAAAATACTCAGCAGGACAGAAAGTGATGGCTCTGAATATTTTTTTTTTATAATTGTGAAGTTTTTTGTTCCAGAAGGACATCCAGTACCCGTGCTAACAGATGAATTTGTTTTGGTATGAGTCAACAAACCTCCTAAAAATCAAAACAAACAAAAAATATTACAAGGGCTAGATATATATACTGCAAAGTGTTAAAGAAAGAGACAATACTGTGAAAGATTTATTGATATATGAGCAGTAAATGTCAGGAAAAAATGACTGAAATTACAATCATACAGAAGAGATAAAATAGATATACTTGTAGAGTGAGGAGATGTCATATTTCCAGTTCATCTGAGGGTGATGATAGATAAAGATTTTTCGAATGTTATGAGGAGAACTGGAAGGCCGCAGATGTGCTCTGCATTTCTTCATCGGCCAGGTGGAAGGAGTGGGTGGAACTAAGGTATACAGAACATCAATTTCCAAGTTGTTAATTTTAGTATAGATGTTTTGTAGCCATAGCACAAAAGGCATCATTAAAAAGCAATTAATGTTAACATAGTGTTTTGTTTACAGTAATAAGATTGCTATATACTGAACAACAATTGGATAATTATACCGGTTGTGATTATTGGTTGCACAGATGGGAGGGTTTAAAAGCAAATTACCTGATCAAATTCTGTTATTGAATTTTAATTAACTCTTGGATATTTTTCTTTGCTGTCTGAAACACATAATCCTTGTTATTTGTTTTACTCTAGGAAGGTAGGAGCTTTTATAAATTTTAAACATGTGGTGGGAGGAGTGGGGCTGTCAGTCAGTGAAACTTATTTGTGATTCAGCTTACTCAGCCTAACATACACAACTGATAATGAGTACAGACACTTTTTCTATTGCAAACACATCAGTGACTAACGTTAAAAAAAAAAGAAATAAAAAGCACATACACAGAATCACAGAATGGTTGAGGTTGCAAGGGAACTCTGGATGTCCTCTGGTCCAGTTCTGCTGCTCAGACAGAACCAGCTGGAGCACATTGCCCAGGATCATGTCCACACATGTCTATTTTGAATATTTCTGAGGAAGAACACTTGACCACTTCTCTGGGCAGCCTGCAACAGTGCTCTGTCATCCTCACAGTAAAAAATTGTTTCCTTAGGTTCAGAGGGAACTTTTTGTTGTTGTGTCCATTGTCTCTGGTCCTGCCACTGGCCAACACTGAAAAGATCCTGGCTCCATCTTCTTTACCCCCTCCTTTCAAGTATTTATATACATGGCTAAGATTTACCCTTGAGCCCTCTCTTCTCCAGGCTGAACAACCCCAACTCTCTCAGCCTTTCTTGACACGTGAGATGCTCGTCTTTGTGGCCAATTTGCCATTTTCGCACCAAGAGCCTATTGCTGAATCATATCCAGGTCATTTTCTGCCAACTTGCTTTGCAGCTGGGCAACCCCCAGCAATCATTGGTGCCTGAGATTGCTCCTTTTCAAAGATAGGATTTTGAACTTCTGGTTGAATTTCATGAGGTTCCTGACAGCCCCTTTCTCCAGCTGTTGAGATCCCTCTAGATGGCAGCATGGCCCTCTGGTCCCAGTTTAGTGTCACCTGCAAATTTGCCGAGGGTACACATCTGTCATCCTCATTATGAAGATGGTGAAAAGGACTGGATGCAATATTGACCCCTAGGATACACTGTTGGTCACTGGCATCCAACTAAACTTTGTGCTGCTTATCACCCCCATCTGGGGTCAACCATTTAGCCAGTTTTCAATCTGCTTCACTATCTGCTCATCCATCAACAGTTTTTCTATGAAACTCTTACAGCATTACTGTACTACAGGTAGAAAACAGCCACTGCTCTAACCTCATCCACCAGGCCAGTCACTTTATTAAAGATGTTTATTAAGTTGGTCAAACAAGATTTCCTATTAGTGAAGCAATGCTGAATACTCCTGATGATTTGCTTGTCTTGAATGAGTCTGAAAATTATTTCCAAGATTAGCTACCCCAACACCTTCCCAGAGTTCAAAGGGAGGGTGACCAACCTGTTATGCCCTGGCTCCTCCTTCTTACCCTTCTTCAAGACAACAATGACATTTGACTTTCTCTAGTCTTCTGGCACTTCTTGGAGTCTCCTTGATGGATCAAAAATTATAAAGAATGGTCTTACAATGACATTTGCCATTTTTCTCAGCACTTGTGTGTGCATCTCATCAGGGCCTATGGCCTTATTAATTTCCAGATTGCTTCAGTATTCCCTGATCTGATCCTCTTTCATCAAAAACAAAACTTCCTAAAGAATAAGTTTCCTGGTTTGTACATATTCTGGATTGTGTACCTTTTACTGCCTGTGAAGATGTCTCATTAATTTTGCCTTGTTACGGTTGCCTAGTAGAATTATCTGTTTCCCAGCATTGTTTACAGACCTCAGATTACGTAATTTGCTCCAGTGTGCCAAATATTATGCAGAATGCAAATATAAATAGTTGGTTCTTTCAAAACAGGAGATCTCAAAGTATCTAATGTATATTATTCTGAAAACACTAACTGGTCAGGAGTATTACTTATTGTCCTCAACTTCTCATTTCTGTATTATTTTGGCAGTGCAAAAAAAATAACATTCTTAAGAGAACTGTCATACCAAAATAGAAAATTGCTCATATTTAGTCCTGGTTTGTGTCTTTATCCTGATTTGCTGAAATGAGAGGTTTGGGAAATATGACAATTAGATGATGAATTAGATAAAAGAATGCTTACTGTCATTATTACTAGACCAATATATTTTAGACATAAAACAAAACTGACAGTTAATGTAGAATAAGTACTTATCTATATCATAGCTAGCAAAAATGAATGTACATATTTGTGGTTTTAAGTACAATGCTAATTGATTAGTATTTCATAAGTTTATTTGGCTGCCAAGCTGGAAGACCTTCTCAGTGTCACAAATAAGTCCAGCATTGCTCAGCCAATTAAGGCAACGTATATTTTAACAATTGTACCTTATCTCTAGGGTTTTAGCCACATTCATGAACAAGGAAGACTTAAATGTGTATTTTTAATTCCATAAATTGTCCCTTCATATTTTCAGTAGCAAACAAATGTCTTAGAATGAGTGATACCAGTGTAACTCTTAGTGGTCCCACAGGAAGAAACCAAACCAAATCAAACAAACAAAACCAACAAAAAAACCTCACTACAAAACAAAAGGCCAAAACAAATTAAAAGCAACACAAGGTTTTAGTTATACAGAGTGTCAGCCTTTGGAATAACTTTCCATACTCCCATACAACAATCGTTTCTCTAAAATGGAGTATCTATTTGAGGTTTTGGTCATTTCCTGTCTCTGCAAAATGGTCTTCTGAACAAAATACTGCAAGCAGGATCAAAACGCACAAATCACGTCTTCCCCTACATGAAACACTTTCAAAATAATTTGATGTTAGTTTGGAAGTGTTAATATTCAGAAAAAGACATAATTGTCTCAGATATCACTCAAGCAGCCCATTAAAGAGTGTCTCATCTGCATTATTACATCATAGGTGTTCCCTGTAGAAATCCAACAAAACCCAGGTTTTGTGGGTCATGAGCTTTATGGAACAGATAGCTGGAATTTGTTACAACCATACCAGGAACCCCAGCTGGAGAGTCAAAATGATAGTCTATGGGCTGATTAAATGTGAAAGAATGAGAGCATTTGTTCAACGCAACATACTCAGCTATAAGCAGAACTGTCAATGTTACTGTGCAACTGTTGTCTCTCAGATCCAAATGGTTAGGTAAACCAAAACAGAGCTCCAAAGACACAGGAAATCTTTCTTTGCTCTGAAACTTTCTTTACAATAAATGTGAGATGAAAAACAGTGATGATGGCAAAAATTTGACACACTTTCTGTGCAGCATGCAGTGTGTGTGGAAAGAGGCACTACTCCAGCCAGTGTTTGGAGACACGCAAGCCAGAGTGTCTGTTCCACCTTTGGCTCACTGTTTTGTTTCCCACACTGGCAGTGAATGGAACTGGATTTCAATGTCCTACATCTGAATACTGGGCTACTGAATATAAAAGTCAGCTAAGTATCCTCTAACTTCTTTCTTCAAAGCACTGTCTATCAATGATGTTCTCACAGCTGTGCTAGATCCAGAACCTCTAGCCTGTGGATCACATTAACTGTATGAGTGCAGCTGCTTTCAGAAGACACCATTCAAACACTGAAACTAACCCTAGGTGCTTTCACTGATGAAGGTTTATATGCCTGAAGATTTGATACTGTAATAGGGCTAGAAGGCACCTAAACAAAGAAGCTGTGGACTTTTGCTAAGGTTGCCAGAGGCATAAAAAACAAGACCAAGACTTAGTCAAACTACCATTCCTACATTCTAAATCAAGATCTGAAAAGCCAGATTGGACCCACTACTTGAAGATACCTCTCTGTGGAAATGTTTCTGTCCAGACAAAAATTGCTTAGAAACCTGATGCTTGGCTTCTCCACAGGTCTTTGTATAATTCCTGTCTGTCCACATGCACTGAAATGTGAAGGTGTGAGACTTCATCTGATGTGCTGCTTTACATACTGGCACCCAGGCATGATACTGTGGTTTCTTCTGACTTTAAAATGCTAACTCCAGAACTGAAGACTGAGACTCAGTTCCCTGTCACATGGATTAGTGGTTAGAGCAATAGCCCAAGGCTTCATAAAACATGATGTTGCCATACGGTCATTGAAATAAATAAATTTCTGGCACTGAACATGCCTCATGAACAGTAGCTAACACATTGTCATTTAAATTTCATAACACCCACTAGAAACAGATGAATCACTTCGCATTGATTTTTCCAGGATGCAAGCCTATATATATGTAATTCACAAGTAGCCTACAGAAGAATGAGAGGCAAAGTGGCTGCTGTTCAGGTTGACTGATTTCTGACAGACAAGGAGAGGAACAGAAAACCTCTGTCAAACATCTATTGGTTTAAAAATCAAAGTATATTTCAATAACACCATAATGAATCCCCAGAATACAAAATGGTGGTATTGTTAACTGTGCCATATAACAGCAATTGCTAGTGAAAAAAAAAATTTTTTTTTTTCTTCTTTTGATTTCCAAATTTTTTACTTTCAAGTAAAAAGAAAACAAATTGTGGTGATACACTATAAAATTTCAGGCAGCTTAAGAGCTAGCAGGTAGCCAGACACATTGAAACACAGAACAGTAACAGGCATTTATATTTAATCGATCCTACTGAGCCAAGAACAATATTTTAGAGAATACCTCCATTGTTCTGTGACAGAGGTGTTAACCAGGTGAATGTTATCGATCAGTGATGAGATGAAATGTAAATTGCTGTTAATGCTCTGCTACCAGCTGAGCAACTAAAAGAGAGAATTGTGATGAAATGGGCACAGTTAACCAGCTGAAAAAAAAAATTCTGGTCCTGCTGCTGCAGACTACTAATACATTTGCACCAATTTGTCAAGCAGATAAAAATTACTGGAAAAGTGTTCCTTCATCACCTGGAAAATGAGAACTTTCCTTCCCTTTTATAAGGAGTAGTGGGTGAATATGGAGTCCTTCTGTAATTCACCGTTTCAAACTGTGTAATGCAAGCATAGAAACAAGTAGCTTCAGTAGCCAGGGGGAGGGAGAGCCCAGAGGCCTCCTTTCCCAGGCCGTATGCTCAAGATCAGAGCTCATCCTCCTCCCGACAAGGATGCCTTGCTGGTTCATCCTGCGCATGCTCTGTAAATTCCTGTCACCCCACTTCCCAGCCCCTTGGCAGAGATCTTCTCAGCAGCTTTCTCCTAAGGGATCACTTCCTCAAAGCACATCAGCTTTCCCATAAAGGGAGGGAAACCCAGCAGCGTTGAGGGTGCTGGAGGCATTGGGCTCCCAACTGCTATCTGCGCAGTTATCATAGATTCCAAATAAAAATATCCTGTTAAGGAACATAACAAAAAAATCTTGATACAAACCACACAGACACATGGCTTCCTCAGGGTCTGGTGTGCCCCTAGAGAGGTATGAGTCCCAGCTTCCATCACCCTGCTATATCCCACCAATTGCCATGTCTTGCTACTCTGCCATTGATCTGCTTCATAAACGTTCAATCAAAATGAATGCTTTAAACTGACCTGGCCTATTTTCCCTAGTAGACTAGGAAGCAATCAAATTATTATATCAGCTGGTAAATCTAAGGCAATGTCATCCTCAACTATTCAGTGTCAGGGACAATCAAACAAGTGATGGCCTGGAGGTGATAAACTTCTGTCATGGAGCAGTTGGAGCCAAACGGGATATGTAGTTCCATCTTAATTATCAGTGTATCTAATTAAAAAAAATCACCAAACCTTTAAAAGGAAAATTTTTCTTGTTTGTTGACTTTATAAATTAGCCACAACAGAAAAAATATTGAAAGCAGACAAAATACTATGTCTGAAATCCTAATCTGATATTTACTAGTAACTGCAAGAGATGTTTATGAAAGCAGGTGGCCCAAATGTCAGCTAAAGGAAAAAAAAAATTGCCATCTATGATCCACTTTAGTTTTTGTAAATATAAACTGCTTTTCTGGAGAAAAGATGCTGAACTGGGTGGACAGCAGATCTTTTCTAGTACAGCACTTTTTTATCAACAAATGTATTAATCATGAGGATCATCAGGAGAAGGCTGTATCACATCCAAGCCAAGTCAAAGGCTTGGTTGAGGTATCCACAGAAAAATAAGACAATAGGTCAACAATAATTGTGTGACAGAAGATAAGTTTCTCTCTAGTAAAGTTAAAACAAGAATTAAGAAAAGTGAAAAAAAATTTAGAGACTCATAAATTTAATTTTTGTTTAAGAAGGATAAAGTTGCAATCGCTTAACTATTTTGTCAATAACTTTTTCTTCGACACAAGGAGATCTATTCCAGTAACCAACTTATATGATAACTGAAAGTGCAACATCTCCCATAACTGAATCAAGGTAGAAAATTACTTGGATTTCTTTCATTCCTAAATATTTAGACCTCTTAAATCATAAAGCACTGAGGTTGTGTTCTTGTCTGCTTTGTCTCAAATACAAAAGTAATATATGACTCTGAACAGAGGGAAAGTGGTGACAGACATGTATACGGCTTCAGAAAATGATCAGCTAGAGATGTGACTGCTGTCATGAAGAAGGGGGGATTAAACTCCAGATTTAAACCTCATCATATTTAGGCTTAAAAAAAAGAACACAGAGACAGCTGATCTATAGCTCACCTAGTTTAGTATTTCTGTAACTCTCATTTTGCATCTTGGATTATGACTGTTGCAGACACCTGAGGATGTGTATGGTATTGAAGAAAGCAGCATACTTTACAATACATGAAGAAACCAATCTGGAAGTAGTTTCATAACATCTATTCTGAGTCAGTTGCAGTTTTCAAAAAGTAAACTGCATGTTGCACAGTATCTCTGTCAATCAACTAGCATCATTCTGGTTTGCTGAAACACAGTTTTCCCCTAAGAATTTTATATACAGTAATAAGCAATATTCTAAAAATAATTTTATTAATGCATGTGCAAAAAATCAGAAAAAAAATCCACAAATACTCAAAAATTTTTAATTTGAGAGCAGACGTTCTGTCCAGACCCATCAGAAATGTTCTTCTAATGTTGTACACAACCAAAAATCTCTGTTAGCAGAATAACACCATGCGACCTATACTTTGAAGACACAGAATATAACATACATGCCAGGTACTACCCTATAGACCACACCTTCAAAGTAACATCTTCTATAAAGCGTTAGATGAAAGTTCTGTGTCGATAGCTCATTTTATATATAAATATATGTGTGTGTATATTTTTAATATATATAATATATATATCTATATAAAAACAATAACACACACACACAAACACACACACACATATATACATACTCATCACATATGCACACAATAAATAGTAGATTAAACATTACTAACCCACTCTATTATTGTGGCATCCTGTATTTCTCCTCCCTCCTTTCTCCAGGAATAACTTAGTTAACACAGGTCACCAGTGTACTAGATTAATAACAAATATCTCTTATCTCATTACCTGAAAATCTTTTCTCCAACGAGAAACTAGAATGCAATTAAACAAAAGGTACACAAGACACCTAAGGAATCTTTGTGGGATAAATCTCTTTATTGGAGTAAGATGTTGTTTTCACAGTGATTTATGCCTCAGAGCAAACACTGACTACTTGCTGTGCTCACAGCACTTTAAGGAGACAAAAGAGCAAATCTGCCAATCTAATAGTTCTGTGACTAGCATGCATGGAGAGTTGTTGCATTACATACAATTTCACAGCAGTTTCCAATTTCTGTTTTATATAGCTGCTTAATGGTTTCTTGTTTTTTTTGGTTTGTTGGGGTATTTTTCATCCCTGGTTTGTTATCAAATACTATACAGAAGCTATATTTTGAAATAAAACACTTTAAAGACAACACTTAATACAATTCCCTTTTGCTTTAAAGAGGGAAAGCAGTCAAACTGGAATAAAGGCGTTTTTTATTGAAAATAAAACCAACTTTATGAAGAGAGCAGATTGGAAGCCTGAGACAATTAATCTGTTGTTATATTGACATACTTTGTCACTGTAATAGTGATGTGACATTACATCAGGACATACAGGACGATGTTTAATTTTTTGCTAATAATAGTAGATAAATTTTGATTATTCTTATTTGGATTGGGACTTTGTGGGAAGGGGTTGGTTCAAAGAAAATGTATCTTCCCCCATCCCTACAGCCAATTAAAATGAGTAGCAAACCGGGACTGAAGGATGAGGAGAAGGCTGAGGTACTCAACGTTTTTAGTTCAGTCTTCAATGGAAACCTTTCTTTCCACACTTAAATACTACATATACTAAGGAGTGTATATTTCAACTAAATATAAGGAAGAAATTTTTTATGATGAATATGGTGAAACACTGGAATAGGTTGCCCCCTGGAAACATTTATAGTCAGGTTGAACAGGGCTCTGAACAACCTGATCTCATTGAAAATGTCCCTTCTCATTACAGGGGGGTTTGGACTGTGTGACCTTTTAAGGCCCCTTCCAACCCACGCTATTCTGTTTCTATGATTAAAACTAGTCTAACTTTTGTGGCTTGGAAAAGTTTGTATATCAAAGCAGAAAAGTTACTATTGCTAGGTGGTCTGCTGAGTCTAACTAAATTTTGAGCATATATAACCACCACAATATGCTTTCTTTATTTTCCTTAAGAAATGCTGTCATAAATTTACCCATTACTTGAAAATCCTGAGTAAATCTCTCGAGGTCAAAGTTTTCTCCCCCCTTTCCTGGTCTGCTAACTTGGCATGAAAAAAGTTAAATCTCTACAGTCAGTTTTGAAATAAGAAAGCAATGTTTTCACATTATATCTGTCCACTTTCTCTACTCCAACCCAAATGACCATTGATAACAAGATGAATGACAAAACTTTGGAACGAATCCAGCATGAGACATGAATATAGGCCACCACAGCTATTGCTATTTATTGCTCCTCCATTTCACTCCACTGAGCATGCTGAGATAGCATTTATTAATAATCTATTCTGAATATAAAATCTCTGATACCACTTACCATATAATATTTTTAGATCATGCTATATGTCATTAGAGTCAACCCAATGATAATATCCACTTTGTAATGGAAATCATTGTAATAGAAAGAGCATTAAAACAACACGGTACATGAAGAAAGTGTTATTTGGTATATATTCACTGAAGTATGTCTGAAAGGCAAGCTAGGAACATTTAGAAACTGGTAGGTAGCAACAGTAACATGGCTGTTTGCCTAACTATAAACTGCCTAAACAACGTCAGAGTGAGTAGAAGGCTGCAAATGCCTTCTGCTCTATCGTGACTCTCTGACCATCACTTTCTCCTTCAGCCCCCCTGGATCCCTCTGTGTGCTATGATTAGTCCCGACCCACACAACCTAAGAACAGCTGCAAGCAGCTGTGCAAGACAGCTGTAGACCAGGTCATGTATAAATGTGAGGAATCATCTAAGCATGAAAAGGTTGTCCCTTCTGATATTTTTCACCTAAATAGTTCAATGACTTTCTACTTTTGTTTTAGTATCATGAAAATATTAAAGGCTGTCTTTTAATCCAGAAGACTATGTGAAGTCTCTTTGAACAAATTCTTAGCCCTACCAGGTCTGTCAGTTGGACAGCAAGGACTACTGAGGGTACCAGTAACTTCTATCAAGTTCCCTCTAAATACAGCTTTAGGCAAAACAGTCACTTATCTTTGTCTTTGTGGGGAAACGAACAATAAATATCTGACTCATTAAGTGTTTTTATGTTGTGCTCAGTGAATGTGTGTGCTTATGCCTTTAGAAGATTATTGTGAACTTGGTGCTGTAAAGGACAGAGCAAATGCTGTATTAGGCGGCCATCAACACCTCGTGCCGATCATGTCCAGGTGTCATTTCTCTCTCGTGCCCTCAAGAGCAGAGGCCTCCAAAGCAGATACACTCAGATGGCAAATAGGTTGGTTAGTACTTCTGACAGCACATATCCACCAGCATCCCTTCCCAGTGGAAACAAAAAAGTTTATAATTTAGATTCATTAGGTAATTCTCGTGGGTTTTGTAACAAAGACTATATAAATATACACTAATCTGTATAAATAAATGATTCTGACACACAAAATCTTTTAGAATCATTATTATTTTTAAATCAACTAAAAATGCTCTGTTTGCTAAGCTACTTTGTACTCATTTCCAAACTATAAAAATAGAGCTAAAACTGCTTTTTTTTCGGCTTTGGCAATGTAAAAAACAATCGTTAAAAATAAATTATACTCCCACTTTTTAATGGAGGGCACTGGAAGTACAGGGATGGAGGAGTTAAGCTTGGAAGACTGGATGCAGTTTCTTGCTCTTAGCACAGATACACCACAACCTTCACACATTGGCACAGCAGTATAGGATTTTTGAGAGACACTCATTTTCTGAGAGACACTCATCTCTATTCCAGTTTACTGAAGAACAAAATAATTTATTTTGAAGTAAATTAAAGAAAAAACCCAACTCTCCTAAAATCCAGAAGGTTTTTTTTTCACTTTAAAATATGTCATTGCATTAATCTGTTTTATAGCAACATCTAGTAGCTACACCCAAGATCCGTATAAAAAGATGGCTGATTGTCATGCACTTGTTTTTAATTATTGTAATTTAAGTTCATTAGATCATTAGTTTCTTAATGACTAGACATATTTGAAATACATAACTGTTAGTATGGAAGATAAAAGAAAGAACAAAAGCAAAAAGATTTCTTTTCCCCCCTGGGTAAAATAAAACCTACTTTAATAATACTTTTTCCAGGTGTAAAGAAGTTAAAATTATAATTTTGTCTGTTATATTACATTATCTGACTTCAGCTGTTCAAATTAGTTTGGAGTAACAGATGGAAATCGCCCTGAGGTTAATATCTCTTCCCTTCTGAACTGCCAGCTTCCAGCAGGTTTTTTTATACCTTTAATTTTGCTACACTATTGCTTGTAAATTCACACTGTAAGCATTTTTCTTCCTTTTTTTTTTCCTTACTTTGTGTGTGTGTTTATATTCTTCATCAAGGGTATTTTATGCCTTTTTACTCATTATATTCACCATAACTGTGGTGGTATGCTTGTCCTCATGAGTGTGCTGTTTGATCACCCTTACAACCATTTGCTATCAGTTTTGCATTTCTCACAGCAAGTACTCTGAACATATCTGTCTGGTTTTTGCAGTTCATCCTTCGACATTATTTTGATTTTTGCTAAAACCTTGTCAGAAATCACATGACAGTTATTTTATGCAAAATGTTGAATGTTTAATCTCCTGTGTAAGATATTAAATGTATGCTTAAGGCATACATGTTCTTATACTATGCAAGTATGAAAAGCTTTGAGTGGCTGAAAATGTAGTACATCAGGGAAACAAAATGTTTCTATGGTCTAAAAATCTGCAGAAGACCAGAAAGGGATACACTGGAGAATCCTGTCCCTATTTTGTAGTAGGGAGGCTGTAAAATAGTCAAGACTCCATTTTACCACTATCTAACAAATACTCATTGCATGTTGAAGGTAAAGATATTTTTTAAATACATGAATTTGTACCAATAAGTACTTAAATAAAATATGCTGCTCGGCGTCACAGATTATCACAGAAGCAAAAACTGAACAAGATCTAGTTCATTGTACAGATCCTCAGACTGCCTCTTCCTATTAAGAAAAACCTTTTAGACAGTAGTCCTGTAAAGCCTATGGAAAACAACCTGAGATGTAAAACCTAGTTCAAAGCTACCATACGCTATCTCATCAAAACAGGATACTTTCTGCGCGAGAGTGTGTGTGTGTGTGTGTGTGTGTGAAATGGGTATATTTGAAAGGCATCGGAATTACTACCTCTGTGTTCCATGGGAAACATACAGAATACTACACATCTCTGATAAACTTAATCTTCAGTATTCCTCTTCTCAAAAGAATTCAGAACTCCTGATATTGCATATAATGCCAGTTTTACCTAACACTGCTCGTTAAAAGTATATTCTCCAAGTTGCAAAGTTAAGTGCTCAAAAAAGCCCCATGAAAGATCAGATAATGCTAACATTGTAGTATCGTACTTAATTACCTGGAAAACACTGAGATCTTTTTAACACTTGTCTGCAACATCAAGAATTAGGGGGTTACGTAGTAAAATTTCCTCGGTTAAAACAGGAAATAAACCCACACACTTAATAGCGAGTCTTTCTTAGTGTAGGGTTCATTAAACGCGTTTTTAGCACTTGAATTACTAGAATAGCAGGTTTCCAGTGTTCTTATCTGTGTAGACTAGGATTAAAGAAAGAACACTTGGCCTTCAGATTTCATGGAGACATGCTCAGAGCAGATACATGATGAGACAGAAAACTTTAGGTACTATTTCAGGTTCTGAAATACACGCTGGAGTTCATAGGCTTATCATGGCATTTCATAAAAACTTTACCCCTCCACCTCCTTTATTCTCAAATCTTCCATCCAGCCTCTTCTTTCCTCAGTTTTCGGTTATGACGTTCCAAGCCCCAGTTCTGTAGTTCTTTTCTTTCCAGTTTCTACTCAATTTTTTTTTTCCATTCCATTTATATCTGTTTCCAGATATAAAATATATAAACAGATATCTGTTTCCTGATTTTTTAAAAAAAAAAGGGCACAAAATTATGACGTCTAAAAATGTGGTCTGCACAATCAGTGCAGGCACTCTGCGTGGCCCACAGGAACCCAGCTATGGATTCAAGGACTCTCTGTCCATTGAAGCATGACCAGTGGGACTGAAATCTTTGAAGATTTAAGATCTTTAAAGTAAACAAATCTTCCAAGAGCATGAGCTGCACTATGCAATATTAAAAAACAAAAGTCTTTAAATTTGACCTACTTTTGCAGATTTTTTTGTAATGTAGACAAAAAAAGTCCCATTTCCTACATAGGCACTCTCTCTACTACCTTTCAAGACCTTTTATTACAGAAGAAAAAGAAACAGAATTATCAGAGAAAATGCCACAATTTTTTTCTTTTGCAAGGGGGGAAAAAAGCATTTTCCTGTATTTCAATCCCTAAAAATGCCTGGATAGCTTTATGTCTTTTTTTTTTTCTTTCTGGTTTCTTTTAGTCAGCCTACAGGCTGAGAAATTTCAGTCCAGATGGCTGAAATTTGGCAAACTTCTAAACAAACGAAATCAGGGTCTTAAAATGGAAGTGATGGGCAACATTACTAATTAGGCATTCTATATTTATTTTGCTCAGCTACCTCCTCTCTTCCATCTCCAAATAAAAATAACCAAGAAAACAGAAAATTGAATTTGGTAAAAGATTATGGGTTCAGGGCTTTATTTTGGGGGTGGGATTATTGAAGCCCTGTATATTAATATCTAAACATACTTTTAGATAGCCATCTTCCTTGAAAACTTTTTTCCTAAACACCTCTAAAATATAATTGCTTTAGTTATTCTAATTATGCTAATGTTATCTCTGTAGGTGTAAATGTTTGACAGCTATGTACATTCTAAAAAGTGAGCTTTTCCATTCACTTTTTTACCACTTGTGTCTAAAGTCAATGTCAAAACACCGCAAGAAGTAACGTAAAATGGGAGTGAAAACATTCATAGTGCTCTAAACTTTCAGATCCTAGTTTCAGATGACTTGTTTCATCATCTTCCTGTATTTCTCCTTTACATTTATCAGTTGGAACTTCTTTGTATCCATTCTGTAAGCAGTTCATCAAGCACCCACCATACACTGATAGACAAGTGTATCTTTTCCTCAGGCCTGAGTGCCTTGCTGTTGGTTGGCTCCATGCTAGAGGCACATTTGATATAATGGTCTTTATTTGAACTTCTGAAATCTGTGTTTTCTGGAGAAGATTTATGCTATGCATCTCAGGTGTGGTAATATGGAAAAGCTGAAAAAAGACAGCCATGGAACCACAGCACCATCAAGTGACAATTGCCTCCGTCACTGTAAACTCTACTTTATGAGCACATGTAGGTCATTCGAATTTTGTCTCTCACCCTCCTTCTGCCATGGGTAGTGAAGAAATATATTTTTAAGTTAGTAATACCTGTCAAATAATTAAAGTGGAGCTATTTTTTTTTATTTTTTAAAGGGGAACTTTCTTCTATTAAGCCTTTTGTACTGTGTTTTTTGGAAATACTGTAACACATTTGGCTCAGGGTATATGCCAAAGGCTTGAATCAGGTGACCTTTCTGGTCATTTTTCATACACAATGTAATATTGGGAAAATCATTTAGTATTTCTGTGGTTTAGTTCTCCTGAATGCAGTGAGAAAATTAGTAGCTACCCCTCCTTTAAATGCAGATATACCAATGAAACACATTATATCAAGACACTATACAATTCTAATTCCTTTATCATACTTTTTATTTATTTTCTGTTTCTCTATGAAATTCATGATGGCTCAAACTGACAATATCACTTGTGTGATTATGCAGAGACAAACCTGGATATTCACAGAAGTTTTCTGAAGCCCACACTAGCACTTCCAGTCCTTCCCATGCTCTACGAACTCTACAAAGCAGAGAATAACCCATATAAATCCAGGAAAATCATCACAGGAATCACAAGATGGACATTAGTTCTTTTTTTATCAGGCCCCAAAGAGGACTTGAGGACAGGAAAGGACCCAGGTTTGGCTTTGTGCTGAGTGAAAGGCAAAGGCGAGTTTTTTCTTCCACTTCTCCCACAGTGAAGCTTTCCCACACCTGCTCTGGTTCCACATGCAAAGACCTTTGAGCTGTGCTACTTCAGGCCAGTCAAAGAGGCCTTTGAGAATATGCCTTTTTCACATGCAGTCTTTGTGTTTACAGCAAAGGACAGGAAAATGTGGAAAAATAGCTTCCTATGAGACTCTCATACGTGGAATGTAAGCCTAAATTGACACTATTTTTTTTAATAACATATCTCCTTCATAAGTATTGTATCATGTGAATGGAGAGATATGACAGGATGTAATATATGATTTTTTACTGCCCCAAAGGATTATAACACAATATAACATAGAAGGAGGTTTTATTGATTATTAATACATCATATTTGTGTATACAGATATACTTAAATATTTATACATGTTAGATATATATGTATATTATAACAATGTTTCAGGGGAATTTTCACTTCTTGTGATGCTTATTCTGAAACATGACCATTTAATAGTGGAACAATAGGTAAGGACATCATAAATATTTCATTTGAACACCAGAAGTAGATTCAGGAATTGGGTATATATCACCATTTTTGCCTGTCCTTGATTCTGGAGAAGTCAGAAGTGATAGGGAGAGTAATTTGAACTAATGGCTGTTAGACTATCAGTAAGAAAATATGTCAGACATTAACCATCTTCCTGAGACCAAAATCTGCAGTTCTGTTAATGTCCCAGACAATCTTACTGAATCAGAAACAAATGAAGCCTTTCTCTTGCTTTTAGGTCCCTCACTCTTGCTAGGTAACTGGGGCTTGGAACTTTCTGTAGGAACACGCGCAGCCTCAGCTAGATGGATGTGGACTTTCGGATAACACAGCCCTCTCAGATTGTGAATGGAAACAGGTCTTGTTTAGCAACAGCATTCTACATAAGGTTTTGAAAATGGAGAAATGTAATAGATTAAAAAAATATGGGGGGAAAAGTCTTTTAGATCCCTTGGGAAAAATATTGATGTGATAATAATAAAAGTGACAATACAAGACAGAAGTACCCAGATTCCAAATTACTCTTTGTGTAGATTTCTGAAGTACATGATTCCCTACTATGTTCAATCTGCCTCTACATCTGGTCCCAAAAGATGATTTGTGATTTTAATATGGTTGGCAAGGCATAAGTTAATGTGCTTTTCTCTGCTGGAACTAAAGTGTTCAATAATAATAATAAAAAAAATTAAAGAGGAAATCTCCAGCAATTATGTGAAATAAGAGACAGAGAATTTCCTGTGGCAGTAGCCCATGGAAATACAATGAGTCTTAATCTTTCTGCTTACAGGTCAACCTGACATCTCTATGGTCTTTTCACAGAGTCAATATGAGTAAAAAGAGGAGAGATCTCACTGTTACAGCCATTTTCGTGTGTGAAACCTCATCCTATTTTGATGCTGTTTACTTTTTTCAAAATGTAGCAGTTGAGCTTTTGCATTAAACTGTAGTAGGACAACTACAATAATAGTAATAAGAAACTCCAAAACACATTAAAGGAAGGCTTTGCTTTTGGCTTTTGTTTTGTTTTGTTTTTCTCCTAAAATGCCGGAGTTGTTCTGGGAGTCCAGTGGTCACCAGCTTTTCTACAAGGCAGTCTCAGCTGTCTGTGTCACAGCATTCACAACACACCAATTTCCCATTAAGACTCCTAATATTACATGTCATATAGCAGCCAAAGGTTTGCAGTGTTGAACAGTTTCTCTAGCATTTGCCACTGTTTCTTCCTCAGGCATTTGTATCACTCTGGTATTGTGTGTAGTATGAAAGTTATAATCACAGAATCGGAATAACCTGAGTTGGATGGGACGCACAAGGATCCTGGAGTCCAGCTCCTGGTACTGCACAGAACAACCCCAGGAATCACACCACATGCCTGAGAGCATTGTCCAAATGCCTATTGAACTCTGTCTGGCTTGATGCTATGACCACTTCCCTGGAGAGACTGTTCCACAATCCAGCACCTTCTGGTTGAAGAACCTTTTCCTGTTATCCAACCTAAATCTCCCCTGGCACAGCTTCATGCTGATTCTATGATTCTATGGATTAAAAATTCTATCTAATCCTTGGGGAAAAAGGTCAATAATGAGTATTTTTATTGTAGTGTGATTGATTGCCAGTTTCTTCAGCCCTTAGAAAGATGTGTCTGAGATGTGATATTTGATAGGTACTTATTTTTATAAGCCAGATCTCTGAAAGAGGCCAGGGGGATCTAGGGACATATTTCTTAGTGAATTTTTGATTGGCAGGGTAACAACCTGCTTTGCACAGGACATTCCAGTTCTAGGGACTATATGTTGTTCCTCTTTCCATAAGCCAAGCTACTCATAGGGCTAAGTCTAAGAATTATATGAGTACTGTGACTGGGGGTTTTACACCATATACTTGAAATGATGGCTCAGAAGATAGAATTATGGGAGCTACACTCAAGTTTAGGCTCTATAGCCTTAGGATAGACCTGCTGTGCTGAGACAATAGAAGATTCCATGGACTGAGAGGAAGATTGAAGCCACAGACCCCTCACTCTTCCCTGCTCTGAGGAGAGGTACAGGGTGGTTATTCCTTGAATAGGAGTGTCCTTTATGAAAGTAGGAGAGTGTGGTTTCTCATCTCTGAATGATCAATACAGAATCATTCCCTTGGCGGTGAGAAATGAAGAACATGAGGTACTCCTTATTCCTGCTTATCTGCCAAACTCAGGATACCCTGACTACCATTTTTAGGTTTGCCTATGCATTTTATCCCCAACCTTATGTATTTAAAATGTGTAAGAAACATAGGATCAGGGACTGGATACCAGACACATTTTTTTCTTTCTCTTCCTCCTTCCTTAGTGCCTGGCATCACACTCCCATTCTATGTCAAATTACATTATTTTTTTTCTATATTTTTGTAGAGCTGCAATGTCAATTACTGGGTATATTCTCTTCCTCAGATTAGCCAGTCTTCTTTGTTTAAAATACGTGAAAACTACTGACTTTGAACCCAACTGTAGCGAGATCTGAAGCCCCCTTTCTGACAGCATGCTCAGGTCAAACGTGAGTTCAGAAAGTTTCTTGCTTCGCCCCATTTACTGAATCGGTCTCTGTTACTGTGTTGCGCAGTAAATCACACAAGCTAGATACCTATTGAATCAAACAAAGGCTATTCCAAAAGAAAGCTCTCTGCAATTCTACAGTGTTGATTGAGGCCTCAGCACCAGGTGTGTTTTGTTCTACAATATTTCTCTGTGCTAATTGTTAGTGCCAACTGACCTGGGCTTCTCAGAGAGAACCAGGGAAGATGACGATCATAGGGACAGGGGCAGCACCACCACCCCTATTAGCTCTTCTCCACTGCTGCTTTTCAGGGAGCCTGACCGAACTGGCTTACATCCAACCTGCTCTGCAATCAACCTGATTGAATGACTTTGGTAGAGGAATGATCTAAATGCTGCTCTTAATTTAGGAATGGAGTTTTCAATTGTCTGACCTTTAAGACCAGAGTATTTTTCCCAGAGCAGCAACTGACTTTTTAATTATACAGTGAAAAGAAAAATAATTCATCTTAGGAAAATCAACATTGTGTTTATTAGGTTCTAGAAGCAAATGATAATATTTTAAATGCATGTATAATTATATTTAGATATATCTTAGGTAAGAATAAAAATCGCATATTTATCATGAGGGGATCTTCTATTGCATTTGGAGTCTAAAGAAGCAAATGAATTGATTACAGTAATAATGGGAATAAATGAAATATTAGTCTGAAATAGAAGTCTGAATTTATTATTCTTGCAATAATAATTTTTTCAGCTAATACCTATTTCTGTAAGACTTACTTGAGAGGCAAGTCTTATGAACCGAGTCAGCATTGTTTGACAGGTCCTGACTAGAAGTGTAATAGTGCGTTTCCTCAGACTAATTTTATACAAAGCTGACAGATGAAGAGTGGCCTGAGGTTCATGTGGCAGATGATTATCCACAAAGTTTCTCATTCAGTGGAACACTCAAAAATCCAAATAATTTTATTAATTATTAAAATTAATTAATTACTTTTATTAATAAATAAGTGAAAAGTGCTAATTCTACTGTTCTGAGCTCTGTTAGAAGGTTTTTACAATTTAGGAACTGTTTCCGATATTTCATTCTCTTCCAACACACGATTCTTGTGTTGAGGATGCTGGGAGATCAGATATATAATTGCAAGCTTGGGAAACAGAAAGATTGAAAGAAGTTTCACTGCTAGGATTTTGTTAGGAGAGATTATAAGATTGTTCATTAAATAAAATGGATATCTTTATAGTACCATGGGATCACAGTACTGGAAAGTAATATGCTTCTAAAAAGACCATAATTTGCCATTAAAACCACTTAAAACTACACAGTTGGCCAAAGTTTTCTTTTAAAAGTGATGACTATTTTTATATATTTTAATATCTAATGAGATCTCCTGATTTATTGTAAATTAACATTATTCTTAGAATGTGTCCGATGTATGATTTCATAAAGTTCAATTTCTTAAAATACATAGAGATTTCAGAATGCTTGAATGGGCTTATTTCCCATGTTTCCCTCCTAAAATGATTCAGTGGACACGATGAAGAGGAGGAAAAAAAACTTCTAAGGAGAAAACCCAAAATTATTACTCCTTTCTAGTTTTTAAGTTGTGTGTGTGGAAGTGTTTGGGTCCTGCTGCTGGAGGATGATACCTCTGAATAATACTCAGTCTGGCTTAAGCTGGTAAAACCTGGTCCTCAAAGAAAGGAGCAAACCATATTGGACATTTTTAAAGCATCATTTTGATGCCAGGTGACAATGCCTCCTTTCAAGATGAGAAATGGAGGGCCACTGTATTGATCTTTCAATAGCAATCAGACCTCCTACAATTGCAGAGCCTACGACAATAGCTCCTGTGGTACTATGTACTTCTCTTCAGCAAAAATGCTGAAAACAACTAAATGTATCTCTGCATTTTCCTTTAATTTTAACAGTGTGCTTAAATTTAGGATGAAAATAAGGATGTTATGAATAGACCCATTTACCAAATTTTATAAAGGCTTGGAAATTTGTCTTCTAAAAATATATATTTAATTCAAAATTATGGACTAAATCAGTTAATCACAAACACGATAGAAAGTAATTAGAGCTATTAATGGTAGATAGAAACATTTAAAATGCTTCTGAGATCCAGAGATGCTCAAAAAGAATAATATATTCTCACAATGAGAACTTGAATTTACAGAAAGAGGCAGGATCTTTCAGAACTATTTTGCAATATTTCGAGAAATTTTTCATACAATTTGTAATAGCCACTCTACACTGAAAATTCTTGAAAGAAAAGCTATCACAATTCTGCACATATTACTTACTCTATCACAATGCTGAATCTCAAATAAATGCCCTAATACATAAAATAGATGCTGAGGTTATTCAGATGACTGCTTGTGCAATGTCAAATCAAGGGCTGCCTCTGATATGATTTTTAAGAAACATGTTCATGATCAATCTCATAGTTTGCAGGTTCAGGCATCAATATATATTGTGAAAAAAGCAAGCACTTGAGGAGGATTTAAGGTAAGCATTTGTTCTTCCAGACCCCCTTTCTCCTAGTGTTCTTTTGGAGAGTGAATACCATATAAAAGCAGGTGAAACAAGACTTCAGACATTCAGGAAAATAGCAACTGTTTGTATGTGTCCCTCTGGAATTCTATGAGAGATAGAAGCACAAGCAAAGAGAGAGCAATAAAAAAATCACCTTGTAACAATGAACATAAAAACCTGAAGATGAATAGAGAAATTTAGAATTCTGTTTGCAACATCACTGATCACTCAGAATTTTTGAATTTGTTGGAAAGGTTTCACATACCTGATTATTTAGTAAAAAAAGGACATCCCTGTCCATGTTAGTCAGTGAAGAGTCCCAAGGGTGTTATTACAAATTGCACAGCTCTGTAAAGGAGATAAACTGAAACTACAGCTAATATGGTTCTAACTTATCAAAACTATTTTTTTCTTTTAATTAAACTAAAAGTTTGGAAATAACTGCCTAGGTGAACCTTATTTCCAGTTGCCTGCTAATTATTTTCCTCTTAAAGTGAGTAGTCGTCAGGGATGTGTTGGAGTATTCTTGACCTTTGAAGTCAAAAGACACAGTTGATTACTGTAAAGTCTAATTATTCCTTACAGGGATATACATGATTGCTAACTTGCCTTTGAAGAAATTAGGATCCTTGGTGAATACTTAACGAAGAGAGGAAGATTACTCCAGTGGCTGAATTAGACCAGGTGACTAACTTCTGTTTTTCTACAACCTTGATAGGTTTTAGTAACACACTTGAACAACCCCGATTTCTAGAAGAATAAGACCCAAACACTCAGATATACTGCTGATTTTTAACCTACAGAGACAGGGCATAAACGTTTATTTATGTCTGTATTTCTGGTAATAGTTTGCCTAATGCAGACCAGGATATGTACTTCGGCCTGAAAAGATTTTACCTTTTGGGTCCTTACAATAATAGTCTGCAGCAGTACTCAAAAATTTCCCCAAGCTGATGAATTCAAATGAATGAACTTCAATAGTAAAAATATAGAAACAGAAAAAGAAAAAAAAAAAGAAGTGTTAAAATGGAAAAGAAAAAGGTAAAAAAAGGTAGTGAAGAAAATAATCTACAGGCTTTTTCAGTAGCCTAAAACTCCTATCGAGGTAAGCCATTTATTTCTAGTGATGTGTGTAGAACCCTGAGGCTTTGAGGCCACAGATCATTTGTGTTGTTAGACACTAACACACAGACGAATGAAAGATAGGGAAAATGTGAGAAAAGTGAAGAAATCATGAGACTAAAGGCAAGACAGCTGTCAGGAAGTCATACAGGGACATAAGCAGCTTACAGAGCCTATGAGCAAGTATATCTCTGAAGAATATGACCTTAATAAATTCAGTCCATTACACCTTCAGACTCGGTACAGCTTCAAAGCTATTTGCATGTAAATGATTGCATTTTCTTGCATCCAGTATTATCTGATGATTATAAGCCTACCATTTTTTTGTTGTTGCTCATTTACATTTATTTATGCTCCAGTTCTGCTTAAAAACTACAGAGAAGTGCTACTGGTGACAGCAAAACTTGGTACTCTCCAAAAGTTGAAACTAAACAGATTCCATGACCCCACACTTTCGGATTTTTTTTTCCCAGTCTCTCAGTATAAAAATGTGTTGCCTTTAAGCATTGCCTCCCTTGGTTGTTTGCTAGAAGAATGTAATACATTCCACAGTTATCAAACATATTGAGACTGACTGAGTTGACTACTGATTTAATACAACCTGACGATATGTCACTGCAGTGAGAAAAATGCAGCTGTGGAGAGGACTGTATCATTAGCTATAAGAGATACACAAGTTTTTCCAGACTTTTTCCCACAGAGGGATGCCAATAAATTAAAAAAAGAAAGTAATAGTCAGAACTGAAAAGTAGTACATCTATATTTGAAATAAGATGTCAGTGGATGACAAATGGCAAACACTGTGATCTACATGCCATATTTTAAAAATTATTAGCATAATAATAATTGAATTGATGAAAAACAGCAGAACAGACACAGATAGCATTGATAAGAAACACACAGAAGTAGAAAAAGCCACAATCCTTCCATACTCATGATCTCAGAAGTGTTGTCATTGCTCTACTGTCTTGTCTAGTATGTTATTAAGTTATTTCTTTTCTTGACAATATCCACTTGTCAAGGATGCTTTCCAAATTTATAGGTCTTCCCAACAAGATGATTTAAGAACAAAATTTTCTTATTAAATTTAACACATTATACTGCAAAAAATAAACATTATTGTCTTCAATGAAACCTGTGTTGAATTGGCTTTCTGTACAGGTCATGAGCAAAACACAGGTTAGGCAGCAGTCTAAGCTGTTATTCTTATTTGACCTAAGTACTTGAATTAAAATTTGTAATCCTATAAAACAGTTTCCTCCAAAAGCAAAACTGCTGAAGAATGGGCAAACTCTCTGTGCTCTAGACAAAGAAAAAAATTATCTTGCTTGTGGTGACAAACTCTTTTCAGTTAGGTTTTAACTTGAAAGATCTCACTGCTGTGCTACCAGGGCTTTTATGATCAAATCTGGAGGTTCCCATTTGAGTCGCTGGTGTCCTCTTCTTCCATGTCTACATCCTCCTCAAGGCTGTGCCTCATGGGCTCTGATAGATTTAGCTGCAGTGTCTGCAAAGCTTTTAGGCTCTAGGTATTAGTTCTACTCATTGATCAGGCAGTGTGTCTTGCCCTCAGCTAATGCCATTAAGGCCTGAAAATAATAAAGCAAATGAAAATTGATGGCTGGCTTAAGTTA
The DNA here is from genome assembly GCA_036023395.1 of Myiotriccus ornatus. Taxonomy (NCBI): domain Eukaryota; kingdom Metazoa; phylum Chordata; class Aves; order Passeriformes; family Tyrannidae; genus Myiotriccus; species Myiotriccus ornatus. The sequence continues at coordinate 96,238,174 of JAYRBT010000001.1, forward strand.
ATATGCCAAGTTATGAAACAGTACAGTTTCTGCAACAGCATCCAGAAGAAGTAAAATGGAAAAGCTTGAAGAAATAAGCTCTTCAGCCACCCTGGCTCTGCGATTACACAATTACAGATGAATATATGACTAATACCCTCACACATCACTTCTACAAAAACAAGGCAAGAAGCTGCTTTTGCCCATGTAACTAAAGTGGTGAAGCAGTCTCAGATGTGTGTTTCTGTTTTACCAGGATGTATACTTAACCTCAAGTTAGAGGCAATTATTGTTTTTACCTAGTCCTATGAATTTAAAGGCTTTTAAAAACAGCCAGTATCAGTTGTGTGTAGTTCAAACCACAGCATTATTATTCTTTAAACATCAACATGTAGCGAGTAGTAATTTAGGAGGAAAACATTTTGTGAAGACCAGTATAATATAATTTTATCCATCAGTAAGCAATAGTGCACAACCATGTAGATTGTTCACATACTTGCAGCTGGTCTGATAATGGCCTTCCCTCCCTGTCATATAGGCTGTGCCCACACAGATCAAGACTTAGTGCATAGATCTTAGCACTTGCAATTTCAGCAGTTTAGTATGGTCAGAAGTGGTTTCTTAGTCTCCACAAAGTTTACAAAAATTTTATTTGCATCATAATACTTGCTTCTTCCAGCACAATGGTCTCACTATCCCGTCTCCCCTGTAGCCATATGCTACTTTTCTTCTAGTGTAATCCTCTACTTTAAATGGTTTTACATCCTATGTCTTATGTAAGAATATATCTGGTATTAAACAGCTTTTGTAGAAGTGGACTCTTTTCAAATTCCTAATCTACTCAATAAATTGTTACTCCCCTTTTCAACTCAAGTAGTTATGACAGCACAGTATTGCATTTCATTTTATTCAGTGGGCTGTGACAGCCCATAACTGTGACCTTTTTTGTGGACATGCTTATAGTTGTCAGGAATTATGACTTGTAGTGATCCACAAAAATGCTATTGCATTATCTCCTGATAATGTAAAGTACCATAAAATATATCATTGCTATAATAACAGCCTTTCATTTATTCTATTCTCTACCACTGTTTGCAAATGGAAAAATAGCAAAAAAGAATACAAATGCATCAATTTGTAGCATATTTTGGTTTTCCGTTTGTGAGTTGAACTGGTGTCATTGATGCAAGCTGTTTACTTCTCTACATACCCTGTTATTTGTGTGTATTTTAAAATTATGATTTTTCTCTAGGTTTAAGGACACCCATAGAAACACCCCTTTTCAGGCTACTCTGCACTCTTTCCATCAAATCTGACATTGTAAATGTTTGAACGTAAAAATCAATTGCATAATATGCCTAGTGCTTTTCTTAGCCCACAGAGCTACTATAATTCATAGTTATAAGTCAAGCCATGTAAAACTATTCAAAATGACTAAAGATATAAACCCCTATAAAACTGCCATAATCCTTCCCTGCAGGTTATTTCTGTGTAAATTTTCTGTAACATATGGATGCTCATCTGATCTTCATACATCTGAATATTCTGGAAATGAGGATGACTGTACACGTAAGGGCTGAGCTTCAAATATTCCATTGGCTTTTATTTAAAAAATAAAACATAAGTCATGCAACTTTATCTAACCCTCTGTAAAAATTCTTGTGTATCTTCCACAGCAATAAAATCACATAAAATGAATTAGTTGTAAAAACACTCAGTAAATTACTTAATGCATTACTTAACGTTACTCAGAAAACAAAATAAGTAATAAAATTTAAAAGGTCAATATTGAAATGAAACACTTCTAGTAAAAGGTTATGAATAAAACAAAATGTTTATCTCACCATTTTTTTTGCCTTCATTGTCACATTTGCATGCAGAGCTCCAGAATTTTACCATTTTGTTCTCAACTTATTTTTCTAGATCTGTGTGAGCATTTTGTTTCATTAACAGCTCTGCTGATTAACACCTTCAATTTTGACAAAAGCTTCAAGCCATGGCAGCCTTCCGGGATATTTTATTCTTCTACTGCTCAGAAATCTGTAGTTATCAACACTATGTTTGAATATATGAAATGCCTATATTTTGGGAGGTGTCTTGGGGGATGAGAGTGAAAGACCCAGCTCCTTTGCCGGGTGCCATCACTTAGGAGTCTTTCTTTCTCCTTCAAAGCATAAGGGGCAAAAAAAAGATTAAAATCTCTCTGATGTTCTTCTTCACACACATAAAAATATGCTGTTTATCTTCAGGTAATTTTTTTCTTTTGTTTCCTTAATTATTGTCCTCCTGTGGGAAACCAAAGTAATTTTCTTTAAAATAAATACAGTCAACGTTAGACTTTCCTTTTTTTCCTTTTTTTTTTTTTTTTCTCTTTAAGAGACTGTTTAATCAGATCTGTGGAAGTAATGAGGGAGTATTCTAGTCTCTAACCTTGCAATTATTTCAAGATTTTTGAGCCTATACATAGCTATTCACTGTATTCCTCAGTGCCCTTTACAATAAGACTATTATGGTAAAGAGCTTGATGCATTGTAGCTACTCCTAATGTTTATTCATAAGGTTTTGCCTTTGAAATTAATTCATAAGGTCAGTCTGGGAACACTTATGTGTACAATTATGTTTCCATAGGCTTCTTCACAATAACAATCTGCCACCATGCGATTCAGCACACCTTGAGGCAATGCCAGTGGGACCTGCAGAAGTGGGCTGACAGGAACACCACAAAAGTCAGCAAGTAGAAATGCCAAGCAGTGCCCCAGGGAGGGCAGGGTCCCTGCAATGAGACAGGCTGAGGACAGTGGGGTCTCGAGGTGGTAATGGGCAGTGAGCTGAACACGAGCCTATGGCATGACCTGGCAGCAAAAGCAGCCATCAGTGTCCTGCGCTGCATGAACAGAGGCATGGACCATAGGCCAAGGGAGGGGATTGTCCCTCTGCAGCTCAGACCACAACACAGCAAAGACCTGCACAAACTAGAGGGGTTTGGGGGGCCCTCCCTAGTGGTGGGTCTGGACCCCTTGGTCCCTAAGGAGAGGCTGAGGGAGCTGGGCTGGTTCAGCCTAGAGACAGGACAGATTTGGGGGTGTCTAACAGAGCCCCACAGACTATAAAAAAAGGTCATTGAGGTTACCCCAACAGGATGTGACAGGTCTGACCTTGGAAGGATTCAAGCCCTAGAACAAACCATGAGCAGCCTGGTCAACTAGCCCTACTTTGGGTAAGAGGTTGATCTATAGATGTCCTGAGGTCCCTTCCTGCCTGAAATAAGCTGCTATTCTGTGCTTCCACCTCTGATATTAATTGTACATTGGAACATGTATAGTGAAGGAAGCCTCATCTTTAAGAAGTAAAAATAGTGGCAGAATGGCACAGCACCAAGAGTGTTATTAAAGGAATTAATTCCATTTGGAAGTGGTGAGATCAGGAACTGCACTTCAGAAGAAGCAAAAATGCATTGTGGGAGTTTCTAGGAAACTGGGAAATCCAGTCAGTATTGTATTTCAACCACAAAAACTGGATGTCAGGAGTGCATGAGTTCTGGCCTGTTTAATTAAAGTACATGGCTAAAGCATATCTTTTCCATGAGAATTTTCATACATACTTTATAGTAGCAAACACCAAATGATGTTAATGAGTATTACGGCTTGCCATAGCTGCAGACTGTACACACCTGAATCCGCCAGGTTGGCTGACTGTAGCTGGATGATTGTGGCAACATTATCTCTGGGAAACAAATCCTTACGCGTCTTGTTCTGATGTCTTTGGCTGTTCATTTTTGAAAGCGTAGGGAAAGAGGGAAGGAACTGTGGAGCTGGAGAGTTTCCTTTTGCAGTGAATATGCTGAAAAATCTTGATAAATGAGAGATTTTTGTCAAAGAAGTGAGAATTCATATTCACTTAATTTCTGCAATGTTATTTCCTTTTTTGTTTGATTCATGACATTTTTCT
>JAYRBT010000001.1:96242181-96259127 GCA_036023395.1 Myiotriccus ornatus
AATTAAAGTACATGGCTAAAGCATATCTTTTCCATGAGAATTTTCATACATACTTTATAGTAGCAAACACCAAATGACGTTAATGAGTATTACGGCTTGCCGTAGCTGCAGACTGTACACACCTGAATCCACCAGGTTGGCTGACTGTAGCTGGATGATAGTGGCAACATTATCTCTGGGAAACAAATCCTTACACGTCTTGTTCTGATGTCTTTGGCTGTTCATTTTTGAAAGCGTAGGGAAAGAGGGAAGGAACTGTGGAGATGGAGAGTTTCCTTTTGCAGTGAATATGCTGAAAAATCTTGATAAATGAGAGATTTTTATCAAAGAAGTGAGAATTCATATTCACTTAATTTCTGCAATGTTATTTCCTTTTTTGTTTGATTCATGACATTTTTCTTCTGCAGAAATATGACTTCTCTTAGGTTATGCTGAGTGGAGTGTGTAGAGCAAAGGCTGTTGCTTAAGGGTGAACTTGCTTGAGACCATGTCATATTAAAGCAAATGGATGATAAAAAAAGTCCTTTTACAGACAACGTGAGTGTGAGACACAGAAATGGTTTAAGGCTTAAACATTTTTAAAATCACTGAAGGACTTTTGTTTGCTGTAGCGAAGTGTGCAAAGAAGCAACTGCTCGCTAAAGCCCACCACTCTCCAAATATACCTACTAATGTGGACTGTGATGGGAACTTGAGATAAGGTGGTACTGTTGTCCAGTTATCCCAGGATAAAAATGGAACCACAAGTATGAAAGGCTGGAATGCTCACGGCTCAGACATTCATGGTGCAGGCTGGTGATGTGCAAAGTAACTACCCAGGTGCTGAGGACAAGCACTCCTCAGTCTGAAAGCTGGGTGTTGAACAGGATAAGGAAAGAGGCAAATCCTGTGAGGTGGGGTAGGTTTCTTTGTCCTTACACAAATGACTCATCTGCCATAATCCCCCTACAGGGAAGGACAGGGACAATTCACACAAAGCCTGAAGATATCAATCTCTGCTGATGAGCCATAATGGACGCTACACACATCTGTAACATCTTAGAAGGTGTCAAAGAAAAATAAAATGTACTGTGATCCAGTATCACATCTTTCATTGTAAAACTCCCCACTCTAGGCATTTCCACCTACTCTAACCTATAAAAACCATACTTTGGCTCCTTCCCTCACACACAACACTTCTTCCTCCACCACACTGAACTTCACACATACGGGACTTCCTCCTCCACCACACAGGCTTCTTCCCTCACCAATCTGGGCCACTCTTGATGGATCCAGACTGCAACCATCACTTTGAAAAACTGGGACTCTCACTACCAAGAACACCACAAGAAGATGATCAACAGGACATCACTGGAATCCACAGAATGGTGATATATTTTCTACTTAATCTGTCTCTCTGTCACTCCCTTTCTCTCACCCTTTCTTTCTGTCTCCTGTTTCTTTCTATCTCTCTTTACTTCACATTTACTGTTGAATAAAAATCTGTACTATTCTCTTTGGCATATGGTCTCATTTTCACCTTCGTTTGGGCAGAGGCATCTGTCTAATAATTTTAAATAACATAATCAGAAAAACAGGCGATTTCTGGACAAGTATTCCTAGTCAAACCTATTTCAATTACTTTGTATTGATGCATGTTAAATGTTTTTCTTTCTTTTCCTTTTTTAATTGTATTGTCCTGAACATCATGGGGCTTTTTTCATTTTATTATAATTTTTTTCCACAAGATACTTCCTAAAGACTTGATTTTGGTCCATTTCAGCTGCTATAAATCAATGCACAACCGACAAAAAGTCAGTGTTGGTATAACAGTTCTACTGGAAGGTACAAATCTTTGTATGTTTTCACTACAACGATTAATGTATGCTTAATTGAAAGAACTTTAATGCAGAAGTAACACTAGATTCTCAAGTAGCATTACCACATGCATTTTTAATTGCACTATTTTTCAGTGGGTATCTGAAGTACTTTAAAAAGATTTGTATTATTCCTTTACCTGTAGGTTCCTGAATTTGCTAAATATCTCCCTGATTGGTCTGCAATGTCCCGAGACACTTGGTTCTGTGCTGAAGTAACTTCTGTAGCCGCACAAAGACAGGTTTCCTAGCCAGCACTCCAGTGCCACGCAAGAAGACTGATTTCAGGCTGTGGAAGAAAGGTGACTAACTGGAGCCCTTGAATTAGCATGGGTGATCATCCATTTGAGTTGGAAACCAATTAAAAGGATTATTTCCTTTGGTGATATTCTGAATACTACTAGAAGTAATGATGAGAAAGTTGAAAGTTACTCTGACAGATGCAGTTCAGTGAACATCCCATACTCCACTTTTAAATAAAGGCCTCGTGCTGGCAATGTGGAGTGCACTGCAGGAGGCAGGCACTCCTGAGAAGTTGAGGCAGTATTCAGAGCATGGCTATATACTTTTTCTTCCTAAAGACATCTTTAGTTTCTGCCACTTTTACCATTCTGCATTACCATGATCTTTCATGTCTTCTACAAGTGATTGTGAGTACACCCTATTACTAGATCCCTGAAAGCTTTAAAAATAATGGTAGTTCTAGTGATCTTGTTTACAACACGTCCTAATAAGCAGCATGATTTAGGTAGGGACTTGTGTGTGTTGAATGGATGAAGGATGGATAAGAGGCAGAAGAAGAAGATTAAGTAACTGGTTTTACCTCCTTCCAAAGCAAGTGTGATGAAATGATGCCAGAAAGGTACCCATGGCAGCACTGAACTCAGAACACTATATGATTAAGCCTCTTTTCAGATTACTTAAGGTGTCACATATGTCTTGTGAAACATTTCAAACACACTTGTACTTGCTAGAAGTAGTACTCCCTTGGGCAGATTTGTCAGTCTCGTTAGTAGCATTTAACACTGCATTTATAGTTTTTCCTATTGTAAAAAAATACCACAAAAACTAAATAATAAAAGCTTAATCAATCATTTCTCTATTGTTATTAAGGGATTAGTATATGTAGGCTACAAGGGATTAGAAGATGTAGTTTACATCTTCTTTCAGAAGTGTTGCAAGACATAGAAGCTCCATTCTATCGCTGCTGGTTTTTCAGTCGACTTATTACAGCATCGTTATTTCTTTGCATTCTTTTTTCTCCATACCTGCGTGTTTCTCAAGCAAGTTATCCCTATTTTATTTTGTAATGTTCATCTAGTCAGTGTAGTGCCTGACCCTTCATTATCTACATGCATAACCTTTATCCCTTGGCCTTTCGGATTCTCCTAGCACAGATAAAAGCCAGTCAGTTCTTATCATTGTATTCACCTATCTGCTGGAAAGGAATGGATGAAAACAAATAAATGAATAACTGAATTTTAGCTGTGCTTTCATCTTCATCAAAAACACACTTACCTGGTCCATCATCAGTGATAAGCAATCTATAGCGGTTTTTGTTAAAATATTTTTATCCATTCAGGAAATCTTTTTGTAAGAAGCACAAACATTAATATTTCTTAGGAAAAGGCATCATTACTTAACAGATAGGATTGTCCCATTATTCAGAATGAGATTGTCTTTCGGTTTTTTTAACTGAATGCCACCAAAATTGTATGGTTCTGATTGCATTTTACAGCTGATAGTGTAGCAGAAATTATCACTGGTGAATATGGAAGATAATGTCAGAAAGTTACCCCTGCAGTTATTTATCAAACAAAATTTTATAAATAAGGGAAGAAAAACAAAGATGAAAAACAAAGGTAAAAGCAATAAAAAATCCCTAACACTATCTGCAGAATTTTTCATTATCATAGATAAAAAAGAGCGTGTATTTCTGTACAATCAGAAGTAATTTGGATACCCATTCTTCCCTCGAGAGAAAATTGTTAATAACAAATATAAATCTCTTCAAGCACTCACCGCCCACAGCATTTGCAGTCTTACAAAGCTTTTCAAAACTATTTTAAGAAAAACTTTATTTTTTTTAAATTAACAGACCAGCTAGTGTTGTCAGGAACTGAAAATTGTGGAATAATAAAATATAAAAACATAAATTTCAGAAAGTGACTGTAGGGTACTTTTTGAAATTTATCATAAAATTATTAATAATTAGAATGTTTCTATGAGGTAGATGATGGATATCTTATTTTTGTATATATATACCAGCATTATTGTATTCAGAAGAAGCTAGAGGCAGACATGGTTAATAAACACAATCTTTTAGTGTTTGCAGCAACTCTGTTAATTACATATAATATTTGTCATAATACTTGTTCTCACAATGTAAATAGAATAATATATATGTTATGCATATTTAACATATATACATATCTCCCTATATACATATTATTCATACACATATTATACATATACATTCCTAAAAGGTGGTTAAATGTTATTATAATATTATGACTGTGGATTCATTTGACAGGTTTCTGTTGAATGGCATGTTATACACTATGTTCAATACATATCAGAGTATCTATGTCTAAGGAAACTGAAGGGATCCATTACCAGGAAATGCAGCAATGTAATCATTATGATGTACACTTCAAATTGCTGCTTTCATTGTTAGTTTTGAATGCCTCCTGCTAGCATAAATGAGAGAGACCTCCCAGCCAAGAAAAAGCAGCACACCTTCTGCATTTGGTTTCCTGCTGTTCCTGTCTAACTGTGTCAGTGGACATGTCCTGGTGGTTTTGCCTAATGCTGGGTACTAATGATTCATATAACTGCGAGGTATTCAAGTTACAGTGTATGTGCCCAGGAATATTTATAATGAGGCCTCTTCCCAGGCTGGAGGTGCTCCTGAAATGACCAAAATTTCAGTGTGATTTTCTGGTTTACTTCTGATCTGACATCCCAGAAATCTCTGTGATCATATTAAGAAGCTGCAGTTCTTGACATACCTAACTTGGCCTTTTTGGTTTTTTCCTAGGTGTGTGTACATCACATTGCTGCCATATAGAAGGTAAAAAGTGAAGTTCCTCTCACTGAAGTCATGGCAGAGTTTGTGCATCCTTGTGGCTCAGTCTACTCAAAGCATTCTTGTGGATCACAGGGTGCTCTGCAGAATTGCTAGATGTGAAGTGACTTGTGTTCTGGGAGTTTTAAATACAATTGTTCTTTCCTGACAGTCTATCAGACCTAAACACATGAGTTCCCTTAGAAGAGCTTCTGAGAGGTTCTCACCTCACATCCTTGTGGCATTTGTTGGGGACTTCTGACTTCTTTTTGTTGAAAATCTCAGAGTCCTGCAGGTAGTGAAACATGTCCAATGAACACAGAAAACTGCTAGGAACTGACTGTTTTCCCCAGATTTTACCCTTAGGAAGTCTTTTCAAGACAGAGAGAACAATGAATTTAGGCATTCTTAGTACATTTTAGTATCCCAGCAGAAATCTGAGCTACTGCTGACTAAACCTGGCAGAGTCAGAAACAGCACAGGCCCCTGGTGTAGTGCTGAGCCCAGTACGATGAGCCCATCTGACAGGCTGATGCAGCTAAGCTACTGCCAGCATCTCTGCATGGTTCCATCCTGAGCTACACAGACCTATCTGTTGGAGCTGGCACTCGCCTGAATGGTTCTTCTCTCCCTTGTTCATTTTTCTGTGACTTGATATAAAGCTGTAAGAGTGTCCTACAGCTACACTAAATTACAGAATTTAGGCAAGTAGGTAGCCAAGGGGATCATGCCCTTATCTCTATGTTGGCATTGCTATGGATAGTTGACTTCATGGACCCATAAAAGGGATTACACCATACACCAGGTGCCTAAACAAATCTGGTCATTGTTTGAGCTGCTTCAGCTACATCAGATAGGAATATCAATCTCAATCAGGTACATCTAGAAGTGACAAGGAATAAAATGCACTGACTTCCCAAGTGTCTGTCTCCTGGGAGTTCAGCAGATTTTACTGATTTAAGTAGTGCTGAGATTACATTATTAGCCATTCAGGAGTAGAAAGCTTTTCAGAAATGTCTAGCAACACTGGCATTGTCCATACAGATGCAGCAATGGAGGCAGTCAACTTCTGTAAAGTTTCTCAGTTAATTTGATTTTCAGCATATACTTTTAACAAAGATGAAGGCCAGACAGGTAACCAGAGACAGCTTTATTACTTTCTGCCTGAGCCATTACACAGACAGTAATTTTCACCCACCAAAATAAAACAGTCCTTGAAATTGCTCTCTGCAATCTCTCAGGCAAGATTTTCAGGTGATATTTACACCATGATGAGAAGACAAAAGGTAATACTTTATTGTTTTCTTAACTTACAGAATGTGCAATTTAAAATTTTCCTGATTATCATAGCCCAAGTTTTCTATGCCAGATAGTAAGACTTCTGCAGTATTATGGGCCTGGCATCAGGTTTATGACATCAACACATCAGGTTTATTATTGGATGTCACAGTGCCTGCTCTCTACTGTAATGATCTGAGTGACACCTGGAGAAGACAACTGATCACTGAATGTACCTGTAGGGACTGAGGTCAAAGCACCAACATATGCCTGAGCAGTTTCTAATATTTATGGCTGAAGTACAACTTCTAGAAGCACTATACCTTCTCACTGCTACGGTCACTGGCATATAATTTTCCTAAACACCTCAAAATGGCTGCTGCAGATCGTGTTCTGTAGAAAGCACTAAGTTTTGTGCTTTCAGGTCTGTCAGTGTTTTCAAAGCTGCAAGGACTTTTGTTTCATTTGCCCTATACTTTTCAGATTTCTATTATCTAGTGATGAATATCTTGAAAAACAAAATGTTTTTTTCTTTTCATTCCTATTTCATCAACAGCTTTTGCAGACTGTTGATCCCTGCTTTCACTAACACCAGTATGATCAAGGTTTTTACTAGTAACAAAACAGTATTTATTTAGTTGCCTAATGAATCTGTTCACATTACACACCTGCCTTCTCTCTTTTTTCCAGCCTTGAAGTGACTCCCTTCCAACTCAGCATATTTAGTGATTCTGTGGTTCTGTGATTCTGTGATTCAGTGATAGCTTTTTCTTCTCCCAGTTCATCAAGGAAAGAGAGATTCTATAAGCCACAAACATGAAAAAAGTACTCTTTTACAGCATATTTCATTGCCCAGTCACACAAAAACAAACAAACAAACAAACAAGTAGATACCTCAATATGAGCTTGTGGTTTACTTGTTCAGTGATAAAATATGACCTTCAGTGGTCCTCTGTGGACCTTTCTGGATGAGATTCTGGGATACCCTCTAAAAATTTAATTTTGAGATTCTCAGATTGAGATGACATCTCAATCTAGATACCTCAAAATACATCAGGGCGTGTTCCCCCTCTACATGTCTCTGATGAGACCCCACCTGGAATAGTGCATTCAGCTCTGGGGTCCTCAGCATAGAAAAAGCATGGAGTGGGTCCACAGAAATGATCAGAAGGATGGAGCACCCTTCCTATGAAGACAGGCTTTTAGTGAAAAGAGCTGAGAATGACCAGTGGATTTTGTAAAGATGAAACTAAATATATGATTGAAAAAAATACACATCCAGATAATTCCAGATTTTTTTTTTATGCCTCTTATCACATACGAAATATTTAGCAACAGAATAAGAATAGAATAGAATAAGATCGTGGTTTTGCCTACTAAGCCACATAGGCATCTCAGAGGCACCTTAGAAGAAAATAAAACTACAGAAAAGTGAATTCTCTTCAGTAGATCAACATGCAATTTATGCCAGCACAGCAACTTGGAATTAATGGAGAGAAGAATTTTATGACTATGTCTTCCACTTAAAACACAGTAGATCCATTTTTGCACAACAATCAAACCCAGGAAATTTAGCCTTGAAACCAAAATATCTTCAGCTGAGCATTTTTCTAAACAGAAGCCACTCAAGTGAAATTAATTATTTCCACACAGCCAAGGGGAACTGGATAATGGAGCCCTTGGGATAGGTTCTACTCCTGGAGGGAAAAATCCCTACAGATTTGTTGAGGTAGCCTGAGCAGCATTTTTCACATGGACTGTTCTAAGCAGCTCTGCAACCTAATGAGGCACCCTGTGAAATACATAGTGATGGGCAGTTCAGAAGGTAAAAAGGAGGCTTTGTACACCTGAAATTTAGATTCAAGCAGTCTTTTACCTCAGTGGATGCAAGTGACCAACTCTTGATAGATTCATTTATTCTGCTCGGTTCTTTGTTATGTTCTCTGTAAAGTGCTAAAAGTGATATACACTTCAGTCTGTTTGGAAGTCTGCTTAAAAAACCCAGAGAAGAAAAACAGCTGGAGGGCCAGTATTGTGATTTACATAGACAGAAAATCACTCAGACTGATTATCATTCAGAATCGGGGCTGACATTCTCATAATGGTTACCTCAATTCATAAACAATGGGATTTTATAAAACCCAGCACTTTTTTTTGCGTCTTCATTTTCATTCCTGCTTCCCATGGCACTGAAATGGACACATTTCACATGTACCTTTTGGTCAGAGGCAACATGGCCTGGGTAGGCAAGACTGAGCCTGGTTTCCAGATCGAAGCCATCCAGGGAACGCAGAACTGTCATGCAATCACCTTCACCTGATGGAAGAGATACACAGCTCTGCTGCTCTTCCCAGGGCTCTCTCCATATGGAAGGACCACCCTTGCGCCTATCACTGCCCTCAGTGCGCTTCCATGGTCCCAGGCACGCATTCTAGTAGCTGGCTCCTCAGCAAGCTGTCATACAACTCCTGTAACCGCAGGATCAGGGAATTTCCTCCTGACTTCAGATGGAATTTTCACATTTCACACAGTGCAAAGAGGTCAACAAGCATCTGATTCATAATCTGTAACCACCAGTCAGCTGTTGATTCTCTTTGTATGGATCCTCAAGATTCCTTTCTTCATGTAAAATAGGACTAACCATACTTCTTCGTAAGAGGGCCAGGAATTCTACTCAAATATTACACATGCCTTGTGAAATGTGGTACATGCGAAAAAATTTCAGTCTTTTCAATCTGTGATCCTCCATGTCTCTCTCTTCTGAATATTATCTTAGGGAGAATCATAAAATTGGAGAAGCACCTGAAAACACCAAATTATGATGATAGAAACTCTAGTAATGGAATACAGATATAGTTTGACGAGCAGTAGTCTACATTTTGAAAGAAATAAATAATTTGATGACTATTATAACTGAGAAACTGCTGGAGTTTAAATCTGAGTTGAAAAGGGGGTCAAAAATTATTTAAAAGGTTAATCTTTGAGGATTTTTGTTCTAAAATAGCTTAGGTAATGCCTAATAGTGTTATAATACTTAAAACTTTAGCTGATATTATTTTAGAAGTGTGAAAGTCCCTGTTATTAGAATTCTCTTAAAATAATATTTCTCAGGAACTATTTCTTTGCTTTTCTGTATCATCAGGGTTCAACAATGAAGCATTAATGGATTTGGGGGGAGTGGAAAAAGCTGTAGGCCAATAACTTCACCCTAAATAAGTATACAGTATATTTTATCAGAGAGATTAGGAAATTTCTGCCTTTAATAGCACAATATTGAGAAGACAGAGAGCCCAATCTGGGCCAATCATAGTGCAGATTTGAGAACAGTAAGACTTCTACAATGAGAACTTAAACACAGAAATATTTTTCCTGTTCATGGGACTTCAAGAAAGTCTTTTACAGATAAATACTCTAATAGAACCAGAAATAAACAGATAAAGAAAAAGAAAATTAAAGCTTCAGATGGAAAGATAAACTTGGTTTCAAAGGCTGCAAAAATGGAATCATGGAAAAAAATTCCAAAAATTAATTTTTTGTTTGAAAAAACATTTCTGACTTGATCAGTCTTCAGCTGGAAGTTTGGTTCCATTATCTGAATGTATTGCTGTTCGAATGTTTTCATAAGTTCCAGGTTAAAAAACCCGGTTATCTTCATTTGTCAATATCTTTGATAGTTTCTGGAAGAAATTATTTTTCATACCTGATTTTGTTAATTTTATTTTTTTAATGAAGAAAATTACTGCGTTTAATTGGAAATATTGTAGTCATAACAAAGTGCAATGAAACATCTTTAAAATTGTCCTTATTCTTCTCTAGTATGGTGACATGCCATCTTTCAGTGTGTTCAGCCAGAAGAATACCTCTAATCTAGTATCAAGGCATCCTTTGAACATAATTCAGGAATACTATTTTAATGTAGAGAGCTATGTTTGATCACACACTGAAGATATATTAGTTATCTTTTTAAGTTAAAAAACTGAATATATGAAAAGTTATCTGGACTTTTTTATTGTTGTTAAAATAATTGTAATACTTCGCAAGCATTTTTAGCTTCCCAGTTAGAGGCGAACAGAATAAGGTTTTGTCTACTGTAAAACTTTGAGAATGTTAAACTCTTCTTAGTCAGAGGCTGCAAAAAAAGGACATCTTTTAGTCTTTCAAATAGTTTTTTTCTTCATCCAAAATACATTTCTTTCCATGTTTTTTTTGAAATAACAGATGTTATTTTCAGTTTATTTTCCTTTTTATATTCTTATAAATTTGCCAATGAGACAAGTTAAGAGCTATCACTTCAGCTGAAATAAATTCTTAAGAGTTAAAATAAATTAAGAAACAAATTGGACATGCGCTATTATTGACATGAAAGAAAACATCTTACAGAGCCCAATTTTGATAGTTTAATAACTCTTATCCTTTTGTATTTAAAATTACTGTCATTTGGCAGAAAAAGAGGATCAATGTTTATAAAAGGCAAGACCTTGGAAAATGAAGAAGCATTCCTCATACTATACTAGGAGTTAAATCAATTAAAAAATAATTGTTTTACAAGCTCTACATAAGATTTTTTTCACCATGTGGTCGACATTAATTTATTCTTTTTACAACTTTTCAATGTTTACACCATCTTTAGGATTAAAATGCCATTCAAAATAAAAAAGTCCTTAGTCAGGTGTCCTTGACAAAGTCTTTTGTGTAAAAAACACCACAAATTTATTTTTTTTACTATACCTAAAATGAGAAAGTATTTCTAAACTCTTACAGATGAAAAAGATAAAAATACAGAAGAAAAAATTCATCTTGTTCTTTTTACCCCAAATTTAAAATGAAAAGACTCTCTCTTCCTGAAATCACTAACAGTTTATCAACCGAGAATTCCTCCCCCAGGTTACATTATGTCTCAAGTTGCATTTATTAAAAAAAGCGCTTTCTTGGTGGAGTTTGTTAATTTTGTAGCTGCTCACCATAGCTGAACTTTCCAGGAAACCTAGGTATATTTAATCATCTTATTATTACTTCCTTTATAATTATTTCTTCCTTATTCAAAGGCATGCTTGGAATGTTTCTCACTAGTTGAATTACTGTCTCACCTCTCAGGAGATACATAAATACCACTTACTCAGACCAGGTGCCTTCTCGTGTACCAGACTCATTAACTGGCAATTCCTTTACACACCAATGGTAAAATTATTCCTTTCCCTTTCTCTTGGTGGCACAAGGTGCACATTTAATTGTGAAGTGTGTGAACCTTCATTTGTATGACTATGACGATACGAAAGCTCATAGGATTTTTTGTAGTGGTTTTGGCTGGCGTAGAGTTAATTCTCTTCACAGTACCTACTATGGGGTATGCTTTGGATTTATGCTGAAAACAGCGTTGATAACAAAGAGATGTTTTTGTAACTGCTGGGCAGCTCTTACACAGTGTCAAGGCCCTTTCTGCCTCTCATCCCACCCCACCAGTGAAGGGTCTGGGAGTGCACAAGGAGCTGGGATGAACATATCAGGGACAGCTGACCCCAACTGCCCAGAGGGATTTCCCACACTATATGGTCTCATGTTCAACATATAAAACTGGGGGAAGAAGAAGGAAGGGGGGGGACTTTTGGAGTGACAGCTTTTGTCCTCCTAAGGCACAATTATGCATGACAGAGCGCCTTTTTCCTGGAGGTGGCTGAACACCTGCCTCCCCATTGGAAGAGGTGAATGGATTCCTTGTTTCATTTTGCTGTCAGGTGGCTTCACTTTACCTATTAAACTGCCTTTATCTCAACCCATGAGTTTTCTCATTTTTACTTTTCTGATCTTCTCCTCCATCCTGAATGGGGGAAGTGAGCAAGTGGCTGCATGGGGCTGAGTTGATGGCTGGGGTTAAACCATGACACTTTTTATTAACAGACAAATGGGATAAAATCATACGATTCATTATTGTTTGGGGTGGGTTTTTTGTTTAGTTTGTTTTGTTTGGTTGGTTTTTGGGGTTTTTGTTTGTTTGGTTTTTTTATCAAGGTCAAATATGATTGTAATTAGCTAAAAATATAACTGTGGAAAGGCTGACCCCTACTACATCCTTCAGTAGGACTATTGCAATGTTTTCTGATAGCCTGCTATTAATTGTTTCTCTTGCACTCAAGATGACACTTTATCTGTTTCTTGAATGTTTTCATAACCTATATAAACTATTCCTAAAAATTTCATGCTATATGTGTACTTCTGTTCTTTTTGGATATCTGTAATACTTGTCTACAGTTTTTTGTATGATTTTCTGTTCAGATGCAGCAGTTTTGTTGAGCAACAGGACAACGCTTAGGTTAGTGATTTTTTCCCCAGCCTAATCAGTCACTTATCCTGTTTCTTTTGAACACTGATATCTCCTTTTAAACAGTTTTTTCTTACATGTGCTTCTCTTGCTGCAATCCATATTTCTCATTTAATCCCCTCTATTTTAGGATTGTCTTTCTTCCAGCATCTTGCTTCATTCTGCATTCTGGGAAAGTCTTAAACTTCTATCAAGTCCAAACAGGAGCTGATCTGAATCAGAATCACCTTTTCCCAGTTTGTAGCTACAATCCACTAAAGTTTTTACTCTTTTAGAGATTTCAGAAACCATCAAGTATTACATTACATCCAGTACTACACCTTCATGGCAGTTGCTGTTAACTGCTGCCCCACAATACTCATATTCTTCCTATCCCCCTGTTTTCAGTTAGACCCTTTTGGTTGTCACTCTACTGCTCTACCACTAGCATAATGTGCTGTTCGTAATGGATGGTTATCGAAAACTACAAACTTGCAGTAAACTGTAACACTGACACATTTATTAGAGCAAAGAAGGAAGTAAATTAACAAGCAATGAAGAAACTTGCCAAAGAAGCAGCAAAGGGGTCTTTTGTTGCATCTGTACTCCTAAATAAAACAGACAAGTGACATGAATCGTGTTTAAGTTCATGTCCACGCTGCTTATAGCTAGCACCATCTAAAGCAGACTACCATCCCTCTCAGGACACATGCACATGTGACATGGAGACAGAATAATTGTTTCCTGCTTTCCAGCTCCACATATATTGTCAGAGTTAAGGTGCAAGCATATAAGAGAAATGATTTTAAGACATGAACTAGTGTATTTGGGAATACAGATGGAGATGCAATGGCAGCAAATGCAAAGGCTTCTGGGACAGAACTGGATGACTAGAGACGGAGCCATATCTAGCACATGAGCTAAATTTAGCATGGTTTCATTGATCACCATGAATGGGAAATGTGCTGGCACAGCCAAATGGGAAGCACACAAGTAGGGAACGAGACGGTCAGGACTTCAGCAGCCTAGGCACTAAAGGACTGAGCCTTTGAGCTTCTTTTCTGTCCTGCTTTTCTTTTGCTCCGTAACTAGGACTCTTGTCAGGCTGCTCATTCTGACTCTTGGTTCAAAGTAGAAAATCACTCATTAGTCGGCTACAACTACTGCCTCCCTCTCAGTGTTCTATCTCCTTGGACCCACGCGTCTCACACCCTTCTTTATGCAGTGACCCAGCATCTGTCCAGCAGCAAAGAATATCCAGATTATTTCTTAGACTGATGTTTTTTGGCAACATTCAAAATGTAAACTATGGTTTACCATCATCTTCAAGGGAGTACCAGGTCTTCTGTTTGCAAAATGAACTTTATAACCCTTTGGCTACTATGAATATGTATGAAACAATACAATCCACCCTTTCGTCCCAAATGCTTATCTTTAAAGTTCAGCATAATAACATATTCTAGTAGAGACACTTATTTCTATATTTTTATATTTCATACTGGTTTTGGCTTCTTTGTTTAGCATAGAGAATAATTCTGGGGCTTTCTGCAGCATAAAATTCTCACTATTTAATGTTACCACTTTCAGAACTTTGGATATTAAGCTCTCAGCATCTTTTTCACCAGTGTGAAAGATCTTTTATCTTCTTGTGAGTTTGGGCCTCCTGGCTTTACTAGCATTACTGGATGGGCTATAGGGGATTTGCTATAAGATGTTTTTGCAGGGTGATCACAGGAAAATGACTGTGTTGAATATTTTCATTCTTGAAATTTAGAAAATTGAAACAATTTTTGTAGATTCTTGTTACTTTCATTTTTTTCACTCTCTTAATCTTAAGTAGAGATTATTGCAGCCACAACAATGCAGTTGTCTTTGCTGTATTTATTGTAATAAGCTGTTTAACTTGGGAAATGTGTGATTAAAGTAGAATGTAGGAAATTAGTTATTGCCACTAACCCCAAATCTACAATACGTCCACTGATTACATTCTGGAGATGAAGAGCTTTGAGGTTTATTTACACATTTATTTTTGTTTCATGTTTCCATTCGGTACAGAGTCATGTTTCAATCCCCAATGTTAGATTAAAAAAAAATAAGCTTCATTGCTCAGAAGCTTAATTACCCATAAATTGTTTCCTGTGTACCTATTATTACGATATTTTGAAAAATAACAACTCTATTTTATCCCAAACATAAACACCACTTGTCTATGTTTCTCTATGAAAAGCAAGGACAGAAAATAGAAATTCACTGTTCCTTCTGCCTGAAAACTATTTTTTTTAACCTGACCAATAAAAAAAATATTTTCAATACATATTTAATTTTATTGTCACATGATCTGAAAATCATAAAAACTCAGAGACTCACTTATTTCCTCCATTCGCTCCTGTTACCATTTCAAGGCCTGAGTTGCTGCAGCAAAAGACAGAGCACTATCAGTACTGGTCTTGAAAATGTCTCAGTGTTTTTCAGGGTTTGCCAGGTGGTTCACTGTGTTGTATCTCTCCTTCTTGAAATTCAACTATGTGACACTACTGCAAAGTACTGTATGAAAGGGTTCAGGATCAGAAATAAAACTCTGTTAAATTAAATGCTACCTGTGTAATTAGCCTGCAAGCAAATTATTTCATTGAAGCAGATTTTTTTTTTATTATTAATTTTTTTGAGCTAGGCTCTGCCTAGAAGTCCCCAAAAGCAAATTCCCTCCTGGCAGAGAGACAGCAGTATCTGTGAAGTTTGACCACATTCTGACAGTCATATCACACAGATCACTGTGAATAAATAAAGCTGTAATTCCCTCTTCATGAAAATTCCTTTTCCCTTACATGAGGTGAGTGAGGTCTAATCCATTTAATTATTAAAATTGTCCTGCTTTTTCTCTTGGTTACTGCTTAAGTCCTTTTTTTTATTACTAGATCCTCTAAGTCAAGACAGAAAATGTTCAAAAGATAATATAAGGCAAAGTGTGAATTTTTAAAGAGACTTGGAGTATGAGTTCACTTGATACAGTTCCTCAGTGTCTGGGAAAATTACTTTCTGATTTTAAGAATGAAAATAAGGCCTAGCAATTATAAACAGTGCCACTGTTGTCTTTGTGTTAGTAGCTATATATCTTTCATAGTTTATAGCCACAGACTTTCTCAGATTTCAAAGAATTTGTGGTCTTATAATGTGGAATCATCAGGTTGCACTGTTTTTGTTAAATTCTTCTCAAAAACAGAGGCCTAACTGCATAGAGCTGATAGGGGGTTACACTGTTATTGCTCTAATTTATTTGTTGATATTTAATACACCTTTTTTTTCAGTAAGATTCCTATCTAATGTTTTGTTCACCATGATCTCTGTCTCAAAGGATGTGTTAGTGTAAGATGATTGTTTACAAAAACTCCAATATGTCATTAATGTACAACTGATTTTTCTTCTGATTGTCTTTTTTCCCCCCCTTCTTTTCCCCAGATTATTTCTATATCAAAGTGTCATGATAACCAGATCTGTCTAAACTTCCTTAGCAACCTTCCTCACTGCATCAATCTTCATCTCTATACTGGGGTAGGGTAAATACCTTTTCAGAAAGATCAAGTCCAGGACAAAACACCGGTTTTTATTCCATGTAAAAATATTATTTTAATGAGACCTAAATTTGAAACCCATATAGTAATTAAAAAACTATGATAATATGCTAAGCAAATATGTGTTAACACAAAACAGAGGTATGAACTCTTGACATTTAAGGCAGATTTCACTCCATAAATAATTTATCATGTCCTCAAGAGTTACATATTTCTTTTAAAAATGGAACATTCTGGAAGACACCCAAAACAGAAATTATCACATATTATGCAGTTTCCATTGAAAGAAAGATCAGTGAAGGCCCCAAGATGTGTTCTTTGCAGAACAGGACCAGCCAGTGAGAGAGTTAGTCATCGTTATTTGGCCATTACTGATCATGGGAATAGACATTTGGGATTACTGTCAGAGAGAAAAGGAGAAATCAATTTTTGGACAATGGATTTAGTGTCACACAAGTCACATTTTCATTATGAACCATTAAGTCTATAGATTATGAGATTATAGAATCTACAGGACTCATAGATTTATGAGACAATTTTCTTTGGTGTTGAAAGCTGATAAGCACTAAATTGTAGTAATTGATTAGAATGATTTTAGAGAAAAGCTTATAAGCTCTGAATTTTTTTTTGCTGTTGTTTAATTTTCTCTGTCGTCAGCATGGCCTAAGACTATTAATCTTTATGGTAAGCTGTAATGCTACTCTTTTACATTATTGTAAGGCGATAGGCCAATTAAGGGCCACAATGACTGTCCTGATCAGTTTTTCCTGTCACCTGGAGGGGGCATTCCCAGAAACCCATTGTAAGGTGATAAAGCTACACAAAATGGGACAAAGAGACTCCTGATGCTTTCTGAAAGACTCCAGTACCTGGGGGAGACT
>JAYRBT010000001.1:96268774-96289756 GCA_036023395.1 Myiotriccus ornatus
GTTTTGCCCAGTCCTTTCTCTTTCTCTCTCTTGATGGGACTCTGTCCTCCAGGAAAATGGTGCAGAAGAAAAAAAAAAAAAACAAAAGAAAAAAAAAACCTCCAGGGTAGGAAACAGGACAATTGCTCTTATCCGGGGAAACAAAAAAACTCAGGCAAGTCTCCTTGCTGGCTCGGCTGAGAGCAGAGAGCATGAGCCCGCCCCCAGCCACACCTCCCAACCTCCTTCCAGCCACACCGGTAGCCTCCCCCAACTCCTCCCTTTGTTACCCAGGAGACAGGAGGAAAAATAAACATTACCTTTTCATCTGCTCTGTCTCCTAGGAGACTAATCTTTCAGCAATTTGTGGACAGGCGATTCTTTTGTGTTGTTAAATGCTAATCTGATGGCCAGGGGGAAGGGAGAAAATTCTTTGCCTGGTGTACAAGAGTTAGCTAAACCACGACACTTTTCCATTTTGACATATATAATTACATTCTGGAGCACTGCTTAGAGACTGCCAGTGCTATAATGCAGATTTTCCAGTTATTTTATTTGGGGTATTTATCTCCAGTAATATTATTCATGAGATTAAAAAATGTAGAAAGTTACAGTTAGAACAGTTTACTGAATTTAACTATAAATATTTGATGATATAAAAAGAAAGAAATTTTTACTGCTTTGGATGTTTTTAGTATCAAAGTATTTGTTGAATTTTTTTTTGTTTTCTTTCCTTTACAGAATGTTATATATATAAACATGGATTGATATTTTCTGTGAAATGAAATCAGATTATGTTTCCAATGTCACAAATTCTTTGTTAAATTACACAGGTCAGTCAAAAGCAGAAAGAGATTTTTATAGATTTTCCGAAATTCCTTTTAAATTCTCTAGGTTTCCTCAAGAAAAGGTTTTTTGGCTTTGGTTGGAATCACCAATTCTTTTTCAGAAATGCACCCATATGTGTGTGTTTACCATGCAGCTATTACGATATAAACACGTTAGCTAGAAATCAGGATCCTGACTTTTCAAGCTATGTGGCTATTATGCAGCACTAGGTTTGGGTGTCACAGGAAAAAGATCTTGCTTCCTCCTTGTCAGAATGTCTTTGTTGCTTTCATTTTTTTGTATAACCTTGTTGTTCGCCGACTCCTCAGGGAACTTTGGAGCTAATCCCTGCGAGAGGAGGAAACTGGTCTGAGTGCTGCTGATTACAAAGCTTTGATGCCAGCAATTCAGACAATTTTTAATCCATCTCACCATCTCTTCTTCTAACCTGTACTTTATCAGTTTATCTATAATGATGTTACTGGAGATAGTGTCAAAACCCTTGCTAGTCAAGATAGACAATATTCAGCGTTCCCCCCTCATCCACCAAGACAGTCATCTCATCACTGAAAACTATCAGGTTGATTAGGCAAGATTTCTCCTTTGTAAATCTATGTTGATGAGTCCCCAGCTGCCTTTTTGTCCTTCATGGGTCTGGAAATTATTTTCAGGAGGCTTTGCTCCATTACATTTCCAGGGAAGATGCGACTGACAGGTCTGTAGTTTCCTGAATCGCCATTTTTTGCCTTCTTGAAGGTAGGGACAATGTTTTCTTTCTTCTAGCCCTCAGCAATCTCTCCAAGTCTCAATGACCTTTCATAGATAGTTGAGAATGGCCTTTCAGGGACAGTTGTCACCCTCAGCTCTTGTGGGTGCATCCTGTCAGGTCCCTTGGACTTATGTCTGTAAAGTTTGGTTAAATGTTCTCTAATCATGTACTTCTGCATGAGGGTGTCTTCCTTGCTTCAGACTTTCTTCCTGATCTCAGAGATCTCATATTCCTAGACGATAATCTTACCAGCAAAGACTGAGTCAAGGAAGGCATTCAGTATCTCGGCTTTCTCCATGTCCTTTGCCACCAGTTCCACTGTTCCATTCAGAAGGCCCATATTATTCCTAGCCTTCCTTTTGCTGCTGATGTATCTATAGAAACATTTATATTCCTTCAACTGCCTTGGCAGATTCAGGTGGATTTTGGCTTTCCTAACTCCACCCTTGCTCAGCCAACACTTTTCTATTCTTCCCAGGTCATCTGTCCCTCTTTCCACCTCTTTTACATGTAATTTTCATGTCTGCATTTTGTCAGGAAGCTCTTGTTCATCTATGCACTGTCCTGACAAATTTACTTGACTACCTGCTCATCAGCGCAGACCATTCTTGAACTTTAACCGGGTAATTGCTGAATATCAGCCAGCTCTTTTGGACCCCTCTTCTCTCCAAGGCCACCCCTCATGAGATTCTTCCAAGAAAATGCAGGAACTGTACAAAATCATGGCTTGGGATCCTGCTTTGTGCCTGTTCTTCAGGAAAAACCTCTTCTTCCTGACCAGGTCCTCTATAGCAAACACCCACAGCATCACTAAGGCTATTCTGCCTCATAATCCTGACTCACAAGGTCAGTTGGCTCATTACCTGTACCAAGGCAAAGCTCCGTAAAACCACACTTCTCTCTCATCCTTGCTGTCCCAGCCCATCCTTACTAAAATTTCCGTATCCATCCAGGATAATTTAGTCTGGCACCAACATCAGCAGGTCTCCCATCCAACCTCCTGCTCAAAGCATGGCTGGCTCTGGGGTCAGAACATGCTGCTCAGGTCATTTGCCACTCCGGTCTTGAAAACCAATATAGAAGGAGCCTACACAAACTCCCAGAGTAACCTACTCCCCTGCTCAACTGTCCTCATGGTGAAAAATACTATTTTCAAATTTTAAAAACATATAAATTTAGCAACATTTAAAATTTTACTTGATAATTATAAACATCATTAAGATATATATGATGAGTCATATAAAATTATCGTAATACATAATCTGAAATAGGTTTCTACTAAATATTTTAAATTCGGTTCATTGATTTTCTGCTAGAAATTTGTCATGCTAAAAACCTTTCCTATCAATAAAAGTGTTTCCACCTATATCTGTGGAACATGATATTTTCTCTCCATATTTACTTATGATCAAACACTGTATGTTCCTGCCCTTCCATCCTCCTTTCGGAGAAAAAGTTAATATGTTTTACAGAAGAGGACTTTTTGACTCCATGTGGTCGTTGATACATTATTTATATGTTCTTTCTCATTTACTTTGCTGTCTTCCTTCAAGACTTACAATAGCTGCAGATGAATCCTCCTGAAGGGAGGGGATCAGACTAGGAAATGCCCCATTCCTGAGAGGAGAAACGTGCAACACATAAAGGCTTCACAGATCAGATGGAGGCAGATGCAGTTCCTTCAAAAGTGTTTCTTTGCACAGCCTGAGTCTGACAAAGAGAAACTTCCTAGGACTAGACTGTGCAGAGACCAGATGAGCTTTCTTATAAACAAATTATTTTTGAGCCTTCTGATGAACAACAGAAATAGAATCAACGACTTCCCGTATCACCTTTCTTAAATCCTCTTTCTTTCCATCTATAAATACATACTATAATCAAGAAGGTAATTAAGCCAATGTGCCTGTGAAGCTGTTGCAGGTCTATACAAATTACCTTTTTCCAGAAACAACCATAAATAAATTGATATTTTATAGCAAGTAGGTCAAATTTGAAGGATAATCAGGCATAAAAGACATACATAGACAGACACCTTTTCATAATTCTTGGAAATCTATCTGGATGCCTCACCATGTCATGTCACCATGACTACATTTACATGCTTTGAAAGCCTGGATTCTGTGAGTTGAACAAGAATCTGAGGGATTACCTCTCCAAGAGGTCTAAGCATGCTCATATTGTAAGTAAGTAATGGCCAGTCTTCGTGAATGAAGAACCGGGGAAGGTCTTTACACCTTCCAGCCTGTGCTTTGGATTTTTTAGGTGAGTTACAGTGTGCGTGGAACTGAGCCCACCCTTTAATCCTAAGGTTCATCTGCTGGGGCCAAGCAAGCTTGGACGGTGGCAGTGAGGTCCTCAGGACATAGATGGATTGCCTTATAGGGCTAACGGGCTCCATCTGCCCGGGGAGTGGCCCTGACCAGGAATCGAACCCGGGTCTCGGCAGTGACAGCTCCACGTCTTAACCACTAGACCACCAAGGGCTCCCTGCTCATATTGTGCAGTGCATAGAAAAACGTAATTTCAGTGAGACGATAATTAATCTCACCAAAGACTTGCTCTTTGGAGGATCTAAAGTTTTTCCATGAGCTTAAAAGGAATCCAAGAGCATCAGTGATCCTAGCACAATTGCTGAGAACATTTATGATATCCAGGCTCTTAACACCTTCGCAAGGCAGAATAAACATTACCTGTAGAATTAAGACATTTACTGCCTGGGCAAAGAAGCAGATCATCAGGGAAGACAATGGGAGCGTTGCACTTTACTGTGGCCATCTGTCCAGGCAAGTGAAATACAGTACAGAA
Organism: Myiotriccus ornatus; assembly: GCA_036023395.1. Classification (NCBI taxonomy): domain Eukaryota; kingdom Metazoa; phylum Chordata; class Aves; order Passeriformes; family Tyrannidae; genus Myiotriccus; species Myiotriccus ornatus. The sequence continues at coordinate 96,273,156 of JAYRBT010000001.1, forward strand.
ATATATAATCTATCTCAAACAGTTGAATTAAACTAGCCAGGGAAATGAAATCTCCAGACTAGCTCATTTACCCTACTAGAGATCATCACTTTCTCACCCCTTGATAAACTTGTTTGGTGTCTAGGGTGCAATCTCTGTGCAAAAGCTATGCTGCTTTATAATGTACAAAAATGAACCTACAAGACACTAAATAAAAAACACATAAGACACTAAATCAGACACTAAATAAAAAACTGAGTTCTTTGATAAATGTAAAGTAGTTTCAACTGGAATTAGGCTACCTGCAGTATTAAAGAAGTGTCATAAAATCAGCCTGTTTCCTGTATGAAAGTTATTACATGCTGCATAAAATCCCATTTCTCCTTCCTTTCATATAAACTCATTGAAGCCCAAACAGAGAAGTAAATAAGCTACTTGGTGTCAGTGAAACATATCTCACAAAAACTGCTTTATGTGTTTGAACACTTTGAAATTGCTGGTCTACTGAATTTAATATGTCAGGACTCTAGAGCAAAATTTTGTCCTTTAATGAATATATCCCTTTTTATAAAAATTCTATTTATTTGTTACTTTTAAAAGTTTGCCAGTCTATTTCAATAAGAAATTAATCAATTGTGTCTCAGCTTTAAACAGTCTCTTTTTGTTCTGAAATATAGACCTTGGCATATGTTAGCGCATAGGATTTTGAATATTTTCCAACCCTCATATCATAAGCATAGCACTTACATTTCCTTTTGTAAAAGGAAATGGTTTATACAAAATGACAGTTGTGAAGTTTTCAGGTTTCTAACAGCTTGCTAAATTTGACTGAAAGAACATCTGTAGTCTAGCAGTAGTAAGCCTCAGCAGTCCAGCGGAAAAAGGCTTATCTATGCCAGCTTTAGAAATAGGGAAAGTGCTTTATTTCACCTCAGGTCAAGAATTTTAAGGGCATATAATCCTAAAATTTTGCTTTACCTCTCATTCAAATACATAAATGCATGCGCTGCATCCTACTGTCACCTTCAGCTCTACCATCTCTCTTGCACTGCACAGTGGGATGCAGTGCTGTTTGTCCCAGAATCCAGAGGACTGTGGAAGGACACATTGTGGAGGCTACAAAAGAAGCTCATACATTTGTGTGTTGATGAGGAGTGAAGGGACACAGAACAGAAATATATGTGCATTTAAGACAAAAGACTTATCTAAATTACTAAATTCAGTTCATTCCCCTTACACAACTACAGCTAGACCTCAAAATCTTATTCAAATTTTTACTACACCATTTCTGATTGTGTCATATAATTTTTCATTAGGATTTGACAGTTAAAAATATGAGCATGCCTAGAAATATGTTTGGCTAATACTATCTAAAAAAAAAAAAAATCCACAGCACAGTAGTATGTTTTCTGAATGTGATTTTCTTAGGTGATTCAAGTTATCAGTAGTGGGTTTTGCCCAAATTAAAGGAGCCTTCATTGTCTTCTATTCCAGTGTGTACACAGGGATAGCTGTGTGTACGCTGGAAAAATTGTCAGATTGACCTGGAACTGAAAAACAAGTAGCTCTACTGGATGGCTATAGGGAGATTGCCCTGAGCTGCATTTATGCAAATTCAAGTAATGCAACTCACTGTGCAATGAAACACAAGCAGACTAATGGCATGAGAACAGTGTTGCAGCCTTGTTCCAAATTCTTCCCTCCATATCATCAATCCTGAATGAAGACACAGTTTTCTGTCGCAATGAACAGTTTTTACCCACTAAGAGGTGAAGAATTAATAAAAAAAGTCTCTATAAAATTAAGGACAATGTCATTAGGTGTTGGTACTAAGTGTAGCTTTTAACAAGAGACTGAATCTCATACATGCAATTTATCACATTGGGAACATATAACAAATATCCTTTCAATTGTTTGCCAACAAAATTGCCACTATTTTAATTTCATAAAAATCATTAGAGAAAAATAAACAAACAAAAAGCCCACAGCAGGAGTACTTAGAAAGACTGAAACTGTAGGCATGGATTAATTTCTTTCACCCAGTAAAAAAAGGTCAATTGATCCAAAAAGTCATTTTAGCCAGGACCAAAACTACTCCCTGATTTGTCTCATATCAGTTCAGAGTGTAACTTGAATGGAGGACAACAAAGAGACAAGTGACACCATGATGGACTGGGCATTGAGCAACGTGGTCTAGAGGGAGATGTCCCTGCCCGCAGCAGTGGGCTGTAACTAGATTATTTTTAATGTCCCTTCCAGCCCAAACCACTCTATGATTCTATGAGACTACTTGAAATATGTTTTTTTAATCATTTTCCTTAAGAAAAAAGTAATGGTTCTGTTTTGACAATGTCAAAATATTCATTTATTTAACAAGGAAAGGATACAGAATTAAAGAAACATTTTATATGATCTAGCTTGGAATTCTTCTGTTTCACTAAGAAGTAAAACCAGAGTTTGAATCAAGGTGAAAAAGAACAAAAGCCTCTGAAAGGGCAAGCTATAAACTAAGGGGATGATAGTTTTCCAAGTTTTTTTTAGCAAATAACAGTCAAAGGGCAAAATGCATCATATGTTCAAATCCCAATGGAGTCAATGTGTTCTGACTGATGCTCATACACCACTGACAGCCTCAGACACACAACAGCTCAAATCACTTCTCTAATTCAAATGAGATTCTGCAGAGGAGAGGGGCTCCAAATGACTGATTACAAAGGGAAGGAGAATAAATGTTTTGGGATCACAGACGCTGAGCACTTCATCTTTTAAAACATATTTAATATTTCAGTTACACACATGAAGTAGCCTCTGTTCAGTGGGAATTCTGCTAATATTTTAATTATCATTGAACTTCAAGTATTAATAACTGTAATTCTGCTTCCCTAATTTTGTTGTTCTCTCCTGCATCATCAATGGAAGCTCTTTTCATTAATACTTATCCTCCACTATAAAAATTGTTTCTACAGGAAGACTGTTTCTACTGAAAGACTGTAAGGTTATTCCTGTGTTATGTAAAATCAGTGACATGATTGCTGCATTCCACTCCTACACAGAAGGGAGCACTTGAGACTAATAGATGCTCGTGGTTGAAAAAGAAACACCAAAACCCGAAAATGTCCAAAAAAAAGGACACAAAGTTTTCTTAGCAAACTACACACAGCATGGAAATTGGTATGTATTATGCCCCTATTTTCTAAATATTATAGTAATAATAAAAGAATAAAGCGAAAGAGGGAAGAAAGAGAAAAATGAAGGGGTGATCAGATAGGAGAGGAAAAAAGGGGATCACCAGTCCTGGGTCCAGCCTTAATCCAGCCAAGAGTTTCCAGGGTGCTGGGGGCATCACCTGGGCTTTGTGTGGGTACTTTCTTATAGGTAAGTTTTCGCTGGCCTGGGATTAGGTTTCTCTCTCTTCATGTAAATGAACACCAGTGAAAATTTCTGGACTTCTCTAGAAGTGGGACTAGAGGCTTTAAGGTTTCAATCTCTTCATTGATCTCAGGCTTTGATGTCTAAGGCTTTTGATGGTCTCAATCCCCCTCTGTTGTTCTTGTCCACTTCTTGACCCCACTTCTGCACTTGCATCATATGTTATGAGGTCACCACAGACCTGAAAAGGAAAACTGTTGTCAGAAAGGCGCTCCTCTACATTCTTAAGGCCCCCCCTATTCAGGCAGATCCTGTTCTAAGTTGCTTGCTTGAAAGGTCATCGGTGTTTGAGGCATAGCAATACTTTAACTCCTTACTGTCCAGGCTTCTACAGTGATTATGTAGGATTTTAGGAAGAAGCAGAAATGAGTCAGATGAAAAAGTTATAACTTCTCCAGAAAAGTCTTTTAGGTCAGTGATTAAATAGCAATCTTAGTCTGTTTTTCTTGTTTTAGTTTTATCTGTGGCAAAACCTAGAAGGTAATAACCTTACAATTAAGATCTTATTTTTAAGATTTTTGTTTTAAATCTGATTTAACTAGCATTTTCTGCATCTTTTTACCAGTTACTAGAAGTGGGAGATGAATGAGGAAAATTGTGGGAATGAGGAAAAATACTGGATTGATGTCAAATGCCTACTCAAATGTTTATGTTTCATCTATGCTAAAGAGAACAAGATCAAGTTGTAGATGAGTGCAGATAAATGGACTGTCTAGACATTGCTGAAAAAAAAGATGAAATTAAATGTATGATTCTGTGTTTCTAGATAAAATGTGGAACTAAAAAGGTAGAGAATAAAGACAGTAAAAGTTTTGCCTTAATTCTAGACAGAGAATTAAACAAGTGTCCTTGCATATGATTATCCAAATCTAAAGAGGATCTTTGGAAAAAGGAAGTATAGATTAATATACAAATATTTGCTATGCCAAATCAAATAAAATTAATATATTTAATTTTATTGTGCTCAATATCTTTAAATCATTTAATCACAGGCTTCACTTGCGATGTGTGAGAAATTCAATTAACTAATGCCAGTGAATTGATAAAGGTTCACTAGAATAAAAATTAGGTAAGTAAGAAAAACTATTCTTAATGTACTACACTCCATATGGTACTAAAAGCAATGAAAGACAGTGGAGAGACTGCAGAGAAGAAGGTGACTACTAAAGGACTCTGATGGGAATCTTTGCAGATATAGTTAAGGCTGCATGGGAAACTACTAAAATGACAATAAAACTAGCAGTGGCATAAGGTCCTTTTGTGTTTTAATAAGGCAAAGCTATTTAAAAAAAGATAAAGAGTTTCACAAAATATTCATAATTTTTACTTCTGCTCCAAAAGAAAATTCCTTTTTTTTTTCCCCCCCAAAAACTAAATTTTCCTCAACTGAAAAGTGGTCTATTATAGCTTTAGGTATGCTATTTCAAGAAAAAAATATTCAGAGAGTTGCAAAAAAGTGGCAAAAAATGGAATTGCTCTAATGTTGTGATACAGACTACTTAATGTACAAAGACGAAGTACATGTCATTTTTTTATAACCTGAATTGATATTAAAAAAATCAAATGGAACAATCTCATTTTGTATTCAGTATGACTTACTGAATAGGAAAAAAATAAAATGGACATAAGCTTTTGCTTATTCAGATGCACTCAGACTTTGTTCTGGCATGCTCAGAGACAAAGAACAAGGCTGATGTTTTTGCAGTCATTCTCACTAAAAATAGAACATGTTTACTATGAACAGAATGACATTGTTTGCCGACTTCTGTAATGCTGCTCTTGCTTGAGAAAGGAACAAACATAAAAGGAAAGTGGAATTGTGTTTTGGATCAGAGAAGTGGATTAGCGAACTGTGTAAATATGATGCACTGTTTGTTTAAAGAATTTCTCGTCTATAAACACACGAGGCTAAACCCTGGTACTACTGAAGGCAAAGCCATAATCCTCCCTTGACTTTACTAAAATCAAAGATTGGTTCAGCACATTTTAATAACACAAAATTTCTCACTTCAAGAGAAAACTTGACTGGATTATCTGTTTTTACAACTTGATTCTTCACTATTCCAAAATCATTGATGTGAAGACTGTGCGTGAGTTCCTTGTGAAAACACTATATAGACCTTTTCTCTGAGGAAACAAAGAACTCTGAGTCAGAATTCACAGTATTTTTCCCCAGTATTTACTGAATAGATTAGTATCATCATATCAATAACAGATGCACAGCTTTTTTGATGCTTTTTCCTAAACAAAATCATCTGGTGAGATATATTAACTTTTTTAAAGCTCAATCAGCAAAATTACACTTTCACTGAAACCCTTTTTTTCAAACATTTATTTGCTTATTTTCTTACATCATTTTACATTCAATAGAGAAAGAAAGGGATAAGCAAAGGAAGATACAAAAAGGACACATTTTATTATCTAGGAGGTCCGTTTGAGCACCTTCTTTACCTATGTGTAACATAAAAGTGTTCTCTGTCCTTGGCAAATTTGTTCCCCCACAGCATTCTTAGAGCATTTTGGTTTTCCCAAAGCCCTTTTATTCCTATTCAGTGGAGTTTTAATTAACCGATCCGACTATATCAGTTGTGGGTCTACTTTGTATTTGGCATTCTTCTTCAATCTTCTGTGATGAACTTTCTCAAAAAGTTTTTCAAGCCCAGATAAATTTCACCTTGTTCTCCTTTTTCTCCGTAATCTGCAAACCTATTCTCACATTCAGCAGCACAGTCCACAGTCATGTCACTCACAGCATTTATAACACTGGCTTGCAATCCCTTAACATACATTTAGACACAGCATATCAATGAGATTCCATGAATCCTGTGAGGAAACAGAAGTTTGTACTAAAACTCTCATATAAAGTAATATATATTTCCTAGGAACACATAGTAGCGTATTTTAGCAAACAGTTACTAAAAATCCTGACTCATTGTAGTTAGACATGGCCATTCATAAGGTTACTACCTATTTTCACAAGGTAAACTACCCAAATGTTTGGATATTTTAGCATTAATATGTAGCAAAGTCAAATGCATAAAAAAATTCTATTTGTTATTTGTCATAGGCCCTTAAATTCAAACTATAATAATTTACATACCAAAAGATAGAATAACAAACTGAGACAAGAACAGACTACAAACCCAGTTACAGTTCCAAACATGCACTGCAAACAGTCAGAGACATGATCAGAGCCATTAACATGGAGTTTGCTGAATGCCTTAGGACCTTCCTTAGGGTCATCTTAGGTATCTTGAATTCATGGACACTACAACAGGAAAGCATAAAAATCTACAGTATATTTAACATAGTCAACCTTGAAAAATAAAAAGGTGGCACTTTTTTTAGGGTAATATCATGGAAGTATTCCACAAAAAGAAATTCCAATATATGGTTTGCAATTAAGGTACCTTAGTTACAACATTGGTTGTATGAAATTTCCATTAGTTACATCATCATTTCTGTGAAATTCACCCATATTGTGTGAGGAATAAATTAATTCCAAAATTACTCTACCAGCAGGGTCCAAGTAGGTAATGGAATTCTAATATTCACACACTTGGGATCTATTTTTTGGCCAGAACTGGAGGGAACATTTGAGAAAATTTCTGTAGCAGACATCTTTATGCAAACCTTTGGGGCAGTGATTTATCATTCCCTTGTGTGTGTGTGTGACATGGTCTTACATAAGTTCATGCACGTAGATATTTGGAAGTATTTGGAACCAATACACATATGTCATGAAGCACTGAGGATGGTTGGCTTGTGAAGAGCTGGGAGAATGAAAAGGGAAAGGAGTACAAGCATTATGAATGCAAAAACTCTTTCACAGGACATGCTCATAACAGAAACATCACTTTTGGCCCACTGACATTAAAGAGCAGTCAGAAGAAGCAGTTAGTCAAAAATAAAAGAGGAATATAAAAATCAAGTGTCTCAAAGGAGTACCTTGGGTACCCAAAAAAACTTGGGTGGACAAGGAATAGAAGGCTTGTGTCAAATTTGAGACATAAGAATTCTTATTCACTTAAGTGTATTCAGAAGAAGAGAACAAAGATTGTGTTAATAACACTAGTACATAAATACCAGTGGGAGGAGAAGACAACCATGGGGGCAGAGCAGGTCCTGGTGAAAAAAAAATCCCGCCCCTCAGGACTTCATTACCAGACCAACAGCAGCATCTTGTGTCACTCAACCCCAGCAGCAATTGCTTCAAACTTCACTGACCCAGGTCTGTTTTTCTTGCTCTCTTTCAATCTGTGTTTCGTTACTCAACATCTTTGTGCTGTATGGGTCATGATTAATGCTACTTAGAGCAGAGATATTTGTCATACACACCTCATGTTGGATCCAGAGAGGCCAGTGTCCAGTTTGACACTGCAGACTCACTGTGGATGTGTGGGACATGATTCTTCCCTGTGAGCCCTGGAGAGCATGGGAGTCACTGTACCTCCCTGAAGGCACAGTCTGGCTCAGGGAACGGCAGGTGCTGAGGCTTCAATTTCACCCCATCTCTTAGCTCCAGGGAATCAAAAGAAAAGAATTTAGGTACTCACTAGAGATTTGGATTACTGTCTCATCTGGATTCTCAGGGGCTGCACAATAGTAAAATTGCTTTTCCTCCATGTATTTAACAAACCAAAACAGCCATCACCAACACCAGTTACTTCTTTGAGCCTTTAGCAGACCTGAACAGAACTCTACCTATCCATTTAAAATGAAATGTATCAGTAAACGGGAACAAACAGTGCAACTGAGAGATAATTTCAAAAGTCTGTACAAGGTCATCTTGCTGCAAAGATCAGTTCCTCCTCCTGGTTTACCCTTACTTTCTAAAGAACTGTAAACCATGAAGTTTGGTAGTGGGACTAAAGATCAAACTTGATTGAGAGATTTTCAAAGTTACAAAAGATATTTTTTTACCCAGGGTCTATAAACAAGAGTAAATTCTGTGTCTTTCAAAATCTTCCCTAGTATGACATAAACCTATGTTTAGTGAGCAAGACTTTTTTATTGTATTTCTTCTGTTATATGCAGAAGGCTAAAAATAAAAAACACTTAATGAAAATGTTATGACATAGATATAGGAAATTCTAACAGTTTCATTAGATTTGGTTTTAATTTGATTTTTTTTTTAACATGGACTACTCTACAGCTGTTGTAGGAGGCTTTAACATGAAAATAGATACAACATTCATTAGAGTTTTGCACAGGAGAAGAGGCCATTACTGCATTAGCGAAATGTTGTGGGAAGATTCAGGTGTGAAGAATGTTATGCAATGTTACACAGTTATTCATATTCTGAAGGAATATCTAAGTGACACTTTGTAATAGGAACACTTTGGTAAGAATAAAAACCAGGAGTTTCCAGCAAGATATAAGGCGAAAGAAAGAAACCGGAAATGTCCAAGGATGCTGTCATATCTCTTAGAAAAAAAATGAACAAAGCGTATTTTAAAATCATTCCATTTCTCAAAGAGTAAAACAGAATGGGAACGCTGTTCAAAACAAGGAAAAGATTTGATTTGTGAAAGCATTACTGTATGAAAGCATGTGCTTTTGGTGCTTCTGACAAAAAAGACCTCACTAGATATCTTTAATTTGACAAGATAAATAAATTTTGAGTGTTAGCATGAGGGATTGGTTTGTGTTAAAGATAAAAGATCCGTTCACAAAAAATTACAAGAGCTAAAACTCCCTTTTACTATAAATGGATTAATGCTGCAGAATTCTCTTGCCATCAAATAAAGATTTGCAAAGCTAAGTATGACAACACCATCCAGAGCTTAAATTCACACAGATGAAATCAAACAGCATTAAAAGGTGGCTGAGCACGGTGATGAAGTGACTGTAAGGCAGCCTGGCAGAAAAGTACTTTTCTAATAAGAAGCCCTGGGTGCAAGCTCACTAGGCAGATTATTGGTAACAATACACTCCAGGCATATAAATAAAGTTCCTCTGTCATACTTTTTGCTTCCAAATTAACACAGCCACTACACTGTCACTGACCGTTGCTTTTCTTTGGAAACCATAATTTAGTGCCATCAGTGGTGTTAAGATAAGAAAAGCAGTCAAGCTATGCCTTTTTATCTCTTTGTGTTAAACAAAAATTAACTGATACGTTTTACACATAAGGTTAACTCTACGCCTCTGTTGTACCAAAACCCAGCAAGCTACTAACAGTCAGATTGCAGTCCTCAGAAGTGCAGGAATATTATGATTTGCTGCTTGGTTCCAACTGTGTGTCAGATCATGCTTTTAACTTAGTTTCTATGGATTCCAGGGAGAGAAGGATTGAATACCACTCTGTGCATGGAATTCTTCTATTATAAATCAACTGTAATATCACAGCCCCTGAGTCCCTCCTAACACTTTTTTTTCCATTTTTGTCTTGACTTGCAGCTTATAAGACACTTTTGTATTCCAGAGCCAAAATCAATATGGTGTTACTGCAGTTTACAACTGCTCTCTAATTGTTGAGGATGGAGTGATGCACTTCACTCATTAAAGATAAGCAGCAATATATTTTTTCATATAAACTGTGATTTGACAAAGTTGGTTACTGAAGGCCACAGGGGTTTAACAAGATTTGATGGCACGGTACAGCGATTTTTTACTGCAGAGATGGCAGGGTCAAACACAACTGTCAGGAAGACTCTCCTGTTGAGTCGTGAGGTTTAGAAAGAACCCTCTTGCGCTCTAACCACCTCCTCAGAGGGGAGTTTAGGTGCAGCTGAATCCAAACTTAGTCCCAGACTTTGTCAACAGTTTATGTCTAAAGGACTATATGTGTGCAGTCAACCCTGTGTATCACTTAAATAAGATGTCAAGGTATAGTATGCTGCTAATCACTTACCAAGAATCTTCTATGGGAAGCAAGCTCTCAGCCTCAAGGAATAACCCTAGGAGGTACCCCTGATCCAGGGAAGATCCTGGCTTGCAGACCATGGCTGTGCAGGGGAGATCAATGAACCCTGGGCTGTCCACTATTTCTGTGTTAAGGCAATTGATTTATAGTCATATTTGCATACTAACCATGTTTTGATTCATGCATGCTCTACTAGCCCTCATCTGTTGGTCAAGATTTGTAGCTCTTAGATGTATTGGTGTTATCGGGCTTCCCAGAGTCCAGTTTGAGCCAGCTGCAGCCATGAAGTCCACCACTAGTTGACGTTGCCTAAGCAGAAAGGAGCAGAGCTGACCACACCACCACACTAATTCACCACTGCACTGATTTCAGTGGGGTCATGCTAGTACGGAGCTGCTGCATGAAGAATTGTTACCTGGATTTTTTCAGTGTGCACTGCAGCAATACAACCTCCTAGCACACATTATTTTTCTCCCATTAGACAGAGAAAATAATGCTGTAATAAAGTATAGCATCAAAGTTTTAAAGTAGACCTCTTTTGATGTTGTTCCCACCAAGATGACAACCATATAAACACAAAAAAACCCTAACATATAAGTCACCATTAAGAAAAGAAAGGCATCTTTGTGCAAATTCCACCCCTACTGATTTGCTTCCTATGAGGAATATTGTCAATATCCCCATATTTTTGTGCTGATTACTAAATTCTTTGTTCAGTAATCCTGGTTTTATATGATTTCATAAACATAAGAAGAGTTATTTACTGATTGTTTATTTAATTACTCATTAATATTATACTTCCAAGTTAGTTTAAGAGGTATTAATATCACAGTATCATAAACAGGTTTCTTACAGTCTCAGAGATGATGGCAGAGAAGATAGAGTTACCCAGGTCACACAGTACAGAAGCCTTCCTGCATTCAGTTGTTTTACTCCTTTTCTTCCACCACAAAACCTGACCACAACCTTACCACTGTACTTTCTATAAAGTTTCTGAAACTGTATCCAGTAAAAACCAAAATACCCTCCCAAATGTCACCACTTTTATATCACTGATGTCAAGCAGAGGTCGTTCCCTGAGAAAAATTTCTCTGCGAGAGGTTTGACTTCCACTTCTGTGATCCTTAGATTTCCTGTTTATCCTTGCAAATTGTTTTATCTTTCTATATATTTCCTGCATTGAAAATTCAACAATGCCTTGCAGTAATTTGCGGTGTTGTATGTCACCTTACTCAACAGTCTTCAGACATTACAGCTAGACAGGCAAAACTCAGCTGCTTGTTTCTTCCCCATGGACAAATAGAAACCACAAAATACATTTGGTGGCAATCACTCTCTTCCATTTCCTTATAGAAACTGTGTTTTTCCTAAAGTCAAGGGAGTAATATGCTACAATAAATCAATCCAGGAACAATTAAATCACTCGGACAAATAGGAACCATCATTCATTCTTTTCTTATCAAGATATGGGGGACTGAGTTTAGGTAGCATGCATGGAGAGTGTAGAACCTACCTGGAATGACAAATGGTTACTTCAGCCTTGGCACCCAGACAGTGACACTGATCTACCAAATCACAAATACATCTCACAGTCTGGAGCTTCCTTACATTCACAGATGAACTCCTGTGTAATCCTCATTGATAGGCTGCTACCCACACGTAAATCACATATAGCAGAAATTTTATCTGCTTAGAACTTCCAAGTTGAAAAGCTGAAGTATAGTAACAGTAAGGTTTGAAAAATGAAGTACCAGGGTAAATTAGTACTCTTCATCTACAGAGAATGAATAAAACAAAAGACAACTTTACTAAAAAAAAAGTGATAATGATATTTTTGAGATGGAAGAGAAGTCGTAGTGGGTAGCACATAAAACTGATATAAATAGAGAGACTCTTTGTGTTACTGCCATGTGTTAGTGTTCCCCATGTATCCCAAGCTACAAAGTGTGACATAGGAGCTGCACACTGATGAAGAGTTAATTATAAATTTGTGATGTGAAGTAAAACTGGTTGAGGTCTATCACTTTGGAAGGATGTGGCTATGAGTGTGTCATCTGAGCTGAGCAGAGGTATTCTTGTATTTCCACAGAAAGTGTCATGTACAAACACGGAGCTGAAGTTACAAAGTGCACTCAGCACTTCAGGATGAAACACGCCACCACACAAGAACACAAGTAGGTATGACACGTCCTTGTTTTCATGCTGGGTGGTAGAATGTAGTTTAGATTAGGATTTTGGGTCTTTTTGTCTTTAGATCCTTCCAAGATTGTTTATTATCGATGTAGAGATAAAGATTATTAGAGTTCCTACTCTTCTGTCTCAACCATCTATAAATATCCAGTACGCCATTATTTATCTACAGTTATCTGCAATTGAAAAAAAGATAAAATGCAAGATCCACCAGTTTCGTATAATGTCCTTGCCATTTGATGCCACTTGAGCTCTAGCATCATCAGCTGAAGGAGTTAATGTGACCTGTAGGGGCTTCTGATCTCAGAAGTGCTGCTAACTGTAGTTTGGACCTGGATTTTTTAATGGAAGGAAGTAGGCTAGTGTTTACAGGGAAACACTTTGTCACATACACCATGACTGAACTCCAGCTGTTGCAGTGGTAGCAATCTTCCTGTAGGCAGGCAGATTACACAGGTCAGCAGGGTGTACTTGCAAACTGCATCTTTTAACTGCAATGCAGAGGAGAGAGCAGTTACTGTTAGGACACTTATTTCTGTTTCTAAATAAGAAAGGGGCCTTAAGGGTTATTTCTGATTTTCATCTAGTTGCAGCTCAAAATGGAATGCATTAATACAATTTCTACTTTTCCTTGTATCCAGGTCCCCCAATTTGAAAATAGATAATATGACCAACAGACTACGGAAGCATGGTTACGTCTCTGTGAGCTTAATACTCCCAGCAGCATAAGAGCTCAGCTGTACCAGCAGCCCCAGAGAGCATTTATCCTTCCTTACAGCTGTAAAGCTTATGGCAAGGGTACACCAATGAGGCAGGAAAATGTGGCTGAATTCTCTTGCACAGACTCGGGGATAGGACAAAGGTTTGACTTTGATCAGTGGACTTGAAAGACATTTACCTTTACCAAGTTTTAAAGAAAATAAAGAAATAGCCTTATTTATGACAATCAAGGCAAATTTGAAGATAACAGTCTTCAAGTTTCTGAGCTACAATTCCCAGCTGTAATGCAGTTCCCCTGCAGTTCTGAGTCAGTCACCAGAGACAGGGAGATACAGATACCAATGCAGGCTGGGCTAACCCTATGCAGCTTCTGCTGTTAGTATACAGAGTTAGGTAAATTAGTCTTCTGAGAAATAGAATTTTCGTGATAGGACATGTACAATGTCCTTGTCCTCAACTTCTTAATTTAAACCTTCTGGTTATCTTATGAAGGGCAATGATCTATATCTAAATTTTTGTTCTCCTTAAACTTGACTTCTGTACATATGTCTTTGTGCATATTTCATAGTGAGGTATAGAGGACTAGTAAGGAGATTTATAATCCTTACATTGGCATTTGTTGATGAGTAGTATGATCTGGAATCCTCTTCTAGCTACACAGGTCCCTGTTTTCAGTCAAGAACTTTTTACAGTGTGTACTTAATGCATAGCTCTGTTTCATTATCTACACTCTCTCTAATTCTCAGACAAAACTTAACTATTCCAAAGAGTGAAAGGCTGGCTTTCACTGCATCTTGTTCCTTACCTTGCTACTTGACATACATGGTGTCCTTATTTTGAAAGCCTAAAGCAAGCTTCTGTTTATTTCCCATTTCCATCAAATATACTCAAAAGTCTATTTTGGTAAAGGTATCGATTACAGCTTGTGAGGCTGAAAAGCAAGTAGATCTTACTGCTGTACATACAAATTAACACATCCCTACATTTTCCCACTGGTAGAAAAGAGAAGTTAAATTACAGAACTATTTAGACTAAACAATTAATTATCTTGTCTATATTCTTGTTTGCAGTCAATCATCTGCAGCCTGTCCTTGTTACTGATGTTACAGCTGTGCTCACAAAAAGATCAAAGTTCATTACAGTATCTGTGCCCCTCTCACCCAAAGAAAGGCAGGATGCTGATCAGCCGCAAACACTCCAAGCACAGCTTGTGCCCCCAAGCCTGCCCATCCTCAGCAGCTTCCACTGATTCATGCTGTCTCTAAGGAAACTCTGGATTCTGTAAGACAGACTATTTATGATCCTTTTTTCCCTTTTAATTTCATTCAATGACAACAATTTGCTTGTTATTTGACAAATGCTGAGTGAAAGCATATTTTGGACTGTGGATGTGTTGGGGTTATTGTTTGAATAGTAGGAGCGCGTGATTGATATTCATACTGTGTAATTAATCTCCTAAATCACATGTTTCTTTTCCCCATCAGACAATTACTAAACCTATATAGAGTTTTCAAAATGGCTTTGCAAAATCTCGCTGTGTGAATGAATGTCTGAGTGAATATTTGTATGTAGCTTATTCACATCACAAATATTCACATCAGTTTTCCTAAACAGAGGGAATATACTCTCAGTGATTTTGAATTAATATTTCGGAATAAATTTTTTCAGTGTTTTCCCACCTTCTATTCAAACGGGTACTGGATCTGATGAGATAACTAATACAAGATAACTGTTTATATATTTCACTCCTGCAAGGATCTTCCTGGAAGATAAATATGCACATTACTCTAAGTAATTTATTACAAAATCTTCCTTGACATCCATTTCCTCTTCGTCCTTATCTTCTTACAAGCCTTCCATATTCTATCTTTTGTTTTATTGGATCAATTTTAACATTGATTGAATGAAAATTTTACCAGTAAAGGGGAAACTATAACCATATTGCTGTAAAATAAGAATTGTCCATTGATAAATCAAAGCATTATGCATCTGACCATATTCTAAGAGAACCACTGAGGCAAGCTGCCTCAGCTAATTCAGTGAATTTGCAAAAGCCATCAAAAAAGGAACGCACAGCATTTTTCTCTATTTTTTTTCATTGTTGTTTATCCTTCCCTGGTTCAGCACATTTAAATTGGAACACAGAGAAAACTCCTTGTATTTTATATTCTATTCCTCTCTTTTGCTCCTTTATTTGCACTACCACAGATATGAATTGTACATCAGTAGAGATTCTATCTGGATTCCATCCGTTTTAGGTCAAATGCTTCCTGTCTGATTTTCCCAGTTCTCAAGTTTAGATGTTCAGTCCCATGAGTGACAGAAATGAAAATGAAAACCTTTGAGACTCCATTTTTTTGTTAATTAGGTACCTTTTAGGACCGGTAGAGGGAGATACCATTCTCTTAATTAAGTTCTATTTCAGTGGTTTCCTGGAACATTCCGTACCCCCCCCCATTCCCCTCAAGGATACCTTTTAGTGCCTCTTTGCTCCAAATGAGAGTAAAAAGTCCAATATTGCTCACTTGGCCCTTTTCTGGTTGGCTTTCAGCTTTATGGGAGCAGAATAGGACTCTGTCCCACAACCTAGAAGAGGACCTTGATTTGCAGCCAGCAGCTGAAGCCATAACCTTAAAGCAGTGATGTTTGGTGCTTCCCCTGTTGTCATTCCTTTCTGCCTTCCAGCACAAGTACTGAGTATTGATGGGCAAGAAAGGTGGACAGGGAGATTTCAGATTAAAGGGGAAGGTGCTTAGTGAATTCAGGATCCTATAGGATTAGAGAGCCAAAGTAACCATTCTTGGATCTACATTGCAGTGTAGAGTCTGTTTGATCTTGTCTCACAGAATCTGAGTTGAAAGGGATCACAAGGATCATCAAATCCACCTCCTCACCCTGCACAGGACCATCCCCAAGAGTCTCACCATGCCTGAGAGTACTGTCCAAAGCTTGTTGAACTCTGTCAGGTTTGGTGCTGTGACCGCTTCCCTGGAGAGCCTTTTCCAGCACCCAAACACCATCTGGGTTTTTCTAATATCCAACCTAAACCTCCCCTGACACAGCTTCAGGCCATTCCTTTGGGTTATTGGTCACCACAGAGAAGAGATCAGTGTCTTCCCCTCCTGTTCCCTTCACAAGGAAGTTGTAACTGCAGTGAGGTCTCCCCTCAGTCTCCTCCAGGCTGAACAGACCAAGTGACCTCAGCTGCTCCTTATACGGCTTCCCCTCAGTGCCATTCACCATCTTCATTTCCCTCCTTTGGACACTCTCCAATACCTTCATATTTTTCTTATATTGTGGTTCCCAAAACTGCACACAATATTCAAGGTGAGGCCTCACCAGTGCAGAGCAGAGCGGGACAATCCCCTCCCTCGACTGGCTGGTGATGCTTTGCCTGATGCCCCCCAGGACAGGG
>JAYRBT010000001.1:96291910-96302576 GCA_036023395.1 Myiotriccus ornatus
GTTTTCTTAATGTTTTTTTTCGGAGCCATGCATGGCAAGAATGCTATCTTCAGGGATCACAAGGTCCATTAATCTGATAGAAATAAGCAGAAAAAAATAAGGACATTAAATCTAGATATAGCTTCTGGAAAAAAAAAAACACAAAAAACCCACAAAACAAACACACAAACAAACAAACAAAACCCCCACAACAAAACAAATCAACAACAGCAACAAAAATGAAACCAAAACACCTGCCTTTGACCATGCTTCAGCTCCTGCAAGAGCAGTTATTAATATAATCATAGGACAAAAATACCAGATGCAGATTTTCCTTCTGCCAATACCAGAGAGAGGTTATAGAGGTTTCTATTCTTCACAGTTGCCCATATTTTCCTGTATATATATCTCAGAATCTGTTTATAGCATATGTAGTTCTCAGAAATTCCTGAAAGTTAGCTATTTTTTAAAGCTTCAGGAACTTTATATACCAGAATTACAGATTGTATTCAAGTACAGATTAAATCCTTGCAACACACTATTTATTACTATATTACATATAGCTATGTCCAGAAACTAATTTATCTTCTCTAACCATACTATTACCAAAAATAAAAGATTATGAAGAGATTAGAGATTCAACAGTCAAAAACACCAAACTATGTTAAATTCACTGCTTATAGGGCTTAGATTTTGCAATAAAAAATGAGTTTCATTATTTTACCTGTCAGCATTATGATATAATCACTTATCAGAGGTTTTTGAAAATCTTGTTTATTTGATTTTCAATAAGGTTCAACTACTAGGTGATCTAGGAGTTTTAAAAACATAAAATTATGATTACTGCTAAAATTCTGCATTTCTACGTTGGTACTCAAATACTTGAAATCTGGAGTTTTTGGCTCAAATAATTGTCTGATTTGATAGATAAGCTGGTAACTGGCTTGTAAATGTGTGACTATCGGTCAGTCACTTTATATTATGAAAGTCCAGTCCCCTTTCATGCAGTCAGGTTTTTCTGATGTAACCCTTCTTGGGGTGTATGCATGGAGATTCCTCCCTTAGGCTGAGGACACCCCCCAAGGTTAGTCCTTGAGGCTGAGAGAAAGAAATGTCCCCACAAGTGTTGATATGGGTGAGTTACATCAAATCTCTACTTAATATTTATTTCTTTTTTCTAGCTTTGATATAACTGCTTCAATAATTGCTTTGTTACAATGCACTATACTACTTTATCCTATATTATACTCTAGTAGTAGATTTTTAGTGTTTATTTTGTGTAGTAAGTAATTCTGTCTAAGATCATTCATCTTTTCATCTGTTTGTTGATTTGTCATAATAAAGAATTCATTTATATATCTGTTTTGCCATCGTTAAGTCTGAGGGGCAAAAGTGGTTTAATGACACCTCTATAATTCCTTTAAATTTAAACTACTGACAGAATCCAAGGCTAAGATGGGATGCAGCCATACCTAGACTCCTCTCTGAGAAGATTTAGAAATCAAGGCAGCCTTTTCTGCACCTTGTGACTCAACAGCAGAGTTTTTTAATAAATTTTGTGTAAGCCTTCCACTCCCACCCATAGCATGCATGAGCAGAGTTCTGCACATGAAGGACTTTCAGAAATAGCTCTTGAGAGAGGCATTTCAGCACTGAGTTGCACTATTCAGAAGAGCCCCTTCAAACCAAGCAAAATTGCAATTCTTTTCTTGTAAGACTTAACAACAGTATTATCTTCCAAGAGCCAATCATTCAAGTACAGGCAATTTAAACAGAGAGCTTTAAAGTGAAAAGGCTATGGAAGAATAAAGCCTGTAAAGTGAAGGTGAAACAGCTAAGTAGAAAACTTGATATTTCCAGGACCAGCAATAAAATATCTTATTTTCCTTTTGGACCTGGTCCACTTCACAATATTTTTGAACAAGCAGTGCTGCCACCACACAGCCCTTTGCTTTTATTCTCTTGGAGTGAGCCCAAGAGACATACATGGGGGAAATCACATCCATGTCAGAAGAAAAAACACGCATGATTTTTGTCAGTCTCAGCAGAAGAAAGTAAAATAGAAGACTGGCCAAAGGCAAGCTGAAGCTGGGGCAGAAAGGCTGTGCATGAACTAACTATCCAGTCAAAGAACTGGGTAAACAAATTACAACGTTGGGACACCCATGAATCGCTGGTTTTCCAGTAGCAAATAAAGGGGCTTAGGGAGTCAAAATAAATTGCAGTTCAGAGAAACCTGAATTAGGAAGGGTTTTCTGATTTACCTTCCCCAAGGTGCCAGTCAGGAGTCTAACAGTTTTTCCTGCACTGTCATCAGCTGGCTCCTTACTGACTCTCTTGCTCCACTGTCACTGCCATGGTGTCTCTATTCAAATTGTTGTTACAATGACCCTGCTCTGCTCACCTTCTCCAGTCACTCTTCACAGATTTGTTATTAAGAAAGAGTAACAAGCAAGATCCCTCCTGCAAACCTTCATAATAATAGGAAACCACTGCTGGTGGGTCTCCCTCTGCTTCCTCTTCATATGCTTTCTATAACATTCCCACCTCTTGCTGCTGCTGGGTCAGCCTGGCCAAAGAGAATGACAGAGCACATCAATAGACCATACCAAGCATGAGCAGGAAAACTGTTTTGCATCTAAGAAGGCCATTAGTGAAATAAGTGACCTGGACTGTCACAAAGATGACCTATAAACTGAATCCTGCAAACTAACTGATTATCACTGTGTTGTAAAACTTTTCAGCAGAGGGGTTTTATCCAGACAGACTTCCACAAAAGCTTTGCCCACCTGCAGTTTTCTATAAGTCTGGGCTTTTATTTACTCAGTAAGAATTGTGTGTAGTAAACACCCCAGATATAAAATTACTTAACAGTTCTCTAATTATCATCTTTCTTCAGTTCTATATGATTTGAAAGAAGTAGCACTGTCCCAGTACCCTTTACCTTAATGACACTCTGTGAGTATACAGCAATTAGAAATCTTCTCTGCTAAAGAAACAATTTTTTAGCGTTTGATACTAATATTCACCAAGTATAAACTACCACAGTCCTCTACACTCAGTACTCATCTTCTTAAATTCTGTACCACAGGTTGCTCTGTGTGTGTCTGATTTATAACACAAGTATTATGCATAATTAGAACTGATAAATAAGAATTGGCAATTAGAGGAACCTTGAGCAATTTTTCACCCTATCTGAACAAAATGACTAAACTGCAAGTGACAAGCCTGTAAATTAAAAATCTGAAAATATAAAAACTTTATTACAAGTGTGTCATGTGAATCAAGTGGCATATAATTAGATATGCAGTCATTTTATTATGGTTTATTTGTTGTTGGCTCATAAAGACTTTTTATCTTGAAAAGCTCCCTGACTCTGACATTTGCTATAGAGTGGTCAGGAAAGGAAGTGTTGCAACTTTGCCACTAAAGACTTGTAAAACTACCTAAGAGAAATTACATAAACAAACTACCCTAGAAGATGCTTGCAGGAGTTACATCTACAAATGGTACAAACAATTAATTTCTGAAAACAACCTTTCTTTCATTCTTTTTGTTTCAGTTCATTACACAAATCATTTAACTTTTCCTTGGAAATGAAAGAGAACTAGGCTTAGGCAGTGTGCTAATGATAAATTTTGTTGGGTTTACATGCCAAGGTTTTGGTAGCAGGAGAGCTTCAGGGGTGGCCTCCGGGAGAAGAGACCAGGAGCTGTCCCTGTGTTGGACACAACCATTCCAAAATGGACCTGCTGCTGGCCCAAACTGAGCCCATCAGTGATGCTGGTTACAGCTCTATGATAGTAGAAACGGCAAAAAACATCACATGGCAGCTATGAGGGAGAAGAGTGGGAAGAGGTGAGAAAAATAACCCTGCAGAAATTCCGGTGTGAAGAAGCAGCAAGATCAGGTGCTTCAGGGACCATAGCAGAGATTCCCCTGCAGCCTAGGACAAAAATCATGGTGAAGGAAGTAATTCCCCTAAAGCTCATGAAAGACCATAATGGAGTAGACATCCACACTGCAGCCACCAAGGACCAGATGCCATAGCAGTTGGATGTGCCTGGAAGGAAGCTGCAGCTGAGAACTGGAGCAGGTTCCTGGGAGGACCTGTGGCCTGTGGGGGATCATGCTTGCTGCAACACTCTATTCCTGAAGAACTGCACCCCATAGGAGGAATCCCATGCTGGAGCAGGGGTAGAGTGGGAGGAGGAGGGAGATGAAGTGGTGAAATTTTATGAACTAACCACAATCCTCATTCCCCATCCCCTATGCACCGCTTTGAGGTTAAGAGGTAGAAGAGTTGGGAATGAAGGAAATTGAGCCTGGGAAAGTGGGAGGGAAATGTTTTCAGCTTTGTTTTGTTTTTTACTATCCTACTCTATTTTTAGTTGTCAATAAATTAAATTAGTCTCCCCCAAGTCAATTGTTTTTCCCATGATGGTAACTGGTGAGTGATCTCCCTTTCCTCATCTTATCTACAAACCTTTTCATTGCATTTTCTCTCCCTGCCCTGCTGAGGAGGAGTTAGAGAATAGCTTGGTGGGCACCTGGCAGCTAGGCAAGGCCAGCCCATTACAGCAATGTACAGTTTAGGCATATTAGTCTCTAGTTTGAGAGCTGGGGATGATCTCACTGACCTCTTCTGTTCTTTCTTAGTTCAGTATACAGAATGAAACTGGCACTGTCTAAGACAAAAATAATTTCTCTTCATATCAGCAGACAGTAGAAACCCAAGCAGAAAAGTAGAAGTAAAAAATATGTAAATTCTAGTTTTAGATGTCCTTTCCAACTTTTCTCCTTTCCTTTTCCTTGGTCCTCTCTGAGACCTTCCTCAACACTTTCAGTGCATCTCCAGGATAGAGATGTGCCCCATCACTGTCCCTGCTACCTCCTTTGTGCCTCCAGGTGCAGAAGGAGCTCTTGGTCATTTAGGCACAAGGAGGAAAAGGCAGTAGGAAAAATCTCCATGAGGACCAAGCTCAAGATAAGCCTTGTTAAATTACTCTTCTTGAGCTTCTCTCCAGATCTGTTTGTGATGAACAAGTGCAAAAACCCTGCAGAAATCACATTAGGTTCACCATACTGTGCAGATACACTGAACTACAGCCACAAGATAATTGAAAGTTATTGTTAAAGACATTCGTATAAAACAGTCTGATAGAAAATGCCATCTCAGGTTAGATCAACGGTATCTTGCACCCAAAGACCCACAAAAAGTCTGTCCCAAAACTTTTCTTGAGCAAATGAGGTGCCCTTTAATGTCTCAGTGAGAAACGTAATGCCAAAGTTTTGTTTCTGTTTAACCAGTGCAATTGATCCACTCTGAACGCTCAAGAAATAAATTTAATTTGCATTTAATTCTTCTCAAAGCAGCTATGCATTTAAATGTATTCCACTTTTCTACATAAACCAGTCCTAGATTTTATTTTCTACATAAACAAGTCATATATTTTATAGTTTCATAGGAAGATGTTTACCAACTTCTTGTCGTCTTATTCACCTTTGCAATCTTCTTGCAACTCAGGGACCACACTACAATCCCACCAAACTCTACTTCCAGCATTAGCCACTGACACTGTTCTAAACCACTACACATTACTGCAGTCATTGGTGTGCTCCAAGTCAAACCAGTTTCCACACTGAATAGAACATAATACTGTGCATAATACTTGACCACTTCAGATTGTTCCAAATCCTCTGCGCTTATTAGTGTATAGTGAAATCATACTTACATCATCATACCCTTCCAGTAATTCCATACTACATGGTCCACGCTCCACCTTAGTATATGCATATTTCATAACAGTCCTGATGAACCTTAATAGCTATAGTTTCATCACCTAGTAGAGGAAACCTCTTGAAAGCACTAAATAATGATGATGTAATTTGTCTATAATATCCGCAATGCTGTCGATCTGAGCAGTAAAATTGGGAATGCTTTCCTCAGTCTTGCCGTACCTGCGATTAGGTGACAAAGGCTCCCAGAGGTGTAAAATGAAAGCAAAACACACTGTAATATAAGAGTACATGACATGGAGAAGAGTGAAGAATTGTGTCAGCTACTGACAGAAGTAAATGCATTTAGAAACACTGTACTTCTTTTCAGTTTTCAAAAATGTAGTTGCCATGCTAATTGATGGGAGGAAAAAAGAGACACACACTATTTCCTGTGAGTGAAGAAAAAAGAACTTTGGGTTGTCAATATTCTTATGGTGCCTCTCACATCAACTTCAGCTTTTCATGATCAAGATCATGAGGGCTAGTCTTTCGTAAATCACACATATGGAAAAAGCAAACCTTACCAATTAATTTGACTACCTATATGTCTCTCCTGATATCTTCACTTTTTTTTTGCATTATTTCAGCCCTATATCTCAGCTATAGTAATTTGCCTTTTCATATGTAATATGCTTTCAGTTTTCTCCAGTGACTTGTTGGCGGTTTTGGGGATTTGTTTTAGTTGGTGTTTTGGAGGGATTTTTTCTTGGGGGGGTGGGGTGGAGGGTAGTGGTTTTGTTTGCTTTAAATAATCAGGTCTTCGGAACAGCAGAAGGGCATGTGTGTATTTTTTCAAAGTATACAGCTGCATTATATTCTATGGTTCTCTGATTTTTTGCTTCCCTATAACCCTTATATAACTGCAATGGTCTATCACTATTTACAATTTCTTGCAGATCAGCAACAGTTGCTATATTAAAGTATACATTTGTTTCCATTTATGTGTCCAGAATGAAAAGTAAAATTGGATTGAAATCTAATCCCAGATTCTTTATATTACCTCCAGTCTGAATAATTTTTCTGTATTTTTGTATTCTTAATCTAATTTTAGTCTCACTGACAATCTTAGTTAATTTTCGAAGTATTAAATACAGCATATTAACAGAACCAACAAAATCTTAGAAGGCCGAAAATAAATTTAGGTGCATAATAACAGTTTTAAAAAATGCAGCAAGGAGCAGAGAGTGCAGAACTGGAAACAGACGTGATTGATTCTCAGCCCAGAATCCTATCTCTGGGACTTGAATTATTCCTTTTAGAAATGCAAAACAGGTCACATTTTCCTTCCCTTTTACCACTGTACTGGTGGTGCAGTATGCTAATATATGTGAGCTCAGAGAAATCACTTTAAAAGCAAGAAATTTGAAATCTGTTCGCTCCTCCGATTTGTGGGTTTTGAACTGATTTCCAACTCCCAGAACAGACCTTATCCAACAAGCTAAGGATGGGTACATACGACCCTCTTGTTTTGCGAAGAAAGAGAGGAAGAGTTACTGTAAGGTCAGTGCTTTCAGTGAATCCTACATTCTGCTCCTAGCACCCTTTGTGCATTTTATTTAGATTATTTCAGGTAGAACCAAAGAGAAAGACTTTTAAAAGTATTTAAAAAAAAAGAAAAAATCTACAGAAAGCCTGTCAGAAAGACTGTCCTACATAGACCCAGGTTCTAAAACTGCCTACTTCTTCTGAGAGCAAAAGCTCTACCTCACTTTATCCTCCAGCTGGGAGTTCATACAAAGAGCATTGTAGACACAACGTTCTGCTAAACCCACTTCTACAAGTCAGTGTTATGTATGCGTATCAAGAGGAGAGGAGAAAATGAAGGATGCCACAGTCCTTCCACCCAGAGGTAGTTCTGGGCTTTTGTTCATATGATTTGCAGGCATTTAAGAGCTGACCATGCAGACTTGGCACCTACATACAACAGAGGATTTACACAGCGGATTGTGGGGAAGGAGCCTGAGGTGGGAAATCTGTTTGCACTGTAAATCCCTAGCAATTTTTCGTTGATCATAATGGAACTCATTCTTGTTCAGAAACCTCGGGAGCCAAAATGCTCATGGTAGATATTGTATTAGAAACAGAAAAAAAAATAGTTCAGAATTTTAGTAAAGGTGTTTTTAAAAAATTGTATTAATTTTTTTTTTTTTATTTTAAACTGAACTGCCATCAGCAAACAAAATTGTTCCCATGATTAAAGATTAGCACAAATATTTTTCTTTTCTGTCCTCTTGAGCCTCCAAGGATCAGATAAATTTAAATCTTCTAGCTGGTTAACTCTATTTCCCCTAAGTTTCTTCCTTCTGTGTTGTGAAACTTGCTGTAAAAGCACTTTCTCAAAAAGTACGAGTGTATCAGAAAAGAAAAAAAACCTAAAGAAAAAAACTAAAAAAAAAAAAAATTTGCTACAGTACCTTAGAATTCTAGGTCTGCATATCTGCATTGTGTCTTTACCCATAATGAAGCTGGTTGTTGGGTGTACATCATTAATTCATAGATAGCTAAATGCCGTGGGACCTGTTATCTCCACTGCAAGGTGATAACCTGACATGCAACTTCAGACTAGCTACAATGCATATGTTCATCAGAAAGAGCCCCTGTTATACATTGAAATCCACTTATAGTCCACTACTCGGACAGCAGAGTAGTCTTTATTCCATATTTTATAATCTTCCTCTATACATACAATGGAAAAGAAGCCAGCATATATGTAATTAGGAAAATAAAATACTCTGTGTTTCACTCTCTGACTTGTGATAAGGACAAAACAACGTTGTAAAGCATCCCCTGATAATGCAAAAGTCTTTGTAGAGTGTCTTCATGTAAAAGTGGGAGTTTTCAAAGTCTGTGTTACCCACTTTCTAAAGAAAGTCATTGCAGAGACCAGTTTGGTCAGTCATGGAGCGATACAATCTCAGTGCATGTGCATTGGTGCATTGTTTCATCCAAATCGTTTTTAGTACCTTGTTCTGTCCCTTTTACATGTGCATCTACACCTTCTATTCTGCAAAGAGAAGACATGGGCAATTTCTATGGTAAACATCCTACATGCCTTCCACATGTTCCTCTTCCTCTCTCTCTCAACATATTTACTTCCCTCTTCATTCAAGGGGAGGTATATTATTCAACATAAGGTTGTTTCAGAATGAAGTAATGAGCACTTCTTACTTGGATTATTATTAACAAACAAAGAAACAAACCTGGGCTATATTCTCTGCTCTCAGTTATATTTTTAAGCCACACTCAAGTAACTAAGAAAATAAAAAGATGTCGAATTATGGATATTTTTTCCTGTACTGTCGTCCTCACCAGTGATGACAGGAAGATATTTTATATAAGCAAAGATAATTGATTGCTTGGTGTAGGTGTTTTAATGTCTAAAAAGCTAAATTTATAGTAATTTGATTAATTCAGTTTCCTTGGAGAGTGTAGTTGTATCATCTAGTCACAAAACACATGAAGAAACTCTATAAACACCACTAGGTTTTTAAACTTTTTTAAGTTATTGCTCTTCTTGTCCATCTTCCAGACATAAAAGAGCTGTAGTAGAAAATCAAAACATAAGTCAAGCATTTCTTGCATCTCAGGGTTCTAACCTTTTGTCACAAATGAGTGGTTTAGGGCACTTAGAGAATCACTGTCAAACACATAAAAAAAAAAAAGGTTTAATATAAATTTGTGAAGGTGTTACTTATTAAACATCAAAGTTCACTCTATTCTTTACTACATAGATAAAACATACAAAGTAAAATTGAGTCAGAATCAAGCTAGAATGATTTATAGAAAGATCTGAAAGGCAAAAGGTAAGGGAGAACCCTGTAATTGAGTCATGAGTTTCAGAGCAGAAACTCTTGCTTTCTAAACTCCTGATGAAGTTTAAGTATGGTTAAACCCAATCTTAGTCTCAGATTTTGTCAGTGATTTATATCTAAAGGATTTAGCAGCACTTAATCATTGACTAATTTAACATTTACAGACTGGGATTTACTACAATCACTTAACAGGATTTACTACAATCACTTGATTATAGATTCAAGATGGCAATATTTATACCATACTTCATATAGGGCATTTTAATCAATTCACACATACACACACATAGACACGTAGGTGTATGTATGGATAACTATACAAAGTTATCCATTAAAAAAATTCCCCTTGAGCTCTGTGAAATACTCTTTTCTAATTTCTTGGCATTTTAATACAAGTGAGGGTTGACCCTTGAGGAGTGGGGGTATAAGCCCAGCTCCCCATCATCAGGTTTCAGCAGTGGTCCTTGAGTATCGTGAACCTGAGAGTTTCCAAGCTATGAGAGGTGTCCCACTCAGAGGGAGATCCTGATGCAGCCCACTGAGGGCCAGGAGAGCTCAAAGGGTCTCACTCGAGACAACTGTTTAGGGAGCCTCAAGGTGACTGACTTTCATCAGTCAGTTTCTGTCCTGACTACCACCCAGGTTGGTAATTGATGGAATTTTCAAAAAGTCCGGTAACAATGGTACTGTTCCACTCAGGATACATTTCGGGTAATGTTTCAAAGTGGGTGGGGATGACAAATTATCGCTTGTTCCCCACCTCGGTCAGGCAAGAGAAGCTCTTGGTATAGACAATATCGTCCCCACTTTAGTCATGCAAGAGTTCCTGGAGTAATCAAGGCACACTTTACTGCTCATTACACAAAGGCCAAGGTCTGATGGGAATTCCTGAGATCACAGATTAGGCCCAAGGAAGCAGGGGGAGAATGCACCACCACACACTTCTAAGTTTACATAAAATGCTTTGCACTGTAGATGAAAATCGGTATTGACTTCTTATTTCACCAAGTATCACTTATAATAATGGCCAGTCTTCGCAAACAAAGAACCGGGGAAGGTCTTTACACCTTCCAGCCTGCGCATTGGATTTTTTA
>JAYRBT010000001.1:96306137-96330880 GCA_036023395.1 Myiotriccus ornatus
TAAACCTACGTCCTGAGGACCTCACTGTCACCGTCCAAGCTTGCTAGGCCCTGGCAGATGAACCTCAGGAGTAAAGGATGGGACCAGTTCTGTGCAAGCAGAGCCTCACCTAAAAAATCCACTGCACAGGCTCGAGGGTTATACCTACACTTGTAAAGTCCTGCAGCAACAGGTGAGGGATGAAACGGCAGGTGAAAGGTGCACTGGAAGCCACAGTCCTAACCCTGCATGCAGGCGTTTCAGGACATTGGTCGCCTGAGTCTGACCCTGGAGATGACAGACTCACTCGGCAGCATCCTGAGTGACCAAGCAGTCTTTCGCACTTGTAGCAAGTGTGGGTAGAGCCCTGATCAAATCTCCGTTTGCGAAGCCTAGCCATGATGATAATAAGAAAACTTATATTGCAGGATCACAAGATGCTGAGTAAAATGAGAAGAAAAATTATTTCACAGGTTTTTGTTTGTAAAAATCGTATCTTTATTTCCACAAATTTTTCTGATGTTATGTTGGTTTTTTCACCTTGGAATGTTTTCAGCTCAAACTGGAGTGATGCACAAAATTATTATTTTCCCCTAAGCTAGTTGTACAAAGATTGACAATAACCTCATATTCATCAGAGGCTTGTGAATGCATTTCTTACCACTATAGCACTACTATGCTAGAAATTATTGAGATTGCCTCCTGCACAAGCCCATTTAAGCACTGACAAGATTCTTTTAAAAAATATAACTAGGAAAAAAGCGAGGCCTGTATATGGTAAGGTGTGCCATTCTTTTAATATTGGGGCTGTTAGAATTCCAGAATCAGGTACCAGCACATGCTTTGTCTAAAAGCATCATGTGAATGAATTAGAGAATTCCCAAGTAGTTTTTCTAAAAGCAGCATTTATTTTTCTGGTTAATTATGCATGGTCATAAAACTGTGAAATAAATCCTTCCTGGTGCAGTCTGTCAGTTCAGAAAATATTCAGATCTCAAGGAAGTTGCATTACCTTGATCCAGCTTCAGCTTCTGATAAAGAACTGCCTTCCAGATGATTGCATTTGTGCCCTACAGTATTTCTTCATTTAAATAGCAGTTTCACTTGCAAAATGCTATGCTTTTTTTTTTTTTTAAGTTAAAAAAAAACAGCTTAGAGAGATGAAAAAAATCCAAGGTTAACAGGCATCTTTTACTGGAAGAAGGCACTTCAGTGTTTAAGGAGTTTCACAAGTTGAATGGATCTCTTAGGGGTGCATTCCAGCTTGGCCTCGTCTGTCTCCCTCGCTTTTTCACAAGTACAAAAATCAATCTTAAATAATGACTACCCAGTAGAGATTGCAGATTTCAAGGACATAAAACAAGCAGATGAATATCATTCAGCAAATAGCTCCACTGGAGGCCAATTGCTTTAGGTGTTAAGGCCAGACGGGTCCACAGACATTAACTGCAGCATCAGCAAACAGAATTTTAAAACTAGCTTATATCAGATCATTATAATTTGATTTCATGTCAGTCCAGCTATACTATAATCCCATAATTTGGAAAAACTAGCAATTTCTTCTTTCTCCAGCAGTGTACAAGAAATTGTTCTTACATACACACCACTGTGTAATTTTCCCATCTTCTCTGTTTACTAACTAGATTTTGATCATGGTATTCACCACATTTGCAGCAGCTAATATCTTAGGACTAAATTTGTTTTATACTTTTAAATTCGCTGCTGTGGAAAAATATTTTAGATATACTTGTAACAATTTCACAAACATTACAGCCATTTCATCTCTTTTGTGGTTTTGTGCTGTATCTACCAGAAGAGCTGATACTATAATTTAACCTCCTGAAGTACACACTTCTGATACTCAGGGATCCATAGCAATGAAACTATAAGACCAGGAGGAATAACACAACCTGTCCCATGCAGCTCACCAGTAAATGTGCAACCACTAATGGTATTCCTATCCTGACCACCTGTTGGGAAGATGGTGGAAGCATTAGGTGCTTCTTATTTCATTCATAATCACTCCCTGGGGTAAGCAAGAGACATTAGCAATAGTCACATTATTAAGAATGTAAAATCAACCTTCAGGCTTAAGAAAAATTTTCAGGCTTTCCCAGGGAAAGTATTATTAAAAAAAATCTGCAGCTGATATTGTGAGTGCTATTACACTTATCAATAAATCAAAGCTTTG
This sequence comes from Myiotriccus ornatus, assembly GCA_036023395.1. Classification (NCBI taxonomy): domain Eukaryota; kingdom Metazoa; phylum Chordata; class Aves; order Passeriformes; family Tyrannidae; genus Myiotriccus; species Myiotriccus ornatus. The sequence goes on from JAYRBT010000001.1 coordinate 96,308,308, forward strand.
GGAAAAATCCATTTGGAGAAAGAAAACTGTTATTCAAAAAAGAGATGATGTTCCACAAGCTTTGATCAAGGACATAGAATTAACATCTACTAATCTATTTTAGAATGAAGAGACACAAGAATGTCTGATCTTCGGCAATCTAGCACAGGATTCTAAAAACTAGATTTTTTAGAAAAAAAACCAAATTCTCTGATAATTCATTTCTGTCCTAGTTCTCTGATACATTCTTTACAAGGTTTCCTTTAGGTCTTTCTGTACTACCTGGGCTATTTCTCTTAATTCTTCATGGTATTTTTAAAGTAAATTTCTAAGGAAGCATTTAACAATGAAGCCAAGCAACTTAGACTTGCCTTTCTTGATTAGGGTATGTTTTCTCTATTTTTGTGAAGGCTACAGTGAGTTTTTCCACGAGGACACACCTCCATGGAAGGTCCTTGTGTGGAACCAAGAGAAAATTGCTTGTTAGCTTTGAAAGGTGCAAAAATAATTGAAACAGAATAAAAGAATTTCAAGAAATAAATAATTTGCCATTTAGTTCACCTTGTTCTCTGATGTCTACAAGACTATAAATCTCTATGAAGCTTTGCATAAGTCATGTGTGACCTTTTTATTCTGACTACTTCCTTCTCCAAGTGTAATTAATTGTTTTTTTAAGATTTTGTGGAGATTTGTCCTTGTTTTAATATTTCCTAAATTCAAGGCTGGTAAATGGTACCTATTTGGCTTATGGCTCTAGACTGGGCCTTGCATATTGCACTTGGCAACTGAAGGAATCATGAAATGAAATTAAATTTTGCAGTATGTTCACATTTTTTGTACTTACCTGGTTTACACCAGTGAACTTGGATACATGTGGATGTTGGAACCCTTTGGATTCAGGTATGATTTGAGTCAAACTCTTCAAAGGCCATCAGTACTTTTGAATTCCCTATTTTCCATTTGACAAGTCTGGTGGAAATGTGGAGAATATAGAATTAATTTTGTATCTAGATACAGTGCTATATCTTTTTGATTGAAGAATTTGGTAATGATTATGTTCCCAGCTTTGACTCGAGTTCTTTATTTTTTCTATAAAATTAGGGTATTGATATAAAGTAATTAAATGCATTTAAGTTACATGAGTAGGCTAAATTATACAGGAAATCTGTAGTTATCTCAAAATTACAGTAATCAATTCTGAAAATACATATTTAAGACTGAAGTGAAAACATTCTATGGTATGAATAGGCATCCATACATCCCTAACTCTGACCTGAATCAACATTTTAAAATAATATAAACATGACTATTTATGACTTAATGCTATCAATAAAAATATTTGGTATCAGAGTATGTGATTAAAAATTTATAACTGTCTTCTGAGTATACTGAAGAATGTTGTTTCTTCCTTTTTTCCTCTTCTTCTATCCATTATTTAGGAAAAAAAAAGCATATATAATTTCCTTTTTTGTCTGTTTTAATAAATATGTTCCTTGAAATTGAATGATTATTATATTTAATATTTAACTGTATAAAAATGCATTTCCAAACCAATTAATATATCTTCAGTATGATTCAGTAAACAGCTACTTCTCTCTCATTGAAATATTCATCTACGAAAACCAACTATGTCTTTGTGATTAGTTCATTAAAAAAATTGCCATTTTTATAGACTATTCTAAGACAATTTAAGTTTCCTGCTTTTCTAAGATGTTTACCTGCCAATGAAATATCTTGAAGTGCTCTATGGCTGCCAAGGCTCCTTATCATCTGGAAGTCTGGGATTCGTCTGAGCGTGCCCTCATCCCTCACTCTGCTCAGGCTTTGTGGCCATGGAAGGAAAGGTGTCTCGTACTGAAATAAAAAAAAATGTGCAAAGGTAACCATCCTTCAAAACAAAACAGGGAAAAAATTATCGAATAAAAAATTATGTTAATTATTCCCAAAAGTAATAGAGTATTGTAATCTTTCAGGGATACATAAATTTTTACAGGGAATGCAGAGTTAAAAAACTCTGTTCAGATAAAGACAGATGAATGAAAAAAATTAATATGCAATTTGGATGGACATGCAAGGCCCTGTACTTTACCCTAAAATTTATCATGAACATTAGGTTGTGCATTCATTTTAAGCATATTAACATTTCATAAATCATTTGTCAGACTCAGATGTGGAAAATAATTAAATACTACACTATGCCAGCAGAATAATCACTAATACTATGAAGGCTTTATCTGAAGATACAGGTTGTACAGTCAAAGTAAACTTACACTTAATAGCATGGTATTTTTAGGGGAGTTTCAAGAAAAAGAGTTTAGCACACAAGTTCTGGTGATAATGAAAATATTCAACACTAAAAATCCTGATGTCTTTTTCATGTGTAATATATCCCTTTAAATAATTTTTATACAATAAAAGTAGTATCTAAAATTTGTTTCTTGCACGTATCTAAACTTGGATATTCATATATGAAGTGTGCAAGGTCAGGTTGGATGGGGTTGTGAGCAGCCTGGTCTAGTGGGAGGTGTCCCTACCCATGGCAGGTGGGTAGAAACTGGATGATCTTTCAGGTGCCTCCCAAATCAAACCATTCTATGATCCTATAATGATAAATATCTCACTTACATAAAATTAATGAATGATACTTCACTATCCAAAATTTTACACAAAGCAAGAATAGCAAAATAAAAATGTCAAATACATGAGTTTATACAGAGTTAAATTTTCATCTTAGTGATGATAAAGTATTTGCTATTTCAAGAGGAAAAAGTTTTTTAAAGAGTGAGCTTGTAAATCTTAAAATTACCTTTAAACAGAAGTAAGTCTTCCAATTCAGGTAACATCTTTATTATATTGTTGTCAATGGCAAAAATGACCCTTAACTTCTAAAATGAAGCAGCCCAATTCTATTATATACAGTTGTCTTTTAGTAGATCTGTATGGGGCAGTAGTAGTTGAGAAACTTTTTTGCACTTCTGGTGTCTCTCTTCTTTTTTCTTTTTTTAACCCATCAGATTTAAAAGTGTCTTTGTCTGCTTACAAAGCAAATATTCACTACTTATATACATTCACTACACACAGTAGCAAGGTAAAACGAGCACTGAACATGTTGTAGTTTGGTGTTATGCAGAAAAAATATAATTGACAGTTATGTACTTTTTTTGTGCACAAAACATTAACAGACGCAGCCATTATGTCTAGTTTTTGTCATCTGCATGTATCTGTTTGCAAAGCCAAACACAGCTTAAGAAGGCACAATATCTTTGCTGCTGTGGAGCGCTGAGAGAAGAAATAATAAAAAAAAAAAGTGAATGTAAGACAAAAAAGGGCTCAGAAAAAATACAGCACCAATCACTTATCAAGCTATTTATACTATAAAAAAGTGGATACTAGGCTCTGTTGATTTGATTCAGTTTTCTGCCAAAGTCTAATCCTCTCAAGAAAATTGTGCCATTTCATTCTCTTAAAACTGAAATATAGACGAAACAACTATTTAATGGCCACAGATGATGTAAGAACTAAAGTGAATCAAAATGAAATCTAGGTTATTTGTCCCTCACTTTTGACAGACAACTTTTAGAACCAGAACCTTTAAAAAGACAATTAACTCATGTCTTATTAAAAACTCTCCTTTCTTTTGAAATGACAGGCCAGTGTGTCAATTTTGACTAGAATATTATTCCAGTTGTAAAATCACTCAGATTTATTTCCCCTCAGCCAGAATGCCACTGGCATTCACCAAGCAGAGATCTGCTGTACAAGATCATTCAGTTTGAGTGCTCAAATGGAGACCAGTGACCTTGAGAAACAAGCCTGCGTGCAAGAACCTTGTATCATTCAGAGCTCAGAAGTGATCTCCTCTCCCTGCAGTAATTTTTAAACAAGTGGGCTTGATCTTATGCCTTGCAGCCAACTTTGGGCAGAAACCTACTCTGGAATGACAACATTTTCATTTTGCTTCTGCTAGAGAACCAGAGAAAAGAATAAAATACTGGCCTGATCATTTTCTCTGTAAAACCTGTGATACAGAGGGGCAGATTTCTTAGATCATCATGTTTGAACAGTTTGCATATGTGCCTGCTTTCAGAGATACCAAATTATTTTGTACATGAAGGTAAACTACTTCACAAGTGGATTTTTTTTCAGTTATTGTTCATGTATACAGAGGTACCACCTTCATGGTACCACCTAAGCTGACTAGAATAATTATTTTTTCATTTCATCTTTTTCTTCCACAAACCCCTCCAGATACCTGTCCCATGAAGGGAAGGCCTGCAGGGATTGTTTTGAGGCAGGGAAGTGTTGAGGAAGTGGGATTATGCAACACATCAGGAAGTGTAACTCTGAAAGGTTTGATTTGATTTCATATCTGATTTCACTGAAGCAGAGGATGTGGTCGTCTTCAGAGTTTACTTCTGTTATTCCTTGTACTTGTGTAAATACAAAGAAATAAGTGAAAATGGAATTCCAACAGAATTATCTAACATAGAATCCTTTCTACAGTTACTATATGTATCGTCTCAAGACCATATGTTTTTATCCTCGTTCTGAACACATTCAGTTAAAAAAAGTTCTGAGACATGAAAATTTTATTATTATAATAAATCTTAAATCTTGGCCTTGACTACTTCTGTAAATCCCTGTTTTAAAGGGATTAATGATATCTGAAGAATAATTATTTATCTTGCAGTTTAACTGTTCTTAAAGGAGCTGGTCACTAAAGCAAACACTAAGGTAATATACAGTGAGTCAGATACTGCACTGATGATATTTCATTTGAATACTGATGTTTTAGTAGCTGCAGCAAGACTCTGGTGTTGTCAATGATTTTTGACACCTGGTTTTAACAGAAACACTGCAGATGGGTTATACACAACACATGCCATTTTGCACTCAATTTTCTTCCACTGACTAAAACTGGAAGTCCGAGGTTTGTTCTCTTACTTGTATTGCTGCGAAGAAGTTATAACTTTACCAAAGTCCAAAGTCACACTTCCCAAAGAAAAGAAAATTAGACTTGTCCTTTGTTGAAGCTGCAGAAGAGTAACACAAGGAAAAGAAATGAATACAAACAGTTTTTTTGCTCTTCCCTGTAGTAATCTATAGTTATCTTTTTTTAAAAGCAATCTCTGTATGCTAGAGTTCAAACCTGAGTTCAGCTTCAAACTGTTTATTCTAGTGCAATTCCAATATTGCAGGCACTTCTGGAAAGCAGCCCAGGTGGGTTTAAGCATAGTGAACTGTAAAAAAAGTAATTTTTCAGGTATTGCTGACCTCTACAAAAAAATTAATATTTATACAATAGTTTCTTTATCTTTCCAATTTTTATTATACAGAGATACAGAAGCATAAATCCTTCACTAAGACAGAACTTGCCTTATGATGCACAAATAAAAGAATATATTTGTAGACACGTAAATTAAATTTCTCCCTTTCCATTGTAAGAGAGGAAGTCCTACATTTGAATGCAAATATTCTGTTATATACTATATCACTTTGAAACACATGCTTCTTCTTTTCTTTTAAGCACTCACTTGTGGCCACTGGCTCAGGGAGTCATGGCTATTGCCTGGTTTCTATCAGAGAAAATGCTTTCCAGTACAACAACTATAAACCCTAGACAAGCTGTTATTGTCTGTCTACATTAACTTGCCTTTTTTGCTTTGCTTCTAAAACTTCAGATTATCTATCTTAATGAGGTAATCAGATGATCACACAGTATTCTTAAATGTTATTCATAATTTGTGTATATTTTGCAATGATTGTGTAAATGTATATTTTATTTTATTTCAAACTCAAAATTTTTCCCCATATCAAGAAAATATGAAATCTCTTTCCAGAGAAAGGCACTCAATAGAAAGAGAAGGGGTAAATTAACCAGATTTTCTTTGTTCTTTCGTACATCTCAGGAACTGAATATATATTTTTCACTGTCAAAGTAATGCTTTACAAACCCAAAGTGTGTGAACTATGAAGATTTTCCACTTTCCACTTCTTAGAGTTGGAGGCAATCTCAAGGCTGGTTTAGTTTATGAGAGTTGAAAACAGTTCCTTAGGAAGAGAAATTCTGAGTGGGCTGCAGACTGCAGAAAATAAGCAAATGCAGTGAAATGATTTAGGGTCTTTAAATACCAGGTTGTGAAAATAACCTGCTTGCTCTTTCTAATACTTAGAATCAATGCACGATAAGAAAAAAAAACAACCAACCAAACAAAAACAAACACAACTAAACTTGAGGTGGAGGCAGGTAGCTGGAAAAAAGGATTTTGCAGATTGGTTGATGAGAGTTTGAATTAGCTGCCGGGACACTTATTAAAGGATGAGTAGAAGATGTTCTGGAGAAACAAGAATGGCATGATAATTCCTTTTTTAAGGAGGAGTAATGGAAAGATATGACTTAAAGGTAAATAAGAGACAGAGCTCAGGGTTCAGTTCGCTAAGTGCAGGTAACTAGTGCCAACTAATTTTTCATGTCTCGCTACAAGAAGCATTGGAAAGATTGTCAACTTGTAAGAAACAGAAAAATAATTACTGTAAACCTTTCTCTATATTCATTTTGTGTTCCAGAAGCCCTTCCCTGACCCTGAAACTTCTGCTTATCTTTATTTCTTACCAAGGCAAAGATCCTAGGGAAGTTTGCATGATCTAATGACAAAAAAACCTGTTGTGCATAGGTGTAAATACTGAAAGTACTGTAAATTGTGCATAGCTGAAAAACTGAAAACTGATTGAGAAAGGGTTGTTGTTTTGCATATGGTTTTGCATGAAATACTGAATGGTTTTAAATTTTGTTTTTGTTATTTTAACAGTGCAAAACATGTAAGAAAACTTACGATGTGATTAAAACTTACAAATTGTTACAGATACCACTATATGAGATGACTGAGAAGAATATACGCAATAAAAAAAACACTTGTGCTTATTTCTACCTGACAGAAAATAGGCTAAAATTTAAGATACCATGATATAGTAGCCATACCAACCAATACAAGCAGAAGACAATAAGTCAATATAGTACACTTTTAAAAAAGTGTTTGAGTAATCAAATATTGCTAACTCTTGATTAGCACAAACCTTTTTATATACTTACAAAAGAGATAGGAAAAATGACTGCTTATCTCAGATAAAAGGTATTTATAAATATTCACATTATGAATACACAGACCTCAGCCTGATAAATTTTCTTACTTTACATTCATATCCTGTAGATTTATCAGTGTACTCTGAAATAAACAGGCACAATATTAAAAAGAACATTTTCTTAATTACTCACTTTTAAAAATATGGTACAAATCAACTTATCTGTACTTGATTCTTTGGATTGCAAAACATTTTAGATTATATTCTGCTTAATGCTCTGCTGTGCTTAGTCGGTTTGGGTTGAAAGAGAAATTAGTGACAACGAGGAAGAAAAGATCAGCTGAACTCAGCTGAGATCTCCATATACATATCAGTGAGTGTTGATCAGGAAATTCAGGCTCAGTCTCTGAGCTGTTCTGCTGGCATGGCTCACACCTCTCGTGCTCTTTTTCTTCCCTATGCTGGGGGAATTTGACCTGAATATACTTGTTCTATTTAAAGAGGCTGTCCAGAAAGATCCACACCAGAATTTTTCATTACTCTGGAGACTGGGGCATATGTATATGAAAAGAGGATGGCAAAGCAGCTGCAGTGGTAACCTGTTACAGTGCTCTCTCCACGTGGCAGTTTACTTTTAATAACTCCACTCTGAGTACGGTCACAACAATATGGACAGTTTTGACTCAGTGACTAAAAAGCAACACATCTTGCATGTGGCTGTCAGTGGTAGTTTTGTCTTTAGCGCTTGAGTTTTTGGTAAACCAGACAGAGAAACTGCAGGAGATCAGCAATAGCCAAGTCCCACAGAGGGATGACAATTGCAAGAGTGGCATAGGACATATTGTTTCGTGATGCTGGGAGGGCTGTGTATGTTTGTGTCCCTAAACCATGACGGTTTGTCAGAAAGGGTCATCTTGCAATTTTCAGAATACGCTTCTGAATGCCTTTAAAATTAAGAATGGCAACAGCAAGAATATTGCAATTTTAAATAATATGGACATATAGTCACGAACTGGTCCATAACGTACGACTCCTATTAACACAGACCTCAAAATATCTGAGAATTGCTTCACCCATGCAACCTGCTAGACTAATGAGAGAGATGGAAGAAATGTGCCATATATATGCCAGGCATCACTATAATAATTTTATATTCAATGAGTGCATCAATAACTAACATAGTATAATATGAACTTATGTATTATATGTAGATAATATATATAATATTGACAGGTATAATCACAACACAATTAAGTGAAGAAGGAAATTCTTTTCCAAAAAACAGTGTGGTTAGTAACTAATGCCACTAAGAGAATGCAACTGGTCATTCATTAATTCACCTAGAATTACACATAGCAGTTAAAGCATAGCAAAGCAAGAGGTACACACCAAGAAATAGATTTTATTCCCTGGAGAAAGTGCTTTACAATAAGATAGTCATTAGAATCTGGTCCAGGAGAGCCTGCCTGTGTGTTAATAGTAAGTCAGACCTCAGAATACTTCAGCCAGAAATCTATTTTGATCAGTAGCAAAAATATAATAAATATCAAAGTATGTTTATCACTTTGGGTTTGTCTTTTTCTTTCCTTTTTTATGCACTGTCCCATATTGGAAATCAACCTGTTTCATTTAATTAAATAAACACTGTAAATAGCAGATTTAACAGAGAATTTTGAAGATTAATATGTCTACATCTGCAAGAAGAATATGAACAAATCACACCACCAGTAAAACAAGACTAATTGCAAAATATCGGAAAAAAGAGGGCAGGTTCTGCTTGTAGTGAGAAATTTGATGACACAAGGAAGAGAACAATCAATTAAAGAGTATGTTTATGGCACGTTATTTGCTGGTTCTCCAACCAATACATGCTAAGCACACTTAGCTTGTCTCCTGATAACCCTCTATGCCTAAAGCCCTTTCTAGCACACATCATACTTAAAATTCATCTGTTTCTCATAAAACCAATGTTGCCAAGTACGGTGACAATGTATCAAGTTATAATAAATCTAATACCCTCTTGGGGGTGCCTTAGTCTGCAGATTTATAGATGCTGTAAACCCTCAGCACAGATAAACTCACAACGACTATGTTTTCCACAGTTCAAGGGCCTTCAAACATGGGTAGTCTGGGATCTCCTTTCCCCAGAAGACATCATCTGTGAACTGTGTATGAAATCCTCAGGGTGGATAACACAATGTAACCATCACAGCTGTCACAAATGGCTCAGTTGCTGCACAACCAAGGATTGCAAACACCTTTGGCTGGTCCCTGAGCTCTTGCAGCATCAAAATAAACCTCTCATCCCGTTGGCTGAGCACTCTGAGACTCCAAGGGGGGCGAAATATTAGCATTTTACATAATCTGTGTACAAATGATAATGATCCATTTCACCTGGTTTGGAGTCAGGACCATTCCTTTTTGTATTGTTTTGGTCTGTTGGGCAATGAAAGCAACACAGCCTGGTTCAAGATGCACACAGAACTCCAGCTTACATCCACTCAATCAGCTGCAGCATCAGTTCAGCCTCATAAACAAGGTTTATTCCTCTGTGGCTAAAAAATTGGTTATTCTAGCCAATAGCTATCCAAGACAGATTTCACAGACAGCAGTACATAGACTCGTTATTCACACAGCAGAAAAAGACGTTGCTTTCATTTGTTACAATGTCCTCTGCCATCCCCCATGGAAATGTTATTTTCTTAAAACGTATACAGGTGAAGAGGCTGGAAATTAAATTTTAAAAAATACAATTTTTTCAATCAATCTTTTTCCTTTTCTCCAAAACCAAAAGCTTGGAGAAAAAAAAACAAAACACACTGGTTCTCATACACTTTTGCCCTCATATGTCCTCTTCCATTTTAACTCAGTAAGTTTGCTCCCACTGCCAGAAAGCTATCAGCAGAGACCAAGGGATGGGCACATGCCAAAAAAAGGCTCTATTAAACCCAACAGACAAACTTCTGTAAAAAGATGCCAGTGGTTTTCTTCATGCATTTTGTACCTTGCTATAAATTACCCTTCTGTGCTGCTTTTCTTCTAAGGGGCAGCCCATCTGTCCCCACAACTATAGTTTGTGTGGGAGAAAGACTTTGAATAATCCCCTTTGTTCCCACCAAGGAAAAAGACCATGCAATAGCTGTCAGGGCATAGCAAAGCTAGAGGTACACACCAAGAAATAAAACTCTCACAGTGAAAAAAAAGTGAACAAACAAACCATATAATTGTAAATAATCTAATACAGCTATGACAAACCAAACAGGAAAAAAACCCGTGGTCATACTGAATTTCCCACCACCCCTCCAAAAAGTGATCAAATACTCAGCTAAAAATAGGTAAACTTAAGAACAACTCTTGGCAAATCCGTTCAGAAGCAGATAAATGTGAGGGGTAGGGGCAGAAGAAAAGCATGAGGTGTCTATATGAGAAATAATGGTGATGGTTATGCTGAGGCCTGGAAAAGCTCTGCACATCCTCATTCTCTTCCTGCATTGCCATACCATCTTTCTTACTTACATCCTCTCTGCTATACTGACACAATCCTTTCAGGAATCAAGGGTGTGTATCTTAATTCTGTGGTGTATTTCAGAAAAAGGCTGAGAATCTCTCACCTCAAATCCATCGTCATCCCAAAGTGGTTAATCACATTCACATTTGGCTTCAATCAGTAGCCAATATTCAGCAATATGTATGCAGTTCAGAAGCTTGTCTGATATATACATTTAATCATCAGATGGACACAGTCCTTAAAAGCAGTGTGTACACCTTCTCTGCATTGTGATGGTGAGCACCCATTTTAATATCCTCAGGTTTCATAGTACTGGCCCTAAAGATATATTTTTGTGGTAAGAAATTTACAGATGCCATGACAGTAATTCTAGGAAAAAAGAAAAGGTCATGCTGAAATGACCAACAAAAGTGAAAAAAATACCAAAAAATTCTTTAAACTAAGTTTTGTTTTATTTGCCTTTTTTTTTTTTACTGCTATAAATCAGAAAATACGTGAATGAACAAGACGTGCTGGGGTCTCCAACACAAAAAAGATGAGGCCCTGTTGGAGTGATTCCAGAGGGCCACTAAGATCATCAGAAGGCCGGAGCATCTCTCGTGTGAGGGAAGGCGGAGAGAGTTGGGGCTGTTCAGCCTGGAGAAGAGAGGGCTCCAGGGGAACCTTATAGCAGCCTTCAAGCACCTAAAGGGGGCCTGCAAAGGAACTGGAGAGAGACTTTTCACAAGGGAATGCAGTGATACAACAAGGGGGAACAGCCTTAAGATAAAGGAAGGTAGGCTTAGATTAGATATTAGGAATAAATTCTTTGTTATGAGAGTGGTGAGGCACTGGAACAAGTTGCCAAGAGAAGTTGTGGACTCCCCATCCCTGGAGGTGTCTAAAACCAGGCTGCATGGGGCTTTGAGTAACCTGGTCTTGTGGAATCTAGTAGGATTTCTGATACAATATTTTTGCAAATAATTAAAGTCAAACAGTAAAGGTTTTCAATTATATATCAATACCCTTTTTTTGTGTGTGTGTATAAAAAGGAATTGAGTATTATATTTGGTCATGTTCAATAGGCCAGCACAGTTTAGTCATAATCATTTAGGACTATATGTTTACGAACAGAAAGGTAATTTATGCAAACAAGAAACAGAACAGTGAATGCGAAAGAGCCCCTGCAAACAAAAACAAGGTAAAGATGACAGTGTGAGAAATTATGAATTATAGTAATTTGCAAATTTCATACAGAAACTGTATTCTTTTTGTTAAACTGATACACATAATTTTGCATGTAACTGAGTATTTGAAATGAGAGGACTTCTGAACGTGCTTTTGCTTAAGATTCTGAATATGAAGGCAGATTCTGCAGAGGGAGGGACTGACTGATTGTAGGCAGCAAATTATAAGATGATGGTAAAAGAGATACAGTTATCTGAAATTCTCTTACATTTTGGAAAATTCAGTGTGTACCATTTAAAACATAGATATCCTAATTAAACATTATGCAAACTGTAAATGCATGTGCTAACATGGCAAAAACTGAGGATGGCCATTAACTTTTCAGTTCTTATTCTGGCATGTAGATGGTGTCAATGCTGATGACTGTGTGAACATGCTCAGTAAATTTCTGTGCATATCAGACTAGCAGAGTAGTCTGATGGCAGCTGATTAATGTCTGGAAACTATTGTGCTAAGCAAAAATACTGCTTTTATTCTAATTCCTATCTTATAATTTATCAGGCTTACTTCAAGTTTGGGAAATTTTTTAATGTTTGAGGAGTCCCTCTGTATTATTATTTCAATAAGGGGGGGAAATGGCACAGTTTTAAACAAGAGTTGAACCGGCAATTAGTCTAGCATATATGTACTATAAACTAAAAACTTGTTACTGGCAAAAAATAACATCTTGAAGTAAATACTAACTAAATTAGGAAATCCAGATCATCTAGCACTTTTGACTGAAGCAAAGATAGGCAAGAACATGGAAATACCTAGACAAACTTTAGTGAGACATGTTTTACTCTCCTAGTTCATCATAAGAATGACTTTACCTTGTCTATTTTCTGGTCTGGGGAGGATAAAGAGGACAAGATTTGCTGGTCATTTCTGAATGACAACAGATTTTCTTGCTTTTATCTTTTGCTGAGAAGTATATAAAACCAGATTTACTTATTTTTTAAAATTAATTTTTATTAAATACTAAATCCATGTACTTACAAAATTTAGGTATTGTTATTTTTTAATAAAGTAAAAAAAGGTAAAGTATTGCTTCAATAATTTTCAGTAGTAACTGAGTCTACAGTTCCTAATTATTAAATTAAGCCTGAAGAATTTGGATGTATTTCTATTGTAAGACTATAGCACTATTATTACTATTTATGTTTCTCATAATTTTGTGAACACGTTTTCTCTTCTGAACAGAATGAAACCTTAAATTTGAAAACATTTGCAGTATCGTTAAAAATATTCAGGCTCATTAAAATCATAATAGAAACAACTAAATTGCCTCAGGACCACTAGATAAGATGAACCATAATGCTCTCGTCTTTGGTCTTTTCTACTAATTATCTAATTATATATTCATTGTTATCAGAATGCTATTCATCTTTTCCTTGGAAAGAAATATCTCCTCCCTTGTTTCCACAGGAGGTATGTAACGAGCTTTTCTATGGTTTTTAAGGTAAACTACCTATCCGAAGGCAGATATCTGCCCCAGTGCTTGTTCAATCCTGTTGTTCCCCTCTCTCTGGAAAGGAAGAACACTTTCCTTACTGAGTCTCTTTTATCTTGAATTTATGTTTCACAGTAATGATTTTTGGCTTTTATATCTCTGATAGAAAGGGAGTTGAAATTGAAAGAGATTGATCTGCTAGAAAAAGACAACTCCTGTTTATCAGATTTCTGCCTTTTATGATCTCCAATTTATTCATTTTGGACTTTGCAGATTTGCTGGAAAAACAAAAAACATCCTCTTTTCCCCCTGTGAATACCTCAACACCTCCTTTCCTTTTTCACCTTCTGTGTTTCCTCTGTGCCTTGAGCATAAATATTTGTAAATCCATCCCTGGCAGGGCTGCACAAATTGAAAGGCAGCACGATGCTCTGTCAGTGGTCCTTTGGTGCACCAGGACCTACATACCACCTTCCAGCATAATTTTTAACCACCACATCTCTCGTTAGGAATAATTTTTCAAAAATGCCATTAGAAGTAACAGTTGTGATATATTTAATATATAAACCAAGTAGAATATACTATTTGATAGTCTTTTCTGCCTCGAACATCATTATCTAATGCTAAACGGAGTCTCCAAAGCAGAATAATTAGTGATTAGAAGATAATTAGTAATCTGGTAGGGCCTTACTGCTGTGGCCTGTAGGTAAGAAGCAATTCAGTAAAATAGAAAAAAGCCTTTTAATTCCTTTTGAAGTTCCACAAAAGAACGGGAAATACTTCCTGAGATGCTATATACATCTAGACAACACTTGCCTCTCTGTAGATGCTGGTAAAAAAGCTACCTGATGCTGGTGTAAAAGCAGCCTGAAACTTTTCCCAGTGCAGGGAGTCTTTGAAGATTGTGGGTATTTTAGAGGATAAAGTGAGAGAAGGTTGGTCCAGAGAAATTCAGCTTCCAAACAGCTTTCAGATTTTGTCAGAATACCTTGGGGCTGTCCATAGCAAGTGGTGGCAGATCCTGACAACCAGGGCCCATCTTCCCCCAGCCGGGATCGGGGCAGCCCCAGCCCCTGGCACTGGGCACCTCCTTGGGGACAGAGAGGGGCAGAGGCCGGGCAGGGTCATCAGTGCACAGGTGGGCCGGGCTCAGCAGGGCAGGACAGGGCTGTAGGGAGCTGGAGACCAGCCCTGCCACAGCATCACTGGGCCAGACTGATGATCCCGGGGACTGATGGGACCCTGGGGAGGACATGGGGGAGCCTGGGAGGGCTGGTGGTGGTACCCTCAGGGACATGGAAGGTTTAAAATATCTGTCAGCTGTACTGTAAGAAGTACTGGAATAAAAGCAAAAGAAAAACCATTTCCTCCTCCTTATTTATGGGGTATGATGTCATTTTGTGGAATTCATTTTGTATGTCAATCTGTAAAATATAGATATGTGTAATAACAATAGCTTTTTACTTCTGTACTACTCTCAGACATGTGATTCTTGGGGTTGTCTTGTGCAGGACCAGGAGCTGGAACGCAATGATCTTTGTGGGTCTCTTCCAACTCAGTATATTCTATGATTGCTACAAAGACCAAGTAGAAGTAAACTAGATGCTACTGTGTTTCTGTTACATCAGCAGGACAATCAATGAATCCTAACCTTCAAAACCTGTTCATTTTATTTTTTAAATCTTTGACTGACAGGTACCTCTCCCATTCATGGTCATTTATCGTTGAAGCAACACATGAAGGAAAGAAATGGTGAACAGTTCTTACACCTCATATATGATTATTTAGTATCTAGTGCTTCTGTACTCCTACACTCCAAAAAGAGATATCAAATTGAAGGCAGATTTCAGAACAGGGAGAGGAGCAGGGAGTTATGGATGTGGTTGGACAGCTGACTAAACACAAGGTCTAGCTGTGCATTTGCCATTTCCACACTGAAAGCATCCAAACAGGTCTCAACCTGTCCGCTCAACAAGTGCTTTTTCAATAGGAGAGCACAATGGCACAGCTTCTTTCCATGCCCCACTGGCAGCTTCTGAATTTTCAGTGCAGCCCAGTCCTAAAAGACCAGAAAGAGAGCATGTTCTGAGGCACCTGAGACTTTTGATGGGAAAATGAAGTGCAGTTATACTCCATTTTCCAAAAATGCTTCTGGATACTTTTCCTCAGGAAGCAATTCTGTCTGTGGATAGAAGAGCAACACTGAGAAGGGTCATCACAAAGAACTGTGATTTCCAGTGCAGAATCATAAGTTTCCATACTGGCCAGATGGTTCTAAACATGTCATTTTCAGTGTGCTCCCTGCTGGGACAATTAGTTTCTCTCTTACACTGTAGAGAGCAATTAAGTATGTATTTCATGCAATGTTTTCCATTGGTCGGCTTCCAAATCAGTATTTAAATATGGTATCACACAAGGAACAGCATAAATATCATATCTTACTTTCTTCTTCAAGTACAATTCTTCTTAGAAAACATCTATTTAAGTGGAAGCATTGTCCTCCATCTGATACAAAAAGTGTTGTTTCTGTGTGTGATGTGCATTTAAATTTAAGGACTAGAGATAAGCATTTTACTTTGTATTTTAACAAGAAAGGAATGTAAATCTTAATATGATACCTCTGATAACCACATGCTAGCACTGGGACAAAAGAAATCTTGACAAAATGTACCAATGGAGAAAATACTAGAATGAATGAAATGGAATAAGAATCAATTCTTACCTATAGTTAATGGATGGTAGTGTACAAAATCTATGATCCCACTGCATTGTTTATCAGCTATCAAAACCAGACACACACGAAGATGTTTAATACAAAATAAAATTTAAAAAAAATAATAAAAAATTCTATCAAAGTGTACAGTTATCTAAAGAAAGTACGGATATTCTGGAACAGTTTTATAATACTGCCTTTAGAGGACTGTTAAATAGTTCACAAGCATATTATTATATTTGACAACTAGTTCAGTGTAAATTTCAAATAGAATTTTCTTGCAACATTTTGTTTTCACCAGTGCTTAGCACTGTTTATGAATTTTCTGATATAGAAAAAGCACTTCTGAATTCCAAATCAGTATTTATCACGTAAGGGTCTTATCAGTTAGCTACTGGCATGAAGGTTCCACAGTACTATACAGAAAAAAGATGGCAAGCAAGCCATCTGTTTGTCACTCAAAGTCACATGCAGTCAAAGATGTCTTCATCCCACTGATGGCAGTGTGGACGTGTCCAGGGAGTATACAGGGATGACTGCTGCACCAAGAGCAAGTAAATTCTCGAGACAATACTGAGAACACAAAAACTTATTCCTGAATTTTAATCTGCAACTAGGACTAAAGTTTATCATATTCTTTAATCTTTTTTCATTGACAGTATTTCCCAGAACTCTGAACAACAGCTGGGAATAACTGAGACACAGTAAGCTCCTAGTTCCTCACCTGTTTCCTGGATTCCTTTTGCAAAACATAACAAATGACAGGCTCTTTATCAAAATATTTCCTCTAGGGTAGTCCTGATCTTTGTGGTTGGGAAAGGGGGGAGAAACAAACCCTCAACAGTCCAGACTTAGAAATTTCCAGTTTGATTTATCTAAATGGGAAAGCTTTTTAAATATTAAGAGCCACAGATGTTTTTCAAACTGATTTCCTGCTGGTCAGATTTCTTCTGTCAAAAAAAAAATATTTCCTCTGTACTTTCAGGAATTCAGAGTACACACATGCTGTGGTTTTGTGAACTGAATTGGTTATTCCTGGCATGGGAGAAATTCTTTTCTTTAGCAGGCAAGGGAAAATCTAGTCAAATCCTTTTGAAGTCACTGGGGCTACGTGTGAAATTAAAAACAAAGAGGGATTCATTATTTGTAGATCTGCCAATTTATCATTTTGTTGTTGTTGTTTATTTATTTCCTTGTGAACCAAACTATTGTATAACCTTTAAAAGAAAAGCCTCTTCAGAGCACACAGAATATCACTTTCTTATACTTGATGGGATTAATGTTTTGTCTTTGCACAGAATTATGCTGAATTACCTATCTCCCCTGTAAAATAAAAAGGTATATTAGCTCCATTCCCTAAGATTCTATTTTTCTTTCCATCTTGTTCTTTTCCAGAATATTGTTAAAAATGGAAGATGATTCATATCATTTGTGTACATTTGAGACATTTGTTCCTCCATGTAAAAATGCAAGAGACAATCAAACTTCTGGTTGCATCAATTATACATATAGAATAGTGAAATAGCAAAATTAAGGGTAAGAATGTGTTTGAAAAAGACAAAATGAAGAAAGAATTAAACTCTATTCAAGCAATAGGAATGGTAGAGCACAAAAAGCCTTCCGACAGATGTTAAGTGATTAGCAGACTGTCTCTTTACATGGTGATACAGGAAATATATTTAGTAATTATAGTCTCTTGTACTTTTCCTTACAAAACCCCCACTAAGGACAGAGTGACTCTTCCTGGAAGGTAAGGCTGAGCCCAGAGAGTTCCTGCTACTGAAAATGTAAAATTGGAAACTGCAAAAATAGCAGCCTACTGTATTTAGGATATTTGTACCAAAGAGAAGTCTCAGTCTTTTCACATAACAGATACACTGGAATGGATTTTGTGACCTCTACAGAAATAAAGAGAGTCTGGAAAACTTATTTAATTTCATAACCTCCCTCTCTCTTTACAACGAAAGAAAGTGTAAAAGAACAGAATACATTTAACTTCCTTTGTCTTTTCCAATTTTAGACACAAACTTGCATAATTCTTACATTATTTTTCATTTTCAGCACAAAAGTAATCTCAATTTTAAAACTAAGATAAGGAGACTTATTTATTACAACTGTTCTATTTTTTAACAACTTCTCATACTCCTGTACCCAGGGAAGCACCCAGGTAGGTCTATAGCATCACTCTTCTTATAGGAGATCGTGTCTGCTGTGTTCTAATACAATCTACAACACGTTTTCTTCATCCTATTAGGAGGTTTTATCTCATCTCACTGTAAAAAACCCAGAGCAGACTGCTAACAAAAACCCACTCATCAATAGTAGTAGCTGCAATGTATTTTACGCAGTACTGTTTAAATCCTTTTTGTCAAAATTGAAAGATTTTACACCAGCTGAAGTAAACCAGGATTCCCAAATATTAAATAATGTGAATCTTTTAAAATTTATTTTTCTGGCCCATGTCTTACCCCACAGGGTGGTTGGGCACTGGAACAGGCTCCCCAGGGAAGTGGTCACAGTGCCAAGCCTGCCAAAGTTCAAGAAGCATTTGGATGATACTCTCAGGCACATGGCGTGACTCTTGGGCATGGTCCTGTGCACGGTTAAGGGCTGGACTCAATGATCCTTGTGGGTTCCTTCCAACTCAGCATATTACGTGATCTTTAATGTGTACAGTAAAATACTGGTATCTTTCTTCTCTCTACAGTATGAAAATGTAAGTGACACTATAAATTAATCCTGTCAAGAGGGAGAGATAAGCAAACACCTTGAAATTCCCAAGTCCATGAATGCATGGCTCGTCAGATACTAATTTAAAAAAAAAAAAAAATAAACAAGAAAAAAAGAAAAGAAAGAAACAAACAAAAATATCCCCACTAAATATAAACCTCAGCCAGTGTACTTTTTCTTTTAACCTTGGAACTCCTTTTTTTCCCTGAGCAAAAACTCCAGAGGGGATTGCTCACTTTAAAAGAATCTTTCCCACATCTGTATTATAAGGGAACGTTTTCCTTTTAACACAAAGGACTCTCTTCTGTTCTCATTTCCATATTAACAGGTCTGAATGTGTGAGAACTGGCTCCTGGTAGATCAACATTTGTGTCATAAACTGATATTATGACTATGTAGAAAATAATTGTTCTGCACAGGTTTCACTAGATGCACATGTGAGAATGTGAGTTAGCTCCAAGAGATATGGGTGTAGCAGGAAAAGATAAAACAGTTGATGTGAAGCTTCTCTTATCTTATCATGTGTGTTTTCTGAGTTGTTTTTTGTGCTGTACGATACCCCCACAAACACACAAGGTCTCTTCATCTTCTTTGGGCCCAATGTGTGTTCTGGTGTTCTGGAATTCTGTTCTTCTGGTGTTCTGGAATTCTGGTGAAGAAAACAATTGATTAATACATTTGTTATAAAAGGTGATAATTCCTAGTTGGTATTTTCAGTTAAGACAGAATTCAGCTCAATGTGTAAGTCATAGTACTTCCCAGAACTTTAGGAGGCAGATATCTCCTTTTAAGTCACTCTTAGATTTCCCCTCTGCTTCTCAGCATCATGCTCTCATCAGAAACACACACACAGAGAAGAAGGTAATTTTCAATATCCATAAAAGAAATATTAATAGAAAAACCACATAAATTATCATATTATTAATTTAATACTTTTATTTTCCAAATAAATTTGAGCATACAACATAATACAGAGAAATTCTTGGCCTTGTGGTTTCAGTCGCAAGATCTGTTATTTTATTCCAAATGAAGGAAAGGGACAGAGAAAATTGCATATGCAAGTCTTCTCTTCATAGGTGAAAATTAATGAAAACCTTTGACAACTTTGAGAAAAGGAAAAGAACTATATCCTTTTACGTCTGTAAATTGTATATGACTTAGGAACAGGTCTTGTATTAGATAAAATATTTCTGGGGCTTCGAATTGTTTTGCTTTCGGTTTTGATTTTGTTTGTTTTTAATGCTGTGCTACTTTTCTTTTTACTCCTTATATTTTGTGTTCCAACTATCAAATTCAGAACACAGCTTTTAACTCCAACTTATTTGACAATCACAGAAGAGAGCTTAAAGGCATGATGATAGAGAAGTGCTGAAAGACCTCAAATTTGCTGAACTTACTTCAGTTTGCAATCTAAGGAGGTCTAGAAGATATAAATGCTCATTCTCAGCATTTACTTATCCAGCACATCTCACAGGAACTGAAGTGATAATCCCTAATATTTTAAAATTTAAAAGAAAAAACCTCTAAAACAATAAAAGGAAAGAGAGAGAATACAAAGCTTCAGAAGACTTAAGTTTCACTAGGTTAAGGATTTTGTTAGGCTGATTTCAAAATGATTCCTACGTACACAGATATAAAAATTGATCGTAAATTAAGACTTAAATCCTAGTCTTGTTAAAAGCGGAAGAAATATTTCTAATGAATAACTCAGGGAGAAACCTTACAATTTTTTTAATCTTTTCCGGCATGGGAAAGTCCTTCCATACAGTGAAAACTTCTTTGGAAGCAAATTGAGGAAATTTGCATTCAGTATCCACTTGATAACAGAAAATAAAATACCTGTGCCTCATAGAGGGAGGTGATTCAGTTCAGGTTTTGTACACATCTAAGAAATGAGAATAGGAACTGTATCTTCTTTGTGTCTCTTGAAAAATAGAAATCTCTTCAACAAGAATGATGCACAGTTGTTCTTCTCATATGAAGCTGAGAAAAGGAGGAAACTGTAAGTGTAGGAGATCTGCATTTGAATTTAAGTAATTGTATTATCGGGAATTACTGAAACATAACAATTAAGTGATACATTTTCTTTATTCACTTACCTACTGAATTCAAGTCTTAATATCAAGGCGTCTTTTGTCAGATAAACTGAAAAAAACCTTTCAATGACTGAGATGGGATACTCTGGGAATTTAGAATCTTGTTAAGTTAAATCTAATTTTTCAATAAAAACTTGTTAAATATTTCATTGTTCGTGTTCTTCAGTGGTGTTAGAATTTTGTTAATGAGAGATTTAGCTCTGCTAACAGGTATTGGATGAATACCACTTCAAACTAAAAACTATGGAAAGAGGATGGATTTTGAAAAATGAATTATGAGATATTGGTTGGTACACTAAGACAGCAAGGACTGATGTATTCAGGTAAATTTACTGTTCTTCCACCCAGTGAAAGTAAGGAAAAGATCTATTCCAGTAAAGTATTTTCAAAAAGACCACCCAGTAGCCTTGTTTTGGAGCATAACAGGCCCAATAGAAAAAATTGGAGGAAGTTCTCACTGAAGCCACCCAAAAGCCCACTGCCTTCTGTCCACTCTCTTTCAATACATGAGTTTTCCCCACAGTCTGGAGAATCTCAGCCTTTGCAACCAGGCCAAAAACAGTGAGCAGAAACTGAGTTGACTGTAGCCAGAATTGGAGACCGTGAAATAATATTCTGTAAAAAACCTCTCCATTCCCTTCTCTCTGAAAAACTGTTACTTCTTTTTTTCTTTTCTCTCTCTCTCTCTCCTCCTCTCTCTCCCTTTCTTCCTTTGCAGCCTCTGCTGCACTTTAGCAAATATACAACACTATTGCAATATGTTTGATATTACACAGTTCTAGCCAGCTAAGAATTTTCTGCTTTCAAGGTTACAGTACTAAGGTTTCTAAAATACACAAAGTAAACAAACAATGATTCTATATTGCTACTAATGACTAGCAGTCTACTAGTTTGTGTAATGCCAGTGACAAACTTTTGACAATAAAGACATTCAAAATTCAAATTTAAGTTGACTTTACAGATTGCTTTTATTTCATGTGCTGGGTTTTTTTGGTTATTGCTTGTTGGTTTGGTTTTGGGTGGTTTTTTTTGTGGTTTGTTTGTTTACTTTCTTCAGAGATCTGACTTACACCAGCTCATCAGCCCTCATGAGTATTTTTCCGTAACAGCAGAGAGCATAGGTAACACACAGGAGCAGAAAGGACAGAGAGGGAGAAGTGAGGAGGAATTAAAGAATATCTTTATCTGCACTGAGGCATGATATCTATTTCCTCTTTGCATTTACTGATTGTTACCAAATTTCCAATGCTATATCTTTGTTTCTTATCTATAGAATATTCAGTGGTGTAATATTAAGATTTTACTCCATAGACTTTGAGATAGTCACTTTAATCCTTAGTAAGAGCAATGCAACAAGGCATTTCTTAAGGAAATCAGAAGAAAATTTCACAGCACACTCCCTTATACCACTCTGCAATAATACATATACTACAGAAAGGTTATTTTAGGAACAGATGGTTTCATATATTACAGGATACTATCTTTTGCCTATTTCTATTAATAATTTCAATCTAAAATTTGGAATGATAACATTAATTTGCAATATTTCTGAGTGGGTTTTGTCGGTGGTTTTTTTTTGTTTGCTGACTTTTTTTCCTCAGAGACATAAAAAATTCTGTCTGGTTTTAGTCTGTTTGGGGTGTGTTCCCCTAAATGAATCATTACGAAAGACAGGGAGATTTGAAGACTGATAATGTATTCAAGGAGCATTCCCATTGGAAACAACAGGTTTAAGACTGACACCTTCACATTACATCCCTTTAGTGTGACAGTAGTTCAGTATACAATTTCATATACAATAACTCTAG